>VWZV01001589.1:20799-87377 GCA_013397155.1 Irena cyanogastra | reverse complement strand
CCCTTTTCCACAATGGAAACCTCCCATAAAATCCCATCAGATTAAATAAACACCTGTAAGATAATGGCTGAATTACGGTGTTCAGAAATACAATGCTGGCCACTGATAATAGTATGTGTCAGAGCTGTGACACGGGATTTGGATTGTTTCAGGAGCATTCTGGATGTTTATGATTTTGACAATTTCCTGCTACTGACTGCACAACTTACAAATTCAGCACAGCTTAAAAATCTTGGAGATTCCTTTTGGCTGCTAGGCACCTGAATCAGCTGCCACTGAAGATTACCAGTGGTTTTGTTGGGTCTCTCTTCAGTTCTTGTCCCAACAGACCATTATTTTAAACTAAATGCCAAGTGTGAGCTAATGTTTTAAGAGTTTTCTCCTCTTCTTCTTCTGTTAATAGCCCTGTATGAAACTTACTAAACATTTGTGTCATACTCTGCCTGATATCATTCTCTCCTTACTCTTAAAGCACACACCTCCTCTCCTTCAGGAAAATATCAGCTTTCCATAAAGATCTGAAATCTGCCTGCCTGTGCAGAGGAGTGGGTGCAGCTTTGCAGGATAAGGATCTGAAAGAGCACAAGAGGAACCCAGCACTGTTGACTGGCAGTTGATCACCTTTCTTTGAGATGGTGGTTTGAGACCCTACAACATAATAGAAGAGACTCCACATGGGAACTGAAGTTGGTTGTTGCTTCTAGTGTCAGTGGCCTAACAACTGCACTGTTTCATAGGTGCAGGCTCTGTCTTCCTCATCTATCTTAAAAAAGGAGTGGATTTCCACTTGTTTTTTTAAGGAACAACATTCATTGCTTGCAGGCTGCAGCATTAATGGATTTCTAGTCTCCATGACTTTAATCAGTTAGACTGTCCTAGCTGATTGTTTTTACCAATGCGTTGTAAATGGTGTGCATTTTTTTAAAAAGTAGATTATGGGATGGAGAAGCCTCACCAGGGGAGAGGCAAGGTGTTCACTCAAGCTAAGAGTAGGATTTCTGGTACACTAAGCAGAGGAGGAGTTGGTGACAGATTAGAGGAGAGCCAAAATAGTTTGTCCTATTCTGTTATCTCTGAATGACAGCAAGAAGAAACCACAAACATCCAGTGGAGATGGCACCAAAATGTGATAGGCTTCCCCACCAGCCAAATGCCACAGGTTGTTTTCATTGAGCCAACCAAGCAAGAGCATGCCTTAAACAAGGAGATTAAATGCAAAGTAGTCAATACCAGTATACCCAGCCTGTGAGAAATGTGGGTTAACTGGAAAACAGATAGCACCAGGGAATCTTGTCATGTTGCATGATGTCAGCAGAAAATGCACACACATAATCTTGGGAATGTCAGCTCCTCTTACCTCTCTACGTCCTTGTAGAGGATGTCTTTCTTCCAAAGCAACTCAGAGCTCAGCAGAGAAGTGAGGACTTTTTCCTGTTATTTTGTAGGTTGATCATAAAGTTTGTGGGTTTTTTTAAAGTTTTAGAAATTCTAGGTGAAATAGAAGTGTGAGTATTTATATCACCTGCAGTCAGACTGTCTCACTTTGGGAGAACTCTGCTACATGGTACAGGCAAGTCTTGGTTTCTGCCAATTTATGTCTTCACTGGAATGACATTTTTATTTGTATGGTTTTTGCTGTATTCACAGCTTGTAGTTTGCACCTGCAGATAAATAATGTTATCTTGGTAACAGAGGTACAATCACACCCAGATGAATTGATTTGTCATCATCCAAAGCTATTATCAACCATGTAAAATTTATTCTTTGTAGAAATGAGGGAGCAGAAATTGATTTTGAATAGTTATTCTTTCCACACAGTCTCTTTCATTATATATTTTGTTAATTCTGGTATGGTTTTTCTGTGCTACATGTCTTTTTCTAAACTTTTCCTCTGATTTCATGCCTGACTTTTTGATCTACTAAATGATTTACTGAAGCTCTACAAGTGATATTTCATTCACCAGAGAGACTGAGCTGAGTGCTATCCCCAAATTTGATACAATATTGTGTTAGAATTAATATGGATATTGATGCAAAATTAATGCTAATAGACTCCACGTCTAATCCCACACTCCCTCATTCAAGTTCACTGGCAGCAGCAGCAAGTTACTTCTTTGATTTCTGTTCTGGATATGGAATATTTATGAGAGGTTGCACTTTACAGCTTTACTTTGGTTATCATTATTCCAGTGCACATTAAAACAGTTTTTGGAACTGAATTTTTTTCAACACTTTTGTCAGACCCAACTTAGACAAACCGGAATTGGGCTTTGGCATATTTAGCTTGTGGCTTACCCCAGTAAAAGCTACACCACCAGCTTCCTGAAGGTGCAGAATGTAATTAGCATTTTGCCAGTTGTATCTGTACAGGCTCGTGCAGGACACTGCTCACAGTTGTAAGTGCCTATGATGTGCAGGGCAGCATTTGACCATTTCACATCTCACTTCTACTATATACATCTGCAGAGTGTGGCTTGAGTGCACTGTTAGAATGTAATTGGTATAATTGACAACTAATATGAAAGAGCAGGATAGAAGTAATCACCAGACTTCAAAGGTTTTAATAGATTGGTGGGCGGTCTTTCCCCTCACATAGTCTGTTGTTGTATCTTCTGAGAATGGCTGAAATCTTCAGTGACCTCTAACCTTGACATGTTAGTCTCCTGTATTTTACTGGTCACATACAATTTTCTTTTATTTCTGTCTGTTTAGACAGGCATGGTCTTTCTGATCATAAAATCACGGGCTCATTAAGTGGTTTGGGTTGCAAAGGACCTTAAAGATCAACCAGTTCCTACCACTCGCCATGGGCAGGGATAGGTGGCTCCCTTTTCCACTGAAATATGTGTGCCCAGGTAAACAGCTTTTTGATGGGTAATAAAGACTAGTTTAAATAATTTTAATCCTCTTGCCCCGCTAGCTTCAGACTTATGGAAAATGGTTGTTTTGATACACTTCATGATGTAGATTGTGTATGACATTAGAGGCCTAGGCTTAGGTTTAAAATGTAGCTGTTAAAATACATTGGACATTGTACAACCATTTTCAAAAGATAAGGCTTTTCTGAGTTGCTTTCTTAAACCTTACTGTCCAAATATAGTTTTGTTTATATTTTCACTAAATGTGAAGCCTCATACTGATTAAGTGTGCAATTCAATGACAGTTTACATTATGGGGAAAAATCAATAGATATTCCCCTGTGTTTTTTTGGTATGGGAGACAAATAGCCATCAAGAAAAATTGCCTATCCTGGTGTGCTTGATCTTTCTTCCTCTTGGACTTAGCATTGCATCTTTCCCATCAATCCCCAATGTGCATGACTGAACTTCAATAGCAGAGCCTCTTTCCCAGGCATCATGCAGTCACTTCTCCCAAAGCAGTGAGCGGACCAGAGGAGGGGTATCTCCTCCTCATCACCTCGTGGATACTCTGTCTCAAGAGAGCTGTGGCAGCTCTGTTGCATGAACAGGAGACAAGCAGACCTCCCTGGGTACACCAGCAGAGATGCTTCTCTGGCTTACAGCCTCGGTCCTTTGCTGCTCCAGCATCCCACCCTGTGGTCCCTCACAGTGTCTAACCACTGTAGATCTGGGGAGGAAGATGCTCAGAAGCATTTCAGCACAGCAAAATAACATTGAGCAATCTGCTTGCCTCTGCCAAATCAAGCATAGATGTAATTATCCTTTTAACCAAGACACTTTAAAATAGACCAGGAGTTACTGAGAGGGAGTGAGAGCAACCCAATGATAGATTTAAAGTTCAACAGAGGGAAAAAAAATCATAGAAGGATTTCACAAGCAATGACACTTGGATGGTATTTGGGAAATCTTTTTCTTTCAAGACTATCTTGCAATTTACTATGGGAGTAGCACATCAAAGCTGCACTGACTTCAAAGCTTAGAACCACTTACAACTTCCAGCTATTACTAAAACCTACCACTTCACCCTGCTAGTAGCTCATCTCAGCTGCCTCTTTAAGTTACATCCATCTACTTCCTGCCTTCAGATTTTGGGGAGGGGGAAAAAATAGCCAGAAAAACTTGTAAATTAAATATAGCTGTTCGCAGTGGAGCAGTGTCAAAGTCAGGGGAAAGAGGCAAATGAGGGCATTAAGACATTAAGGATTTAGTACAAACTCTATAGTGATTTACATATGCACACTCTCGTTTGGCTGACTCTAATAAAGCCGTCTGCTTTGAGGAAGTTCTCTGTGAGAGTGTTACCCTGGGGTAACAGCCCCTGATAGACGTGTGCAAGCTGTATAGGCTGTTATTGAGGTCCAGATGTTACCTGTAGCTTGACACATCAGCAGTGCCATGGCACTCCAGGATATCTTCACATATTCACATATATTCATATACAATGAAATAAGTTCCCGTCCCTGTTCCGTAGGGGCAGTCCATGTCCTCTGGTCTGCAGAGATACCTGCTCATGTACCTCAAAACAGTATGCCATTTATTATTATTATTATTATTATTATGCCAACAGATCACCATTTATTGCTGCAGTGTTATTGATTTTTTTGTATTAGTGGTACAGATCTATAAAATTTTTATATTTTATATTTGGGAGTCTCTGAAAAAACTCAATTGTAGTAGCACAGGGCTATGCTACATTCTCTGAACTGATAGAAGAAAGCTAAAATGTACCAGAGTAATAATTTATTGTTGTATTAATAAATTGGTACATTGTTATTTTCTGATTGGGAGATCTGTGCCTGGGGTTTTTTAAATGGTGCTTTAATTTCTGAACACAATTTGTCTTGCAGATGACATATTAATAGGAAGTTAGGAATGAGTGTGGTCTTTGAGTGTGTTTCATGTAAGAGTTTGTATATTCGGTATGGATCAATATTCATTGCAACAAAGAGAAATTATGACTGAAAGAGCCAAAAATCTATTAAGGAGAATTTCTCTGCTTCCTTACATAGTTCTATATTTTGAAAATGCCTTTGTGGGTGTTTAAAGTTGATTTTTTTCCCCTTTATTTCTTCCCTTTACAAGGAAGGATTTTGGCAGCAGCGGAGATGCTGGTGGCTTCTCCCAGCTGAGCTAGGACAGCAGAGATGGCCTCACATGGTGCCAAGCTGCTGTTTGTGGTTACAGTGTCCCATTAGGGGGTTGTCTTGTCCTCACCCACACTCACAAATTATGTGCTTCTGCATCAGACATGTGGCAGATCTCAGCAGAGAAATGGGAAGGCAGACAGCAGGCTGTTTTGCCTGGATGGTGGTTGCCACTGGCAGTAAATAGTTGAATTATTTTGTACTACAGTCAGTTGACAAAAAGAGTATTCTAAAAAGCCAACTTATGAAAAAAATGTACAAGGACTTAACGTTAAATCTGTAGTATATATGCAGCTAGTGTATGTTCTTTCTGAAGAACATGGCTCTGCTTTAAACTTTTAGAGGAGTAGATGGGAGCTTACTGTCTGGCTGATGATGCAATCAAAAAGTAAGGTTATTTATAATAATTATAGACACTTCGTCAATACATTTATATATTTTGCTGTGTGATAGGTTTCTTCTCTTCTTAATACATGCATTTCTCTCAAATAAACTGTGCAGACTAATAACAGCACAGTCATTTGAAGTTCATAGAAAATAAAGAAGGACGTCATGTCTCCTGTTCTTGTGTTAAACTTGGTATATTAACTTTCTTGCCCAGCTTGCAGCATAGGAGTGTGATATATAGCTATGGCAAGGCAGGCTAACGACATACAAATTCAGTAAGTACTGTTGGATTAGCAGGAACCAACAAGGGGGCATGGAGGCATGATTTCTGTAACTTTTCATTTATACTTAATCAATTAAAATAACAAGTTTGGATTTTGTTGTCTGCAAATAAATATGCACAAGTTATCTGCAGCAGCTATATTGTTTCATATGCTTACTTTCACAACATGAAAGTTCTGTCAGTTAGCTGCAGTACATACACACGCAGAGCCAGACTTGAAGTTGCAGATCAAATATGTAAGGATCTAAAAAATTATTTTAGATTAGTGCAGAAAATTCAGGAAAGCATAGTGAATTCCTTAACTCACAGGGTTTTATCTAAATTTCCCATTATTATTCTTTATATATTCTTCTCCTTTTTAATTTTTTGTTTCCTTCATGCTCGAAGATGGCAAGATTATGGAAGTAATAGGCACTGCAGCCTACATTTAAATTTAGTTGTAGTATGGCAGTGTGGAAAGTGTTCTGATGTCAGGCTGGCTTGATCCTCTGTCTACATTATTAAACCTCCTTAAACATCTGCATTATAAGTGTTCACCTTGCTTGACTTCAAAGAGTAGTGAAGCTACGTAAAGAGAGTGAGATGCAACTGTGCCGAGTGGGTTACCCGTGGTTACTTAGAAACGCTAATGCCTTCTCTGCTGTGTTTGTTGTTGTGCAACTCTAGAATCAAAATAATAAGATGATGGAGATAAATACAGAGATATTCTGTGATTTGAAGTAATTGTCATTCACCTTTTGAAACCTTGTCCACCCCCACCCCAGCCCTCTCTCCCCCCAAAAAACAAGAATTAATTGAAGAGGTTATTTTGGAGGAAAGCAAACTTGGCACTATTACTGAGAAACCTCTTGAGTGTGGTCTCACTGAGTCACTCAAGAAAAGGATGTGGATGAATGCCTGACTTATCACTCAGAGTTTATTGGGAACTAATCTGTTAAAAATGTTTGGACTAAGCTAAAACCTGACTTGCTTATCTAATGAAAAAGGTCAAAACAGAGAAGAAAGTGCCATGGTTTGTGTTAGGTGACACTGTGCCCTGCTTGTCTAATTTGATTGCACAGAGCCACTGAAGCCCCAGGCAAAGCTGATTTTAGTTATAATCAGCTTCTTAACCTTTTGAGAGCTAATATAAACACTACCTACTACTGGTGAATTACGTTGCTCTACTACATACAACAAAGTGCAAAGGAAAACGTGTAGAACCGTAGTAACACACATTGTGACAAGATCACTCCAGGAGATTACAGCACTCCATGTTTTATCTGTACTCACTGATTACTTTCTTAAAAATTAAAAATGGGCTATGAGCTGGGAGCACCAGTTTATCGGTTGCAGGCACCATTGCGCGGTTGTGCTGCTGCTTTGTCTCAGATTCCTCCTACATGCTGAAGGGATGACTTACTGTAGGTTCAACTGCTATGGTGGTGGATCTGCTTTTTTAATTATTTAGAATTATCTTTTTTTTGCTTACTTGTAATTAAGTATGTGTGCTCCCTTCCTCTATTTTAAGCATCTTCCAGAAAGTTTTGTAATCTCTTTTGGGAGAAACACCATGTCCATATGAGACACCTGGCTCTAGGTAAGATAAATGGGATATATTTTAATTTCAGATTTTGCATGTACATATATAGGCAAGAGGTAAAGATCTCAGGCACAAAAACTGGGTCTGTGCAGAGTCTGTGTATCCCAGCTTGTTGTGTGTTTTGGTTCATACGCTTCCTCTAGTTTGACAGAAAATTTGCATTTCCGTGAACTTCAAAACCTTGAGGACATTTCTAAGCCGATGGGTTTTCAGTGTATTGTAAATTTTTCTGACCTGTGCTGATCCCTGGTGTTTATATAAGGAAGTCTTGATCTACTCATCTTACATACTTACTTTTCCTATATTCTTGCTACTTGGAGGTAGGATGTTGCCTCTGGGTTTTCCACTCTGTAGAAAGTACATCTGTTTTACTCTCTCTGTCCTACTGTTGTTGTCAGCAATTCATCCTCCATCTCCAAAAGTCTGCTCAGAGTAGCATCCCTAATGACTTATCATTATGAGCAGCATTGGCACGGGTGTTGCAGGGCAGCCTTATGCTGCTCATGTGCTCTAGTTTGTCTCAGTGGGGGTGTCGTGGTAACCCAGACGGTTATTGTATTCCATTCCTATCTGTGCCCAAAATTACTTCTGTCTCTTTATGACCCTGCCGCTGGGAAACGAAGGGGAGTTGGGGTGGGGAAGCGTGTGGTTTCCGCCACTTTCAAGGTCTGCTCGGGCCGGCCAAGCATGCTATGTGGAGGTGTGGGTTTTGCCTCACTGGCTTCTTGGTTAGGCAGAGGTTTTAACTTTTTGGCTTCTCTTTTTGGGGTTTGGTTTTTTTCCCTCATCTTAGAGAGACTTCAGTTAAGAGTTTTGAGCTGCCTGGAGGCGAGTTCCATAGGTGGCTGCCCGCTGCTGCTGCCCCGAGCAGGGGCGGTCCCGCTCCAACTCGCCTTCGGCACCCAGCCGAGCAGAGAAGACTACGAAGTCACCCCAGCCGGGACAAATTGCCTTACCTGCTCTTGGTTGTCTCCTGCCGACAGAAAAGCAAAGTCCCTCTGCATGTTCTGGCCCTGAGTTTCCAGCCACCACTGGAGCATGCCAGCTGCCTTTCTCAGCAGAACTTGGCTACTGGAGAGATGAGCAGGGTGGTGAGGGAAGACTGACACTAGTTTTCTCTTTGTCTTTCAAACTATGCACTCAGGGACATTCCCAGCATTTTGGGTCTCTCTTCAGGGAGTCTGTGAGGTCTAGCAGTTTTGTATCTGGCAGTCATTTACTATTATTTCTTAGTTGTTGCTGTTCTCATTGTTAGTAAACTGTTACTTTTTATGTACAGCTGCTCAAATTAGTTCCTTTTTGGTGGAAGGGGATTGGTTGAACCCATAAAGGGAGGCACCTCATTCCAGAGTGTTCTCCTTCAAATTGTTTTAAACCAAGACAGGGGGCATTATGAAACTGGACCACCAGGTCTCAGGATGTTCAATGCCTTCAGGACATCTGCTTCCCATGAAAATTGTAGTGAGGCACCATGGTAGCAGATAGATTAGCAGGGCTACAGTTACACCGAGGAGATAGATGAGCCTTCACTTAATTCAGATACTTATTAACTAGAAATAATAATGACTAGAGTTACTGAAGTAATAATACAAAAAAACCCTTCCAAACTACCAACAAAACAACTACAATAAATAATAACATAACACTTGCACACATAAAAATCTTGGTGAGTGTATCTATAGAAGGATATATACAAGTTATTTACAAGGTCAGACTTGGTTTTCTTTTCTTGCAGGCGATAACTCTAAGGTTTACCTTACACATATTTATCCATGGCAAAAGTACAGTGTGTTTGAGCAGAAATTGGGCCAACCACTAGTGTCTGAGTGTCAGAGAGGTGGCAGATGGTTTTAGCTGACTCTCTGCATGGATGTGAGTGGACCCCTGAGTTCTAGACAGGAATGAGAAATCTCTTGAGATCTGCTAAATGACTTGGTGATAAGATCTTCATCTCAGGCCCCATGTTTTCCTACAGGAAAGTGGTATGCATAAAGAAACTGGGGCTGACTGTTACACCTTCGGGTTTCTTGCAAACTTTTTGGCATTTCAGTAGCTAGCTGTACAGGTTGTCTCGTATTCTGATGGCTCTTCACAGCCTGGCAGCTGTGTGCACTGCTGAGTAACTTCAGGCTGCGCCCTACATTTCCCTGTGGGAGACATGTGAAAGTTGTTCTGCAAGCACAAAGATGACCTCATATCTTGGTTGCAGATAAATTTTTTTGAGGTTTCACATGGACTGTGTTTTGCCTCTACAGCCATCATGTAACACATTCTCTGACCTACTCTAACCATCCTCTTCTCCTTGTTTTGCTTCATAGAAGGAAAAATAATTAATTTTGAGTATTTATTGTGTAGATCACCATGGCATTGGTTGCATTTCCTGAACTGATGGAAAGTTTCATCTCTAGCCAGACTGGACATGATTATTCCGCAGCAGTGGTCTGTTTTTCTTCACCTTACCTCCAGTAAAGACAAGTGGAATCACATTGTCTTCTGGTCCAGTTGTCAGAAATGAGAGAAAAGGCATGTCTGCAAAACCCGTCAATCTCCACATTTAGAACTAGATGTTCTGAAGCCTCCTTGTTTCCTCAATGTATTAGTTACAAGGAAGCTTTTTGCCAAGTTTTTCCATGTGAGTACCTGCTTTGCTCCAGGATTATTATCTGGGAACTGTTCAACTGTTCAACACGTTCAACTAATTGCTGTGGACAGTAAAAGTGTTTCAAAGAGGAAAGGAATAGTCTGTTCTCTGTGCATCTGGTAAATGGGACAAAAAGGAATAAAATTAAATCACAGCAGGAAAAGTTCGGATTAGACATGAAGGGAAACTTTCTGATGGTATAGCTGGGGTTACTACCTTGAGGTGCTCCATGGTGGAGATGTTTAAGAACAGGGCAGACAGATGTTTGCTGAAAGGGATGTAGGGGCATCTGGTCTTGCTGTGGGCCAGGCCATGGACTGTGCGACATCTGTGTCACACCTGCTTGTTCGTGGCTGTATGAATGGGCAGAGAAAAAGCTAAACAACTGAAAATCCAGATGACACTGATTTTCAGGCTCCATTTTTAAGCTCTTTTCATAATTTTGAACACATTCTTGCTGTCTTAAGATAAAATAAACACTATACAATATAATAATGCAAAGCTGTTTTAGTAATGTATAATATATTTTTTTTTTAATCTCACAAATCTTTAGGTTTGCTTTCTGGCAGGTGTGTTGGGTGATGTTATTTATAATGTTTGTCCAGATGCAGAGGACTGACAATTATTGGTAACAGTGTTCTCTCTGGTCTGACATACAGTAGCAAAAGAAAGTCTGTTAGGAGATATTAATCAGGAACTTACTATCTCTTGTCACTGATTTTGATGTCCAGAGTGTCAGCAGTCAGGGAGTGAAATAAATCTATTGCATTGCTGAGATGGTCTGTCACACACAGGGAATAACAAATAGGCCTTAGTAAAGTGTTTATGAACAGTACATTTATGAATTTATTGAACACATCTGTACAACAAACAGCTTGAAATCTGGATGTCTTTGTGAATACGCTAGCAAGAAAATAAAACAAAAAAATGGATGCATGTAATTTATAATAAGTAAACAAACCATTTGTATGCCATAGTAAAACACAGAAGAGTAAAAATTGAAGTCTGTTTGTTCATGTTAACTCCAGAACATCTTAATGTGAGTGATTTGCAGTAAGTGAAATTAGTGAAATAAGTTAGGCTGCTCAATTAGTTCCTAATCTTACAGCTTGTAATTCTTCGCTGAGAACACTACTGCCTTTAACAGGCATTGTGTGGGCCGTGGCCAGCTGAATTTCCGCTCTGTTCCTAGGAAAGGAAGGAGCAAAGTGCTCTTGCATTTCCACAGAGTGGATTAGAATAATGATACAGCTCGGGGGGAAAATACATAAACCAGATCAAAACAAGTACCTTGGGAATCTTAATTTTTTTTTTCCTTCCATGATGTCAGGTCCCCAAACTCCTGGTATTTTGGACAGTGGGGATCTTTTAGTAAATGTGCAGTGAGAAAACTGCCAGATTGAAGATTTCTTTAATGTTACTGTCCAAAATCACCAGCCATGCTTGAAAATAACATAACATGCGCTTAACAGAACATGCGCTCTCAATTTGTGACTACTAGCTGCAAGGGGCAGAGCATATGCTTTTAGTGCCAAAAAGTTGTTTTGGTTTGGGTTTTTTATTGTGTTTGTGTCGAACTTTTTTAAGTTATGCTTTTATGTTTCAAGTTCTTTGTGTGTTTCAGTTTTCAAGGCTTGCCATGCAAGACATAAATAAATAGCTGCAAAAAATCCTGGAAGCCTGCAGATTATTTAAGAATTCCTGAATCTGTAATTGAATCTTTGTATTGTATATAGACTAAGGAGATACTCAGTACTCAGTGGTGTCTTAATTCACTTAGAGAGGGTGTAGTTTTCTTTCTTTTTTGAGACTAAATAAGAGAAGACATTTTGGCCCTACAGGATTTGTGTCTGGTTGATTTGTTTATTCAGAATATTCACCCTTCACTCAGCCATGTGGGATTTAATGAATCACTCCAGAAACTTCTGAGCACACAAAGTTTATGTCACTGTTGGTGTCACTGGGATATGAAGATCCTGAGTGCTTTTTTAGGAGGTGTCTAGCATCTTCTTGCATTTGACTATCAGTTTGTGCACTAAGAGACTGGCCCAGGCAGCCCTCTCTTCTTCTTTTCTGAAGCGCCACTGAAGTCACACAGTCATAGAGGTCATAGCATACCTCTTTGCCATTGTGGGCTGTCCTGAGTGGTTTGCTTCGGTAGCAGAGTGTAAGGTTTGCATGCAATGACTCAAGCAAGGACAACAGCAGTTTGGGTTGCTTTGAGTGTCAGCAAATGTCAGTCTCTTACATAGAAGCAGACAGTTACAGGTGCTTTAATAAGCCTAAGGTAACAAAACAGGCCAATTTAACACCCTGATTTGAAGGCTGATTGCATGTAGCTTGCCTTGCTGCAGGCGACCCTGTGCACAGTCTCGCCTCTGGTGTGGAGGAAAGTATAGAACAAGTCACAGACCTTTTTAGATGTCTTTTCATCCTAAGTTCAGCCAGAAGAGGGTTAAAACCCATTTGTCGCAGCCAAAGGAAAGAGTTGGCAATTATAGCATCTGGTGGGAAGAGGAGTCAATCTACCAAAGGTGTCACTAATTTTTTGGAAGTGGCCCTTGCCATGGCTTGGCAGAGCCTTTATTCAAATCTCTGCTTGCCATTTCCTGATATATTACTTTTCCTATATGTTATACTTCACTGTCTCTTGATCTACTTGGATTTCATGATCATGGATGATGGTGTTAAATATAGATGGCAGTAACTGTTGTTGCAGACATGGTAGGGACATCTCAGGTCATCAGCAAGTTGTCATACCAGAAGTGAAGGAGTGATTAGTTTGCAGTATTGCAAATACTAGATTCTAACTACTGTATCATTATTTATAGTTTTGTAGTGAGTGGTCTGTATTTAATTTACTGATAAATTTCTGGTCCTGCAGTTTTTGAAATAGATTCTTCTTGCCCATCCAGTGATGTGGAAAAGAAACTTGAATTTTTTTCAGCTGTTGTCAACAAGAAACAAGAACTCTCAAATTATTTTTCAGATCACATAGTTTTTAAGTCATCCTCATTATTACTTCATGAATTTTCAGAAGCTGGTGGAGGCAAAAATGCATTAGCCATCTGGAGAGATACTGAGCTCAGATTGCATGTTCAAGGGTCAGTGTGCAGGCCTTCTCCTCACCCAGGTCTGCCATGGTTGTCCTTAACTTGGATGGGCAACAAGGAGAGAGACACCACCATGTATGTCTACATTATGAAATGAGGGCCATCTGCTTCAATGGGTAATACTGGATAATAGACTGTTTCATGCAAATAGTAATTCACTAGCAATTACTCTAACAGCTAGACACTGAAGGCAAATCTTACAAAAAATATTCTAAATTTATCTCCTTGTTGTGATAGACGAGATGAATATGCAAATAAATGAATGGTATGAACATTTTGTGCTCTGTCCCGTGCATTACTTAGAATTAATAAATAGGGGCTTGAAGTATGGCTTGTGAGATGCAGAGCCTTTCACTTCTGTCTGCAGCACTCAACCCACAGCAGAGCCAGAACTGCTTCTGTTTGATACTGGCAAAATAATACAGAAAATATGAAATTAATATGTTTTAATAGGCAAAGAACTGACTTTATAGCTCATAATCTAGGCCATAAAATTTATGTGGAGACAGACTTTGTGAAGACGCTGAGGCTGTTTTACAGCCTGAACCTCAGCCCATTCTTTTGCTGGCTACCTCCCTTCTACCAAAGTCTTCAGAGATATGCATGTTCCTGCAAGATGACAACATTAAACTGCAACAAAAAAGCATTTGTATTAATGTGATGGCTATGTTCATTTCTGCAAATTCTACCTTGGGGACAGTTGCTCAGCAGAGAGGCAGGACAAGCAGCAGAGAGCAGCAGCATTTGAAATTCCTGCAGCTGAGTCTGCAGGAAGCTTGTTTGCTGGAGCCCTGAAATATGTTCCCCAGCCTGGAGCAGTTTTCAGACCACGTGTAGACATGTTGACAGAGTACATAACAAAACACTTTTACTGAGGCTGCCTGTTCTGGGTGTGTTTGGAGAGCAAGATACTTAAATTTTGAGGGTGGATTGATGTGTGTTTACAGTGCAGATACAGTAGGATACCATTTGCAATGTTACCAATCCTTTTGAATTTCTTTTTGTAGTTAGGCTCGTAACTGTTCTTAGTTTATTGGGCTTGGGGTTTTTTTGGTTGTTTTTTTTTTTACCTGAAGGTGGTTGAAGACTCAAAGTTTAACAATCTCTAAACAAGGTTGTGGTCAATACAGAACTTCTCTGCCATACAGCTCTTCCTCTACAGAAGAGATCTCTGCCTGATTGTCTGGGAAGCTGTCTGTCCTTTGCCTGAAACATTCAATATTTAGAGGCAGTTTTGTTTCTTAGTCCTTCCTAAGATCACAACGTGCAGACAAAGCATTGCCTGCTTTAAGGGGTTTAACTACAATCATGGAGCACTTTATGTCCTGCAGTGCAAGAAGCAGGACAGCAGAGCTGAGCTTGTCTTTCCTCTTCCCACATGTAGCTTCTTAGTAATGCTAATTTGCTTTTCCTGTTTAAATATTTCAGAGTGGGCAATCAATAGTAACAAACATCAAAACTTAATGGGACTGCAGAGCCAGAGACATGGGGTCAGTGCTCAAAGGCTTTTCCAGAAGGTTGTGATGGTTGGTGGCACAGGTCTTCTGGGCATCACACTCTACTGGAAAGCTTCAGCCTGTGGGATGCGTGTAGGTAGTGTTAACCCAGCTCCATTCATAGAGTGACTTTGTAAGAGAATTTAGGTCTTGGGGCTGTACCTTGGATGTTGTGTTAAATGCTATACAAGAACCACATCTCTTTTGCTTTATAGTATAGTGCAAGTGTGTCCGCATGCCCCATCCCTTAAGTTATTCTTCCTTCATGTAATTTTTACCCACTGGACACAGGAGCCAGGTTGAGCTATAGAGTTGGAGAGCTGGGGAGTTGGATATCTGCAGGAAGAGGGTTATGATTAAAAAAAAAATTCACATGATCTGTCCAAAGGGGACGTATCTTAAGCTGTTATAATACTGGATCATGGACATGCAAACCTAGAAGAGGCCTCAGGTGGTGTATCCCTGTTCCAGGCACCAGAATGATGAAGCTGTAGCTCCGCTGTCAAGTGCTTGTCTATACACAGGAGTGTACATAGGCACTGTCTGTATGAGTATAGAGCGCTGGAGATCTACAGGTGGTGCAGCAGCGTATGCTGGTACAGTCTTCTTGGGAGAAAGGTCTTAAAGACCCATCTCTGGTATCTCTTTGCAGTAGTCTATTTCACTTCTGTTTTCCAAATATTTCTATGTAGTTTACCTGGCCCCAAGGCAAAAGGACTAGCCCAGAGTGCACAAGAGCCAGCAGTCACATGTCAGCCACAGCAAACAGCCATTTGGATAGCCTAAGATAGTGATGAGTACTGATGCCTTCTGAAGAAAACCTCCTCCTTTGGAGCTACTTCATCATAGCCTTCAGGATCTAGGTGGAAGCCAGGTTGTCTGAAGTTATCCCCCTAATTCCTCAATGCTTGGCTTCCTCGTCCCTAAAGCAAGGATGCCTCTTCTCTCCTGCAATAGTAAATGTGGTCCAGGTGGTAGAACATTCAGACTGTATAGCAGTGAAGGTATATTCATACCCAAGGTAGAAACACCCAGGGTGTAGAAAATATCCTTATTTTAATTAAGACATTTATTTTGAAAGGAGGAACCACCTTAGAAAGACAGCTTTCACAAGCTTTTTCCAGCTGCTGTGGAAAAATCAAATGAAGTTTAATGGATAGTGAAAAAAAAAAAAGTGAGGTCAAATTCATGTTGCTGCTGGGTGCAGAAACCCACAAGATGAGAGGATTTAGAAGGGAAAATGCTGCAAAAATACATCTGGCACTGCCCATACTGGTGTTATACATGTGATATAGTGGAACCAAGACATCAAAAGTGATAGAAAGTATAAATGAAGATGTGTTACCTGGGACAGACCTTAATATTTATAAATGAGAAACTGAGTAAGGGTTTACTACAATGATCATTTACAGCAAACAAGTAAGCTATGCAATACCCTTTGAAACAGTAAAATAGAAAAAAAAGTTAAAAATCTATAATTTTAATCAAAAGTTTGTTTCAGTCATTGAAATTCTGTTATTGCTGCTTACAAACATTAAAGTCAATCAAAACATCAGTAGCCTGCAAGATCAATATTTTTAATATGTTTGCATTACAGTGCTGCAGATTTTTGGCTAATGGATCTCACCCATATTGATTTCCATGGGAAATGTTAGTCTGATACTAAAATAATTTTTAAAAAAAAGCCAGGGATTATTGGTTTGGAATTTTTAAGGAGATAGAAGTATAAAAATTGGTTATTGACTGAATTGCTTGGGGTGAATGAACCTTCGGCACTTGCAATAAACTTGTAGCACAGAGTCATTACTGAATACTGCGTTAGTCCCTTAAACCTAAAATCAGTCAATATCCTATTATAACAATGCAAATTATGGTGAAATAGCATAGTGAGTCATTTTCAAAGCAGCAGGATATTCATAAGCATCTATGTATGTGTATGGATGGATATATTAAACCACCTCTGGGATATGCACAAACAACAACTGATTTTCAAGCTAATTTTAAATATATTGAGTTTATGTTGATAATAATGCAAAAGATTTGATATGAAGTAACTTTTTAAAATTAGTTTAATGCCTTTATGGCTACAAAAATGAATAAAAATGCAGTGAGATATCATAAACATATACATATGTACTTGTATAAAAAAGTATATTCAGTATTGTCCCAGTTCTGAACAAATGCAGGTGATTTTATTTTCTGTTTATTCTGTATTTTGGAGGAGATGTGTGAAAAATGCAAGCAGTGATTACCCTGAACCTGTGGAGGTGTCCTGGACCCAGATCATCCTAACCGATCCACAACACTTCTTCTATCTGGCTTCTGCTCTCTTTATTCATCCTCATAGCACAATACTCTTTTTAAGAGAGGATTCTACAAGCATAGGGGCATCATACCTCTCTGTGATACCTGGTGAAATAAATGAATTATCTATTCCAGAGTAGACTTTGCATTGCCAAACAGGGTCTGAATGAGTTTAACACAGTTAGAGCAAAGCTAGAATATAAATTTTTATTCATAGCTAAATAAAAAACATCTAAGTAAAGAGTTGCCTTTTGGTTCCTGCTTTAAAAATGCCTTGAGCCTTTGTGTTGCTCTGCACTGGGGACCAGTAGCTAAAAATGGGTACTGCAATATGCAAGCTGTTGTGTGAAATATATTTTCACCTAAGCTGTATAAATATTTTAAAAGTGTATAATAACACATGATGATAATTCAGTGCCTCTGACAGTATGGAAAGAGAAACTGTATTCGTGTTTTATTATTACAAAGTCATCTGTGGGCATTTCTGATTTTTTTTTTCTAATTTTTTTTGCTTTGCCCATACCTGGCCAGAAATCAATTGGATTAATTTTCAGTGGTCTGCTTGGAGAAAAATACTAGAAAACATGCTATTTATGGAGCTCAGCAGAAATCTCATAGAGGCAGGATCAGTAATTGATGCTTGACTTTAACTGCAGAAGTCAGACAAGATGCAGATTGCTGTATCCTGCTGGGGTCTTGATGGACCTACACCTTTTGGGAATAGCTAGTAATGAAGTTTAAAATCTCTCAGTAAACTTGTTAATAGGGTCTTGTTATTGACCAGGTACTTCCATAGTTACTCTTTAAGTCATGTAGTTTCTGGATAATTAGCATCCTCCAAGTTACTCAAGCCGCTGACTTAGGGCAGAGAGATGTTGGTAGCAGCCCAGCCCCTCTGCTGGTGTCAGCCCAGCTACAGGCAGAAGGGATGATGTAGCAACCTGCCTGTCCCTGTGCTGCTTGCAACCCTGCACCACTGTGCAGGATCAGGTTTGGGCTGATTTTGGAGCATCCTCCTTATTTCACTTTGACTAGGACAGATTTCTTTTTTCTGGTATTTTTTAAAGTTTTTTTATTGTTTCTTAAGTAAATACTAAAATAACATTTCAGAATATGGCTTTCCATATTTACCAGTTCTGCAGCTGAGAATGCTGGACATGCATCTCTATTCCATAATTTTTAAAAGACAGTAGAAGGATGAGGAGTGTTTCCTAAGAACAAAGAACTAATGGAAGATAAAATCCTCATTTGTAAAAATCACTCTGCCTTGTAGCTTTAAACTTGTTAACATAATTAGGAAGAAGTATATTTTATCTTTCTTAAGTATCAGAAGCAGAGATTGAATATGTTTAGGCAGGGGTAGTGAAAAAGGTAAACAGAGCTTCTGGTACTTAAAATTTTGTGTTGTCTTAATGAGGAAAATAAAAGTATTTTGAAAGAAAGTAAAAATAATAGTATATTCCCACACTTGTTTCTGTGGCTGTTCAAACCCTTTTCAACTCAAAACAGAGAAATATATAAAAGTTTGAGCTTTTGCACATTGTTTCAATAGAGCAAGCTAGACTAATAAATTCAACAAGAATACAAATTACAATACAAACACAATATTTTTTTCTAAAACCTGTTTTAAATAATGCAGGTTTTATAAACTGAGAAATTTTGCTTAAAAAAGAAAAAATAAACACACAGTACCGTAAGAAAAGTTTAAAAGAGCCAGAACAAAATGGAATAAATTAGTCCTGGTAGTTATCCCAAGTCACCATCATGAATTAAGTGGAAAGGAAAATCAGTAATTGCATCAAAGGTCCTTTGGCAGGATCACAAGTGAGTCTGGAAGCCAGAGGTGACCTGATGTTACTTGTAGCAGGACCTTAAGAGCACAGAGATGAAGTTTCCCGTATTCAATGCCAGCATGCATGCACTGTTTTCTGTCCACTCCTCCTGGCCCCCTTGGGGTTGTAATTCCAGCAGGACAGAGGTGACCCTGCAAGGTCATAGAGATGTTTGCCCTTGAAAACAATGTTGGGTGCTGACTCTGGCGGCCAGTACAAATTCCTTGTCCCTGTGGTGGTGAAACAGCTACTGTTATTTTCATAATCTGCCTTTATGAAATGAAAGTAATGTGTTTTTTATAATAACTGTTTTAAATTGGGTTTTTTCAATTCTGTGGTTCCAAAACTCAGTAAATACTTTATAAGATGATTGCACAGTTTTCCAGAGCAAGGAACCCAAATAGCTATACTGGGAATATATATATATACCTGTTTTGCTGGAAATATTCATGAGAAAGGAAGGGGCTAAGCATCAGAGCTGGTAGTCTGCAGATTGGTGTTTCACACCCCAGTAAAGCTTCTCAGGATCAGCTGTAACTCAGATAGGCCCAGGCAACACAATTTATGGCTGTGTCCCTTGGTTTCTCCAGACACTAGTATTGGGCAGTCTTTGCTGAGCCTCCACCAGGTGGTCCAGGAGATCATTATGGTCAAGTTTCTGTGTCTGCAGACTTTTCTACATCTGAGTCAGAGGCTTTAAGCTCTTTAACATCACTTTTTCTTCTTCTGATACAGAATAAAGAAGCAGAATGGGAAACCAGTTCACCTTGGGAAGGCAGTTACAAACTGGGTTTAAACACAAGTAAGCTGTCAAGAGAGTGATGGGAAGAACATAGCCTTTCATTCTGGGCTGTTGTGGTAACCTGGCCACAGAACCTTAAGAACAGGTTCCCACTCACTAAAACTGAGTGTATAAATGGAGTAGATCATCAGGCTTTAGCTGTGTAACTTGCCTTGACATCAGTGGGCCTTATGGGACTAAAACTTTCAGCAGTGTTGTTCAGATTTAGGGGATGCTGTCTTGGAAATGTTAAAAACATCACATTTTTGGCCTTTGTTTCTGAATTCTGTGATTGTATACCAAACTGGTCGTAATAGAGGAGATCAATTTGATAACCCTGTGATTCATTTAAAAAAAGATAATACAGGCTGCAATGACTTCAGAAACAAGCTAAAAAAAGCTGGAAAATGCAGAACTCTTACAACTCTTTTTTGCACAGACCAGCAAAGCTCAGTTCTTTTTTTCCCAGAGTAGAAGCATGATTTGAAATACGTCTTAAATTTGTAATCTGGATATGCTACATCTGCTTTATCACCCTGCTCAAGTACACTGACTACACACACAGAAATATTGAACTGGCATGTCACAGCTGCGTCATGAAAGGCTGCGTCTTGTGTTTGCGATGTCTGTGTTGTTCATTGTGTTACATAGGTTCATTTATTTATATAGATTATTCTTGGAAGGTGATATATTTACTTCACCTGGCATAGAAAAATGTTGTTGGGAAAATTACAAAAGCATGGGAAAGCTCTGCAGAGGCCTGTTTTGTGTCTCCAGCATTCAAGTGTGTTTGCAAACACACTTTATTTGGTGGCAATGCTCACCTCAGAAATTTCTGACCAATTTTTGTAAGGTTTTTCATTCAGCCAGATGGGTGGGCAGGCAGTGCTTTACCTGCATGGTTTTTAAATATATTTTAAATATATTTTGGAGATCTTACAAGCATCTAAGGACCTAGAAGAAGAAATCCAAATTCCAGCTTTCACATGATGGCATCTTCTTGATGATCAATAATATAGCTTTAGTTAATTATTCTTTCTTGCAGTTTTGTTTCTGCCAGAGTGTAGGAGGTATGGCTCCCTGGCGACTGTCACTAGGTATCATCCAAATATCATTATCACAATTTTACAATGTTTGAATCGTCTTTGATGACTAGAGAAGTTAATGAATTGATTCAACTTTTTCTTAGGGTTTATTAGGACTTCTCTTATTAACGTGGAATTACTAAAATTATGATGGAGATTAGCATGTTCTTAAGTGATGGTATTTTGAAACAAAATATTCATAGTAGCCTCAGTTCCTCAAAACAGGATGCTGCAAGAAACTGAGCACTGTTGCATCATATTGAATTTAACTCAAAGCACACATGTATAGCATCCTGCAGGACTGATGCATCAGTCATGTACACTGAATTTAATGCATGCTGCAATATTCCATGGGTTTAAAGCAAAATTTTGGGTCCCTAAGCTTCAATTGTGTTTATTCTTTCATATGTGCAAAATAATTTGTTTATAATAGAATTGCTAATTTCCTACTGTGTGGTATGCTGCTACTTTTTAAATCAAGTCTTCTGGGCAGGAAATTTATGGGCACCTGAACAGGTAAATGTGGGCCTGACTAAAATAGGTAATCTGTGTTGGTTCAGTGGGTATTACTGTTGTGAGTGTAGTAAAATACAGGAAAAAATAACACTTCCATGACAACAGAGCTATCTTATGGTCCTACCCAACAGCCAGTGTTCAGCTTGAAGCTGAAAGTGTACAATAAAGTATAGGTATGGTATTTAAGCAATTGAATACAACTTTCTGAACTTTTTAGATTTTGGGAAGTTAACAGCTTCCTTTGAAAATGAAATCAGAAATAGCATGAGGTGACTGTACTGCTGTGTAGTGTTGCAGAAATACTTCCAAAGTCATGCATGGGACTACATCACTATCTCATATCTCTCTTTCTCCCTCTTCCACCAATATCTCCTTTCTGTTGTAGTGGGGGAGAAATTGATTGCAAATGTGTTTTCTTGACCCCCTACTCCATATGTGTTAGCACCTAACCTTCTACAGTCTCATCTGAATTTACAGTAATTATATGTGTAATGTAGCATTTTATTGTCTGGACTTCCTGTTTAATCAGTACTTCAGAGCTTCTTGAAAGTGCAGCTGAAAAGGGCAAACAAAATTAAAGCTTTATATACCAAAACAAGTTTGATTTTCTAAGCTCCCAGCATTCCAACGTACAGAGATTTGTTCCACCAAGTTTTGCGTTGGCTTGCAGATGGGCAATGATTAATCAGAGAGCTGACTGTGAAGTAGTTTGCAATTAAACAGGAAAGCTCTGAGGCATGCTAATTGAATCAGAAAATTAGAGACACTGAACAGTAATTGGCTATTTCTCATGCAGCAGGTGCCAGGCCACTCAGCTGTGGAACAAGGTATTTAAGGCACATTAGCACTAGGAAAAGTATTTCTTGATATGAAACAGTCAGATTTTCTGCTCATTTTCACCATGGATGTCAAAACACACAACTGTGATATCTAGAGCCCATAGCGCATGTTGCAAGAGTTTGAGCAGTGGGGTCATCATGAACCTACATTTGTGCAGTGTCTTGAATCAGGCTGAAGTTGGGGTACCTGAGTAACTTCCTAGCCCTTTGTGGACTAGTAAATTCCTCCTTTTTCTTTTTTTAAAAAGTAAACAGAGGACAAGGCTTTTAATGGCAGCAGTCCAGGTCATAGGCTAATAGCCACTTCCAGACTGCAGGGAGATCAACTTGTTATCTGAGGAACCTTCTCCATAAAGTGAGGTGATGTTTGCTTATCTTTTGCCATGTCATTTGAGGCCTGCCCTTGGAAAAATGATGGATGGACACTAGGTAACACTAGCATGTGTTTTCACAATGCCATTCTTCTTCTCAGCCTTTACTGGGGAAAAAATTACTTTTTTTCCTGTTTGCTGCTTATTGGTGTGGAGATAAGTGGAGTGTGGATTACTGAGAATCTGTGAATTGCTTTAATGAAGCACCTTCACTTTTGTTTCATTTTTCTGCAGATTTAAAAAACTGAATGTTTCTAGTTAAATATTAGTTGAGGGCATGAACCATATAAATCTAATACTGCTGTGAGCTTAAGAGATGCATAACACCAATTCATATCATGTCTCAGCATGAGTTTATATCTTCCAATTAGTACCACCATTTTATAGAGAGCACATACAATGAAAGTTTGTTTGCCATGCCAACAGGGACTGAAGCACATACAGTAGTTTTGCTATAGTAGAATGATGGTACAGTATGAGCACAAACAACTTATAGCCTGAGCAGTAGGTAACCAGAAAAGAGTGGGATTTAATAAATGAAATGGTGAAGAGTTTTTACAGAGATAAAACCATTTTCAAATTAGACTGGGTAGGATGCATGATTTCTTTCATCTCTACTAATTAGAGCTTGGTATGCTTATTAGTGAATAAAAAAGAAAGTATTAAAATACAAATGTACTGCATCATATTACTAGGGTATCAAGAAGAAGAATATTACAATATTCAAATGCTAATCATATAACTTAGCAGATGACTGCAGAAAGTCGTGTATTTGAACTGAGACATAAATTATAAATTGTAAACAGTGCATAGGGGATGTGTTATAACTGTGTCTCATTTAAATTAAGGCAGAAAGTTTTCTCTGAGGCAGATTATCTGCCTTCATTAAGTTTTAAAGTATCTTCTATAATGTTTTATTAAGATCACTTGTCACAGTGTTTCCCAAACTGGATGTTAGCAATATGTACTGGTGGAAATGTCCGCAGTGGTAGAGGTGGCTCAGGTGCATTGCTGCACTCCACAGCTTTTAACCCAACGCTTCCTAGCCAAGTGCTAGTGCACATACACCAGTGTCTTTTCCATGTCATGCCCCTCCTCAATAGTCCTCATGCCTTTGCTCTCTGTACTTGAAAGCAGCTCCAAAACATTTACATGATCAATGTTTGTTGCTGGAGGGATAAAGTTTGCTCTTGCATGGACAAGTGAGAAGATATTGATCATTTTATTCTATCTGCTATTTCTGAATTCAATATACCTCTGGAGTCAATAAGTGAGATCGAGAGCATATTCTTTTTTTGTGCGCCTGCTTGTAGCTTGTTCTCAAGATCCAAGATGCATTTTTGGTTAATCACGAATGCTCTGAGGTCGTGGAAAGCAAATGTGCTTGTGGAGTGTCAGGCTGATGCTGTCAGATAAATGTCTTAAGCTTAGCCAGGGTTCGTGCCCCAGCTTTAGGCTGTGCCAAACATCTCCCCTTGTTGATAACAGCTACACTGGCAGCAACTGAGCTGTTTGTTCACTTAAAGGACTGACCTTGCCACATAAGGTTGGAGTCAGGTGAAAAAAACACCAGCCATGTTTTAATTGAAACTTTAAAGATATTAACTTTGTTCATTTTACCTGTCTTGAATGCAAATGAAATCTGCATTTCCCCTTCTTGCTCTGGGGTCTGTCTGCTCAGCTTGTCCAGTGTCTACCTATCCACCTGGTCCCATGGCTGCAAGCCTCCTTTGATAAACTCTGTGTCTTCAGAAAATTTCTGACAAGGTATTTTTGCACAGGGCCCAAGCAGGGAAGAAACCCTGCCAGCAAAACTAAAGGTTTTTAGGGACAGTTCACATTTTGGTTCCTAGGCGCTCCCCTAATCTTGAGGTAGTGGCCTGGAGAGGGTGGTGCATGATTAGTGGTGCCTCCCTTCATCCATGGCAGGCTTTTAGTTTCACCTTTACCTCCTCTATAATGGTTGATCCTCTATAACTAGTTGTCAGTTGCAGACAGGAACAGCAACATGATTGCAAAGCCAGCACACAAAATGCATGAAGGAAGCCTGGTCTGTAGCACAGAAGGCAAAAAGATGGATCATATGGTGGTGCATAAATAAGTGAAAACTCACAGGACTACTTGGGGGCATTTGTTATAAACCACCTCAAGTCAGTGCTTTCACTCCCTCCCATTTCCCCAAAAACATGTTTGTTCTTTGCTCCAAAGATTATGTTCCACTTTCCTCTCAAAAAGTTCATACTGTCATGGGTAAATCATCAAGGCTAATTAGACACAACAATGCTGCAAAAAGTTTTTAAAAAAAAGATGCAACACATCTGTCATGAACTCCCACCAGACCTCTTGGAAATGAGATATTTTTAATATTTTATGCTGAACACAAAGTATCTTGAGGAAATGGTCTTATATTCTGTACCAAAACAAAACCTTCAGTGTCAAACAAGTAATACTGCCTAAGAAGCCCTTTAGATGCCAATATTTCAAGTTGGTCCATTCCTAAAATAAAAATTTCATTTTAATGAAATGTACTAACTATGGAAGAAAAATTGCTGGGAGTAATAAAAAAGTGGAATATATGTTGGGATTTATTTGAAGCCTGGAATGCACAAGAATAGACATTAATGTTTTTACCGCTGTTTTTAAAAACTAATGTTTTTACAAACGGGTTTTTTTATGAGATGTTTTCAGCTAACATCTAAATAAAAATAAATGTAAATATTTTTCATTTTGAACTAATTTTAAATAAATTGCTGTCTGATTTTGTCCCACAAATAACTTTGTCTTCTTTAAAACAATCTTTAACATAGAAGTTTAAATCGTATTCTCTGTGGTCTCCTAATAAGTTATTAATAGTTAAATGTTTGTGTTTTGCATAATTTGTCTATCCAGGAGGGAGAGATTATGCATGTAAGAGACACAGATTTTAATACTTTGAATGGCTAGAAGTTGAACAAATCCCTGTTTCATGTTTATTCTTAGTGGCAGGTCACAGATGAATAAAATAAAATTATGAATAAAATTAATAAAAATACTTACCTGAGTGACAGGAAAATGCAGTTAATCAAATTCCATGAATCCCAATAAAGTTCCAAGTTATTCATCTAAATACTTAGCCTGAGATATATTCTTTAAATAGATCAATAATCCTTACTAAAAAGAGAAACATATCCAGCTTGGCACATCTGCAAGTATTTCTGTATGATGACCTTGTTATTCCTGACATGCAAAAATATATCTCTTTTCCCAGATGGGGTTTGCATACACCATTTCTGTAGCTTTTTTTCCCTGGGACAACCACCAGCTGCAGTTGATCCCCATGTGTGTTTTCAGCTCCACTAGTCTCCACTACTTCTTAGAAATTGAAGTACCATCACTGTGTAGACACCCTGTGTGAGGAAGGGGCTCAGCAGTAGGTTCAGCATATGGAGAGAAAGTCTGTGCATCCTGCAGAAGTGAACCTGAGCAGGTCATGATAGCTGCAGTGATATGGGAGCACTTTACACTGTCCAAATCATGATGGTCAGCTCTGAGGGGAAAAAATTTTATGTAAAAAATTTATATCTTCTTGTTTATATGTTATTTTTATATGTGTGACTGTCCTTAGCTCAGCTGGAAAGGCAGGGTAGAAAAGGTGGACAAAGAAATAAAGTTATCGACAGAAGTAATCGAAGAAGCAACAGAAGTCTTTTGTCAGCAAATTTATCAGTACAGTTGTGCTAAAGGTCTCCTGCAAACATTTTATTGACCCAGGTACTGCCTCAAGTTATTCCTTACAGGGAATGCAGCATTACTTAGCATATTTAATGTTTGGATTAACTCATCCAAGCTATGAATTGCATTCTGCTTTATTGTTTTTTCTTATTATTAGTCCTGTCCTGTTTCTTTTTGGTTTGTGAATTGTTTAACTGAGCTGCTGAATCAGACTATTGCCAACTAAGAGCAGCAGAGATGTTAAAATGTAAATGAGTTTGTCACTGGTGGAAGCAGATTTCTTCAACCTCAGAGGGTAGCTCAGAAGCCCTTTTGTCTGTTTGTGTATCTAGGATTAGTCCAAGGAGCAGTTTTGTTAATGAGCTGAGTTCTGCCTGAAAGATGTGCTTGGGAGCTGTGGGCAGGGTGGTGCCGAGGTCCTCTGGCTTCTCCCAGACTTGTTCAGAAAGTATGTTCTTGTGTCTACATGTAAATGTATTTTTTATTTTTGGTTTGTGTGATTAAGGAAGTTGATGAGTTTCACAGACAGCATTCACCTGCTCTGTCTTTTAACAATGTTAGTTTGGATGTCATCTCATTGCCTTTCCATCTTGAAGTTCATAATTGGATTCCCTTACAAACCAAGTTAATTCAGTCCACTGCTGGGTTTTAATTAGACATTAAGAGAAAATAAGACCATGTGACTTGTAGTCAGAATATGGCCTAATATGCCTTCAGTGTATCCCACGTGGGAATGAGTATTTGTGCATTAACCCTTCAGCACAGGCAAGAGATATTTGCTACATCTGAACTCTGTGAGAAAGGTTGGCCATCTTCTAGCTACAAAGGAAACTTAATAAAGCTAATGAGGGAACTTGGAATGTGTACCACATTTCTGTGCTCCAGCATAACAGATAAACATCAATGAAATCAGATTTGCAATGGAGGTGTCTGATTTGTTTAGCATAAATGTAAGGGACCTACCTCTCTCTTCCCACAGAGGATCTGGGCTCTCTGAGACAGGCCCTGCTTTTCTGCAGAAGGAGAAAAAGCAAGGTACACCATCCCTTCAACTAGCCAAGCAAGTGAAGGCAAAGCAAGAACACACATTCAAAGGATGGAAATACAAACCCATATGGTTGTGTGCCTGGAGATGGGCAACAGTACCTTTCACTTCTGAATGTACATGCCAAGAAGGGCTGTCAGTATTTAATCTGTCCTGACTGTGAAAACAAAATTTGAACCTCCTTTCTTGTTTCTGTTGTCCATCTTGGCTGGGTACAATTTCAGAGCTTCTGTAGCTGCCTGTAAAAGGCATTTCTGGACAGGACCAACAAATGGGGTAAGCCACCAAAACAGGTCCACAGTGATGTGTCAATGGTGAGAAGCTGGTGACCATGTTTTTCCAGGAGTTTTCAGCTGGTCTTGTGAAGGAAAGCCACTAGGGGTTAGGCAGAGCTTCATGATGCCTGGTCCAGCTTGGCAGTACATGCAGTGGGTCTGCCCTGACCTTGGCATGGCCCTTTTAGCATATTTGGCAGCATGGGTACTTCCCTGAAAACTGAAGGCTCTGTAAGCACTATGCAAAGTCCCCTCATATCCTGAAATCTGGAAAACAAAAAAGCCACAAAACACTGTTGTATGGTATGACAGTGTTTGTCAAAAGGACCAGCAGCCTAGTTATTCTCATTCTTTGCAGGCATTTCAGCAAAGGTGAGCTTTATTAAGGAACTTGAAGGAAGTTCATCAAGTGGGTCTGCAGAAGTTTATGGAAAAAGATTGCAGAAGTTAACACTTAGAGAACTTTCACTTGGGTAAGCTGACTGCAGGCAGGAGTGAGTTTGAAATGAGATTGGGCTGGAGGCAGGAAGCTCACATGCGTCTGAGTTAGTAAATAAAAGTGCCTGAGAACAGCCCTTGTGGCTGCCTCTGCTTTTGTGC
Source organism: Irena cyanogastra (assembly GCA_013397155.1). Classification (NCBI taxonomy): domain Eukaryota; kingdom Metazoa; phylum Chordata; class Aves; order Passeriformes; family Irenidae; genus Irena; species Irena cyanogastra. Next base: position 59,451 of record VWZV01001589.1, on the reverse strand, counting down.
TCCTCACAAAATGGCTGGTGCATCTGTTCCCATGCCCAAGGGATACTCTCTACACGCAGTTCTGGAGTGAGGATTTCCCCAGGTCTGTCCTCCAGAGGCAGCTGGATGCTATCACGGCTGTTTTGGGGCTGGGGAGAGTTTAGTTTAAGGACAGGCACAGATCATTCAATGCCAGCTGGATTCAGTGCTCAACAATGTTCTTCCTTGTGTTAAATTTATCAGCATGAATGAAGTCCGTGAACTCTGAAAGTGAAAAAAAATTCCATATGTGAGACGGGATCAAGAAAGCAGAGCTGAAGAAAGGACCAAATAGAAGAGTGCATGGTCAAAGCTCCAAAATATGAAGAAAGGTCTTTATAGTTGTATCCAGGAGGAACATATGCAGGGAAGGAGTTCATTGTCAGGAGACTGAAAAGGCAGCATTGTGACTGTGGTCTAGTCAGTGAGTCTGGGCATCAGTGCTGGCTTCAACAAATCAGGTGAGATTTGTGTTGGGGTGTTACACAGTATTTACACGACAGTGGCAGGCAAAGTGAGCCAAGTGCAAGTACCAGAAAATAGAGAGAATGAGATTTCATGTCAGTGAAAAGACCCTGTATTTTATATTGGATTTTTACCTTTGTTTTCAATGACCTTTAAAGACACATATTTAGCAACATAAATGCAACTCTTTCAAAGATTAATTTCTTACTATACTTATGTTAATTTTACAAGTTGATTAAGTCTTTGTAGTTGTGTTTTGGCTTATAGCAACATCTTTATCAGCAGCATAATTCATACTGTAGCACTTAGTATGACACTAGAGAGAAGTATCACTTTATTTCTTAGAACTAATTGGCTTCACTATGTAGTTCAAAAATCATTGGCATCTAGTCAATTCATGCTCATAAACTCAGGTCTCATATTAGCTGTATTGCCATTAAATTTAAATGAATGCATATCCAACCCATATCATTTTAAAACTGTATATCACAATATAAATGCTAGAAAGATGAGATTCAGTAGTGTGGCCTGTTTTGTCCGTTAGGGACATGGCTATCTTATGGAAATTCTTTTAGAAATGTGAAATGAATTCCTTGAACCATATCTGTATTCTCACACATTTTAGGAAGGAAAGAAGTGTGCCATTAGCTTCCTCATAAACGAATGTGGTTTTGGGTAAGTGTTAAACAAAAGACAGGCTGGTAACAACCAAAGAAAAGGTGGAGCTATAAAAAGCAAGAAATTTACTTGGGGTTAAAAGAAGAAAAATAGTGAGTTTTATTTTACATTTCAGGTTTAGAGGAGGCAAAATATGGCATCGGTAACTGTCACCATTTATTTTTTCTTATTTTAAATAGCTGTATATTACATGTTCATTTGGTGCCTACAGTTATTAAGAGTTGCTTGGAGGATGGGCAGTGATGGCAGTTTCATCCCCACCTTTCTAATCTGTCCTGGCCCCTCCAAGCAAATGTTAGCACAAGTGACAGAACTGGAGACAAGAGAGTGATTGATGGGGCTTAGGGAAATAGCATCAATGGTAGGGTGGAAAAAGACCAGGCAAAAGAAAATATGTCTTTCTGAAATCAGCTGCAAGCCAAAGTCACTGCCTCCAGAAAGCCTTCCTCAAGAATCTACCAGGGAGGGACCTAATCTGCTGATGCTGAGAAAGAAGCATTGTAGTGCTTCACCACTAGTGGGTCACCAAACTTCAGATGTTTAATTCAAGGTTTTCACTGATGGCAGTCTGCATCATCCTTTCCATTTTAAGAGTGCAGAGAAAAATCTTTGCAGTAGCAGAGTGGATGTTACAATGCACAAAAACCTAAGTTTTCAGAAATAGGCATGTATAAAATTCCAAATCTAACAATAAAACATCTGTCTTTGTTTTATAGCAGTATGATGCTTTTAGTGGTTTAAACTACAGAAATGCCTTTGAGATCTTGACTATTCAACAGAACTGTATTGTACTGTGCTTCACTGCTTTTCACTGTGGGAAAGAGAGTATAAGTGGTGTCTATGGATCGATAAAAGTTTCTCTTCATAATGAGATATAAGCTGAAGGCAAGCACTGCTTTATCTTTACCGATGACTTTCACACTGCAATGTTTTAGACTAATTTTCATCACAAATGAAGTTCATGGATTATTTTATCAGTGCTATTACATACCCATGTCCAGTATCTTGCAAGCCCAGGAAAATCTGCATACCTTTTCAAAAGGCAGCTGCAGGAAAGTGGAAATGAGACCTGAGGAGCTGCAAGATTTGTACCTTATTAAAATGTGGGCTGAATTTCTTACAGATACTCACTCAGATATCTTGTATAATCTTCTATCAGGATTGTATCTTGGCTTCACTTTGTATGACATTGCATGTTTTGAATAGGACAAAGGCTCGCTGCTGTCAGTCCTGTTTCAAGGCCAGTATTTATATGCTTCTTTGTGGATGCTATTTTTTATCTGATGTCCAGAAGAGCATATTTCTGCCAACACACCATTTCCCAGTGCACTGCTCTTTGGCTTGCATGATTTCTGGAGAGACAAGCTCAGACCTGGATGCTTTTCCTCACTGTGGTAGAGAAAAGGGACGTCTCTGGTGCCTGCTCTGACAAGAAAGTTGATTCATGTGTAAATTACCAGGTGCCCTTTATTTGTTTGGTCCATGGAGACACACACAGATAAAAGGCTTGGTGGGTCAGAGCTGAGTGTGTGTCGGTTTCTCCCGTGGCCGCAATGGCAGGGTTAGGGTTGTTGTCAAAGATTATCAGATAGGCTGTGATGTCTTGTCATTATTTACTTGCAGGGTAATACATAAAAATTAAATTTGGCACATGGGAGCCTTTTACAGCATTTTACAGTGAGTGTGCATTTTCAGGTGCATGATGTCATCACCATCAGCTTTCAATATCAGGAGTTCTGCACATGTCTCTTTATACTGAAATGCTTTGCTTTAAATACCTCTTTTATGTAGAGAAGGAGCATGCCCTAGGCTTCTTCAGCCCTCTACGGGGGAAAAAAAAAAAAGTAGCTTTATCTGAGCAAAATCACTTCTAAAATCATATATAAAAAAGTAACAGAGGGAAGGTTGCAGTAATTTTGTACTGAAGCCCCTTTAGTGTGTGATTTTGCATGCTTGTAATTCACAGTCACGGCATTGAACAGCTCTCAAATACTTGCAACTCCCCGTGTTGTGCCTCATTTAATAACATAGTTATAATATATTTGTCTACTTTACAACTGTATTTGTATTGGCATATAAAGTGTGCAGCAGCTGGGAGCTGTGTGGGGGTGGCAGAAAGTTATTTGATCTACAAAATCAGTTACTTGTCACTCAGTTGCCTTTCACTGAAGCATAATAAAGAATCATTATGGGCCTATTAGGCAGTGCTGATGTAAATGCATTTTATGTGCCATTTTCAGATCAACAGTTAACCACACAAAAGTAAAGTTGTTAAGTGCCTCCTTCTTTGTTTAACAAGGCAAATCATAAATCAGGCAGAATATTAAGCTTATGAAATGTAAATTCGAGACCCCAAGGGTTTTATCTATTAGGTCAGCTTCAGATTAGGCATCAGGCCTATCCTTTGTTTCAATAGCAAGTAGACAAAGTCATCTGTGCTAGCCTTCTACTCTAGTGACAGTGTTATGAATGCCTCTTAAAAGGTTTTTATGGGGGGAAAAAAGCAAACCCTTTAATATATTTTAAAAACCCTAGAAATTAAATGGCTCAGACTGGATTAGAAGAGTGAGGGTTTAACTTGTTGCGCATGCATTTTTTATCTCCTATGAGAATTCTTTTCTTCTTCATTGTTATTAATGATATCCCATTTTTGTGTATAATATTGATGCTACTGGAATCACTTAACAGCTTTATTTGCCAGACAGAACCTGTCTAAAAAAAGACAGTTGTTAATGTTAATATTTTGAAATTCTGCTCACATCCCTTGTTAGTCTTTTAGTTACTGAAATTGCAGTTTGAAAATCCCCACATTTTCAGAATCTAAGTTTCTTCTTGATCTTATTGATGAAGTTTGAAGCAAATGTTTTCAAAGCCATCTGTACAAAAGTACACTTTTTGGCTCCTTTTATGGATTACCAAGGCCAGGGATAAAAAGGAAATTTGGAATATGATAAATAGCTGTAGTTCACAATCTCATTTTGCCTTCTTCTGCACAAATTTCCAGTTCGTTTTATTGGTCCATCCAGGCATCTCTGATGCCTGCTGCAGGTTTAGTGGTAAAACACAAGAAAGTATGTTGTGCATCCTAGCATGTGTACAGCATCTTGGAAAGGAAAGGTTTGGTAACTTGGTTCAAAAGTTTAGTTGATAATACCCAAAATGGGCTGCTATGAGGAAATGGCAGGTTACATCATGGTAGTAGTTCATGTGGAGTGTTTGGCAGTAGGAGATAGCAGGTGATGGAGATAGCAGTGAAAGCTACAGTTTGAATAAGTCCTGATTTAATTGGATTGATAAAAGCTATGTTCTTAGCTGCAAACCTACCTAGATGTATAGTATCCTTAGTTCTAGTGTGATGTAGCCTTATCAGTATAAAAACACATTTTCTGAAAGTTATATTGGTAACCCGGTCTCAAAAAGACTTAGAAGAGTTAGTGGAAGGATTTTTTTTTTTCATTTTCAGTAATATCCGTGTGTTTGTATAATAACAGAATTGAAATATTTGGCAGCTCTGTAAGTATACAAATATGCTTCATGTATGTAAATATGGAGTATAGTACACAAATACAATATTTCCTTAATATAAGCAGCAACATTCTGTGGCAAATTTCCTAAGAATATATTTTTATACGTCTGTGAGGGTATTTATGAGATATAATTGTACAACAAAAATATTTGAAGGTAGTGAACAGATTTGTTTATACACATAATCTTTACTTACCAGGATAGCTGATCTCAAATGTGGAATTCTTACTTATATTGTGTCATAAACGTGTTCTTATGCATACAGAACTATACATAACAACAAAGACCAAATACCAGTGCTAAAACCAAACTTTTACTACTTTACTTAGTCCACAGCATACATGGGCACTGTGTGTTAAAACACAGTGAATAAATGCTGCAGTGCAATTGGCCAGGTGTGTTTTGAGGGAGATCGTACATTGTCTTTATCTTGTGAAGCCAAGTCATGTGTTTGATGTAAAGCTCAGGGTGAGGCAGATTTTCAGGTGCTTACTGTGCCTTTGTGCCTGAGAACTGCATATGCAATGCCTGGTTTGTGTTCGCCAGTGCTGTGATTTATGAACACAAATCAGTTAATATGCTACAAATTATGTATGCACTTAAACTGAGTGACATTGGAAAATTTGCACACTATTTGCATGATATCTGATCTTACTGAATCAGGTGCTGCCACCCAGAAACAAGCAAGGAAGGTCATGGAACTGATGCGACGCTAGGCAACATTCCCCATCAAGTATGAGACAATTGCAAAGAAGAAAACTGGCTTCACATCATTTTGTGCTTTCTGACACACATCTTTAATTGATGGCAAACAACTCTTATGCAGGCATACACTTCTAAGCAACCTTATTTCACCCTCATGCAACTTAAAAGCACAAAGAAAGTTTTGTTGTTTATTATTATTTAGGGCAGGCACAAGAGCAAGAACAAAAACTAAGGTAAAGTCATGAAGTCAGTATAACAGTAATTCTTATAGCTATGCATCTCACTGTTTTCTGGATTACTTTGCAAACAATAAATCAAATTCTTCCTCAAGATGACATGTCAGTAACTTCAAATTTGATTAGCTTTATATGAAGGATGTTGTACTTTTCTGTATGAATCTTTAATAGCCCAGCATACAACCTTAAGTCTTAGAAACGCACGTATGTGACAGTGTGGCACACTGAAGTAATGTTAGCTACTTACATCTATAAAATCATGGGGATTCTGGTTGGGGTGTGACTCAGCAAGCTTGACTTTGGTCTGTTCCTCTTAAAAGAATCTGAGACATGCAATAACTGTCCAAGAATTTTGGGGTTGTTTTTTGATATCATAAAAGAAAACAAATGGGTCTGAAGGGGAATGTCTACATCATGCAATACCATAACCCATAACTTCAAGCTTCCAGGAGCTTCCAGATGATGAAGTCGAATCTCAAGTGATCCATAGGACATTTTGTCCCTGGAGTTGTGAACCACATCATGTGTAAGGCAAGGAGCAGCGGTTTTAAGCACTGATGTGCTGTGTTTTTTTGTTGATGGAGCTTTGTGAAAGTGACAGGTTTTCATCATTTCGTAGTTAAAGCTTGTTACAAATCATAACTGAAACATTCCTCATAGCAAAAGTGCCACAGCAGAAATTTATGTTGCTGCTTGCACAATGATCTATCTTTATTTTCTTTGAAGAGGCTGTAAGGGGGCCTATATGGATTGCAAAGCTGGCAATTTTATAAAAGGCACTTTTTTTCCCAGGTATTTATCTTTAAAAAGTGAAAAGCTTAATTCTTTTAGTCTTGTTTTTATTCTGGCTTCAGATTCTTCATGCTCTTATTCCCATTCTTTATCCACATTAAGTACAGATAGTCTTAAATCAGCATATGTGTCATGAGCCCTTTAAAGAAAACTGACCATTACCTGCCTACTCCCTGAGAAGCCTGCCAGTTAGTCTTCTATGCTTAATGACATCAATTCAATGTTGGAGGTAGATATTTTGAAGAGGAAGAACTTGAAAAACCCAAAAACATCAGTAAAGCCCAGTAACTGTTGTTCGACAAACTAATTCATGTCTTATGCACATTTGACATTCTATAATGGGTTAGCTGCTGAGTTTCTCACTTTAGAGAGTTAAACAGATGGGATATTGCTATTTCAAGAAAGAAATGTTTGTGCTAGTGCCCAGTTTGCGTTCCAGAGAAAGGGAGTAGGAGAGTTCTTGTCCTGAAAATCTGACTGGTAATTGGAAAGTTTTGACCAAATAATTGAGAGACTAATGCACACCAGAGCGCTGACTGCTAGGGCATCTGCACATAGGCCTGTTGGAAGAGACAGCATTTTCCTTCCCTGTTGTGTCAGGAAATTTGAAAGGTATTGGTAAGTGCTTGGGTTAAAAGCGTGCTGAAATAAATCAAGGTGTTATAATATAATGCCTTTTCAGAGCTACTGAAAACTGGGATTTTTTGCATTAGCAGTTTGTGTACTGCACAGAGCCAAGGCGCAGCATCCTATGGTGCTAAGCAAAAAATCCTGCTGAGAGTATGTGTAGCAACATCTGTCATTGCCAAGCCCAGGATGGATGTTGTGATATGGCACTAGTAAACAGAGCAACAAACAATAGTTGGTAAAAGATATTGGGCCATAAAACATGGGTAAGAGTGTGCAACATCTGTAGTGTTATCAAAACGGTAACATGTTGCATGAGCAGTGTAATTGTCATAAATATACTACAGAACATGAATGTTTATAAGGTGATTTTCTCTTTGGGCATATTAATAGTTTCATAATTTGCCTGGCTTGTTACATATTTCTAATACTGAGTATTAGGTATCTGCTTTTGAAATGAAGCCTTCTGTGACTTGACTGGACTCAGCACATATCCTGTATTTGAAATTGATCAATTAAATGGGGAGTAATTGATTCTGCTTGCTACAGAGCAGACTGTGGGTCAGTCATCATTCCTTTTTATCTCATTCAAAGAATACTATCATATTAGCACAGAAATGTATGTGCTAGCAGCTGACGCAAGGAAAAGAAACCATGCATGAGTGTCATTCCAAAATAAGTAACTCATATATGTCATAGCATCATATATTATACGAAGTTGAAATTTGTATGCAGTGTTCTTTCCTATAAGATACTTATTAAAACTGCTATTGCCGATACTAAATCTGCCATTTATGATCTTTTGAATGATTCTTCATACATTTTTTTCATTTATTCATTTTCTTTATCACTGTTCTGTTAACCAAATGTCAAAAAAATAACTGTTATCTAAAGCCACAGAAGCAAACTGCAGGGATGAGTCTACAAAAGCATGTGATATGATTACAGAATAGTATTGCTTTTAGTGACCAGTCATTCTTAGCTCCAACAATGTATGAAGCATTCAAACTTTTAATTGACTTATGTTACAGTGGAAGACCTGCTGAAGCTCATTCTAGAGCAAATGATGGCAAGATATAGACATTTTGTGCTTCATACTTTTGTACTCTTACCTATGTTGTGTCCTTCAAAAGCATTTTGTCCCCTGCAGCGAGTGCAGCTCTGCAGATCCTTTCTTCTACCAGTAGATTTGCAGAACCACAGGGCTAGTGCATTCCCAGACGGAGCCAACCTGTAATGTCCCTTGGAATTGCCGCATTCAGCCCATCACCAGGGTTACTCAGCTCCTCTGCTAGTTTAGATGATAATGCATCTGAAATTTTTGGTGGACCATGGATCACCATAGGAAAAAGTTGCAGGTAGGCTTGCAAAGCAATTATTTTGTCTTCAACAAAGTTTATTTTGAACATGTAGGAAAACAGAATAACAGACTGCTATGAAACAGAAGCCAGCTCACCTACATGTTTGCAGGAGGGGATCCTGTTGGATCACACAATATCATTAAGGGATTCATGATGTCTTCAAATTACTCCCAGTTATCATCTCAGGAAATGATGAAATAATAGAAACATAAAGCTTTCAGTTGCTTTGTCGTGTGGCTTTCAGTTTTCTTCTTGTGTACCTCATCTATTTTTCCATAACAAACCATTATTTCTGTATTGTCTCTTATATGTGATCACAACCACATAATGCAACTACACACTCAGGTTAAAATAGCAGTTGCCATGAGGTAGATTTATAAGAATGACCATCAGGAGAATCTTTGCTCTTCTTTGGCTACTGGGAATTTAGGTGACCTGGAAACTTTGAATGTAAGAAACCACATGAGCCATGTCTTTCCACCAGCAGAGATTAGAGAGTCAGCTCAGATATGAGGTGCTTGCAGTGAGACTCATGTCTGTAGATGCTCCAAAAATCCTCCTTACAGCTTGGGGCTCTGTAAAGTTTTTTTCCATTAATGAGATGAATTCCTTATTGATACTTTTTAAAATAGCTGTTAGTTTTTACTTTAAATACCTGGATTTTTATCCAAACGCTTACAATTTTTTTCACTGCCCATGTAGCAGCCAATATACACTTCACAGCAATGTATTGTGGGAGTTTCTCATATTCAAACTGTGTTACATTCTCCTTCAGGTACTCATTGTACTGCATTGAAATGAAGTTATTTCACATTTTGTTGCAAAAGCCTCATCTTTTTGGACCAGTTCTCTCTACTCCCAGGCAATAGCTGCAGGTCATCAGAGGCATCTGGTGGAGAAATGCACAAGTGATCCTCAAGGGCAGGATGCAAGGTCAACACAAGCTGTACCAGAGTAGCACCAGTAAGCACCATCCCCCCTCAGTTTTGCCCGAACCATTTTGACATTGACTAAGCTGAATGTCCTTAACTTGTCCCTTCAGCATGCATACTTCAGATATTCTCCTAATACAGTTTTTGGTGTGTAATTTATTTTCTTCAACCACAATAAGACTAAGAAAGGCAATTTTATCATGTGATGTTCTATGGCTGCAGGTCAGTTGCAGAGGTGGAGATTTCAGACATGAAGTTTGAGCTCAAGACACATGGGATGCTGAAGCGAGGTAAAGGTGCTGAGATTGTCAGTGCAGTAGATTGTCACCTTCTCAGTGACCCACAGCCAAGGGAGAATGAAGCATGAAGTTTTGTGTTTGCCTGGAGAGACTGAGTGTCCCATAAGGCAGCTCTTACCTAGTTTGGAGAGTCATGAGAGTTATGTGCCACTGTGCCTCTCCTCCTCTCCCTGTCTGCTCACCTGTCCCTGCTGTGTCCAGATTGTCTGCTGTCCCTCAGGTCTGCCTCCTAACCTCTCTTTGCAGCCAGTTCCCTGCTTTTCCTTCTCCTGCAGAGATGTTGCCTTCACCTTCCTTGGTGTTCCTATGCCACTTCTCTTTGATCTTTTTACAGTCAATCTCATTCACTCATCCATCTGCCCCCCAGGGACTAGTTCTCCTCTCTGTTTACATTAGGCTGCTTTTTTCTCCTTCTCCCCTTTTTCTGCCTGCATTTGGAGCCCAGGACGGAGTGTTATCTGCACTTAGTTCCTGTGCCTGATGTCACATTAGACTGCAACATGTGGTGGGAACAGCAGTGGCAAAAAAATGTCTGGCTTAGCCCTGTCGACTCTGGGCAAGCAGCATCTTCAGAGGAATCTTTGGCCACTTCCAGATTCAGGGGGCTCTGTGCTGAGCATAGGCAGATTAGTTTTTTCAAATGCTTGTGACTAGGCAAAAAGCTGGCTGTTTTTTCATGGGAACTGCAAAAGGACACCAGAGACCTTACCTTACAAATTTCAAACTGTGAAGAGGAACTGCTTGGCAAAATTCTTGTAAGACCTTTTTTTGATTTTCTTGTTTGTTTCATTTTTGTTCCTCCAAGCAGAGCCAAAATGTATTTTCCCTCAATCTTATTTCCTGAAGTGACTAAATCCTCTCACTTGAAATGTAAAAAAATAATAATAATCAGCCTAAGACAAAGACAGACCGTGGGAATTTTCATCCCAAACACTTAGCTTGGCAAAATTTATAAACAAGTGAAAGCAAGCTGTTATAAAAGGAACTATGAGATCTCAAACTAGAGAGGACTTTCTTGCATTATACACAAAAGTCAGATAAGGATTCCTCTGTGATCTATTTGGGATATGAAACTCGATTAAAAATAATCTACTTTTCATACTTCAGAAATCCACCTTAAGTAATTGATGTCATAAGGAAACATTTGATTTCAGCACTTCTAAGGCCATACCAAAGCTGTTGCAACTAGTTGATTTGTTAAGTGTGTCACAGATTTATTTTATCAGTTTTGTTGTGGGATTTCATGAGGTTTTGACTGAATGACTTCTATTGAGAAACATAATTTAAGTACTTACATGCACTTTAGAAGTACAGCCCAGTCAGCATTTTGCAGGTTGAGCAGTAGGATTCCTTCAGTGCAAATCCTTAGTATCTCCTGGGCAGAAAATATGAAAATGATAGATGAGGTTATTCTTAATTTAGACTAGTAGCGAACTTGTTTCCTACCAGCATCCTTGCACCTAGGCTTACAGGACAAATCCTGATGCTTCCACCTATTGCCATGGTAGTAGATGGGATGCGTTTCTACCACAAGTAGATTTACACGCCCCATTTCTCTTCCTGTGAAAGAGCAAGAGGACCTTGTCAGTGTCCAGTGTGGGACAGGGTGTCTTTCCCACCGGGGCTCTGTGAAGGTTTCTACAGCTGCAGAAGGCATGACCTTGGTGAGCAGGCTTCACTGCTCCTCTTGCAGCTGCAGAGGAGCTGCTGTTGCAGTCCAGTTTTGCTGAAGACATTTTGGCATGGAAGCAGGTTTGCCTTGGGGTGTGAGTTTTTTGCAATAAAAAGCATTAAATCTTCTTGACCACACCCATTCCTCCCAGACCTTTCCTACCCATCCTTCCATTGCAGATGCTGAGATGGCAGATCTCAGCACGGCGCAGTTTCCTGAGCTGCCTGGCTGCTGCTTTCCCCATCTTCTCACAGGAGAGCAAACCCTACATTTACAGTGTCCTGTCTCCTCAGCAGTCCTTCTTCAGGGGGAGTCCTGTAGGCTTTCAGTGTGTATCTGAATGCAGATCTGGAAGAGCAATTCTGAAACCCATGAGAATGTGAAGAGTTTGCACTGCAAAACTTCATTTGGTTACTGTGGAAAGTAACAATCGTGGCTGCAGAGACACTGTGAAGTGTTTGTCATTCTGGAACTGTAAAACATGATAAAACAGATGGGAATGTTGTTGACTTCAAGGTCTTTGCGTTTTTGTTTTCACTCACAGACTCTTCACTTTTCACAACAGAGTGAAAAAAGAAATGTTCTCTTAATTTAATATTGTGGTTGTAATGTTTCCTTTATCCTCAGACTAACAGGGGATGTTCCAGCCACAGCACAAGTTTTCCTCAAGTGTTCACATATGAGGTCCTCTCTAACTTCCTTCTACAGGAGATAGTTTTTATAGTATCACAGTGCAGGATTTTATGAGAAGTGACTGTCGAACTTTCGGTGTCTGTGCATTTGTGCGTATTGATATTGGTCTTATTTAGATAAATTTCAACTCCTGCCTCAATCCTTGTTTTTACGATGAAGTCTTCTCCCTAAATGTGTCAACAGGTTGCTTTAAAATTGCTTGAACAAATTCAGTCTATGGTGGTTTAGACGAATTAAACCAAAATGGAGCAATAAGTATTAAGAGATATGCACGGGCCATCAACAAAAGAACTTCCCAAATGTATTTAAGTGATTTTCTTCATGCTTTTCTAATGTAATATTTGTAGGCCGGCTGTGGCAATAACTAATAATTTTAATGCAAGATGACATAACTCCAGTTCAGTGAATCTTCAGAGAGGAACTACCTTGACAACTTCTTTTTATTCTAATTTTATGAAAAAACAAAACTGAGGTCCTTGATGTAAGAAAAAGAAAATAATTTCCAAATAATTCCACCAAATTTTGAAACTAATTTAAATATTTCATCTCTCTTACACTTCCAAATATACTTTCCTGGCAGCTTCTGTTTCTATTCCCAGTTTCCAAGGTTTAACCATCTTTCTGGATAGAAGAAACTGTAGTTTTCTTTAGAGCTACTAAATTCTTGGCAAAAAATCTCTACCGTGACACAAGAGATTTTTCTTTATTTTTCCACAGCATGTCTTGGCAGCACTGGTTCTGCTGGAAGACTCCACATGGAAAGATTAGTTATTAGATCAGGATTGTATTTTGAAGTGAAAATTGCATTTGCAAATACAAGGAGGTCATTAAGCTTCATTGTTTTCTGTCTTTGTGTGTTTGGGGTTTTGTTTTCCCTCTGACTGGTGCGGAAATCATAAATTGTTTCTTCAACGAAGAAGTGACTATGTCAGCTTGAAGATACAGCTTTGGAGCTTGATGTTACTTATTGTATTATTTTTTAAAGGGTAATAGTGAAGTCTCTGTTCTGAAATAAATATGGTCTCCCAAATGAAGCTTATTTAGTTAGCATAGCATTTAAATGGAATGGTTAGAAACCTTACCACTTGCTAATCAGATGTTTGAAACTGGATTAGCAGAAAAACTGTGGGTTTTGAGTTGTTTTGTGTCCTGGTGGGTTTTCCCTGTGGCCGTAAAGCAGAACATGATCTGCAGTTTTTCCAGGAGAAACCACTATCTATTTTCATCCCACTGACTGCTGGGTCTTCACTGAGCTTTCTCCAGACAGATCTTGGCAATGGGGCCCCACCAGTCACACAAGCAAACCCATAGTAAATACCTGCAGCTCTAAAGGATTTATTTGGTTGGGGTGGGTTTTTTTTCCTTAATATGAACTTAATATTTCCCTTCACGTTCATCCCAGACTTTTGAGTTCTCCCTCCTGCTGTTGGCAGACTCACCTCCCACACTGATGTTCATGTCTGACTCCCGTAGACAGGGATGTCAGGAGGCTGTTGGCAGAGGTCAGCGCATGCCAGCACACAACATGCCTTCTTGTCTTATCAGCCGTGCGGTTGCCTTCGGCTTCACTCTGCCTGCGCCTCACTTCACTGCCTCCCCCACCTGATGCCTGTCTTGAACTCTTTGCTGCGTGACTGGCTTGCTGCCCTTGCATCCTGAGCATCACCCATGACTGATTTTGGGTGGAGCTGTTCAGAAGAGGTAGGAAGCAAGGCACATGCACTGTGCATTTCCAGGCAGAGCTGCTGTCTGTTGTAATAAGTAGGAGGGTTAAGCAGAGAATGAAATGCAGCTTTATGGTAATTGATCTCAAACAGTCCCTCTAGTGACGTCTCTGAGGTTAAGTCACAGGAAGTGTGATATTATTTAGCTTAGTTAAATTCAGTGTAATTCACATCTGCAAAGCCTTTGTGAATTAGTGTTTAGTCTTAAATTGCCAGTTCCCGTTATATAGGGGCTTCATAGCATCCCTCATTAAGTCTTGGTGTGTTATGAATTAGAGTGCAGAAGCCTAAAATCCAGGTGACGTGCAAAAATCCATCAGGTTTCTGAGTAGTTCTGAGGCAAATATGCAATTAATTTAGTTTGCAACACTAAGCAGGGATGGTACCCCTACAAAAAATCATTTCCTCCTTTATTTGTTCTTACAACGTGAATGTGGAAATGAGGCCCCTGGAGATCTCTTTTGCAAAGCCATGTTTATGAGCTGGGTTGTTTGCCCAGTGCAGCTGATCCTTGCCACACACTTCACCTCATCAGGCTGTAGTAGATACAGACCCATATTGATTACCATGACTTGTGAGAGAGAAAAATCTTTGCACTTCAAATTTGGTATAAATTATAAATAGCATCTCCAAAGGCTGTAAGTTACACAAGTGGCACTCTTCTGAGACAGCCGTATGTAATGCTGTTGCTGTAGAGGTTATTAATTTTATGATTGCAGCACAGGTGTACTTGACCCACAACAATGATCGTTGTCCAAAAAATCCTACCATCTGTGTTCAGTCACCTGCCTCCTTCAAGAATGTTCATTAACAACACCCAGCAAAGGTTATGCTAATAAAAGAAAGGTAATCCTTGCTGTATTGGTGTAAATCCACTGGCGAAACAGCACCATCTTCTCACTATTTTTCTCACTAGTACAGCTATACAGACACCTGGAAGTGGATCATGAAAGTCCTAGATGCACAGGATGGGGCGATGTAATATGTGTACATATACAGATAGCAGCTAGTCTAATGCAAAAGAGAAAAATTTATATCATATGGATTAGTCATAAATTACTTACTGTAAGTACACAAGGGTTATTCACCCCTCAAATCTGCAAATTTTTATTTATTTTTTCCAGAATTTTTTTATACTTACTTGACATAACTAAAATTTTATAAAACTTAAGGGAATTTGTTATTTACTCTGCAAACATTATTTTTTAACTCCATTTGTTACTTGTTGTTTGTGTTCTGGTGGCCCAGGTTCATCTCCCATGGCATTTATGTTTCCTTTCCATTAAGTCATTAAGAAAATGCCCTGAATTTCCCATGAAACCATCATTCTCACATAGGACATAAATATCTCATTTCGCTGATCCTGCAGAGTAGGGCAACTGCATTTTCACAGATTTGTCCTCTCTTTCTTCCCTCACCACTACATCTGGGTGGCAGGGGCATCCTATGTTCAGCTTTTTTAAATACTTGCCAAATACTTGTCTGACTTGCCAGTCAGACCTGGGACTGTCTTTTGCTGTTAAGATGGAGGAAAACATGGAAAAGGAAGATGTGTTTGATGCCAGCAGCTGGAAGACAAAGGTGTTTGTGAGGAGAAATTGGATGGGTGCACTAGCAATGAGGTAGAGGAGGTCTTCCTGAAATGGCTGAAGCAAAGTGAGGAAAGCAGAAATTGGTGGGCCTTGAGAACAGGATAGCTGGGATCAGTGTGTGGATGAGATGGAACAAGATCAAGGCCAGGCACTGAGAATGAGTTCAAGGAGAGCTGCCAGGTGAGCAAGTTATAGAACAGGAATTCAGAATTGGATTTCCTGGAGAAACAGGTGTCCCAGGTGGATGAAAGACATGCAAGGAGTAGGAAGGGTATTCCTCCCCCTCTGGCTTGGACACCTACTTAGCATTATGAGACAGGGGGAGGGGAGGACATGGAAACACTGTATCTGCCTGAGACCCTTGGGAGTATTTTCACTGCCAAGCCTCATGTGTTTCTGAGCATGTACAGAAGTGATATCATTAGAAGGTGCAAACTTTAAAGTCAGGAGTTGAAGTGCTTGTGGAGTCACTCACCTCAGGGTGTGGTGAGTGACTGAATTGGGATTTTCAGGATCACTTGGATTTAGGCTCTTCAGTTTCACGTCTCTTGATGTAAGGAGGTGAATCTTTTGCGGCAGGTGGTGGCTTCTGAAGTTAGTGTCCATCAAAAGCAGGAAAGCAGGTCAACAGCCCCATCTTAGCCCACCATTTGCTAACCCCATTTCCACCATCCTGCAGGAGCAGCCGTCAGAAGGGGAGGACCAGGTACAGATGAAGTTAGGTTTCCCACAGGACCAAAGCTGGCACTGTAGAGGTGGCACTTGGATTCTTGAGATTTTTTTTTTCTTACCTGTCACAGAATTAGCCTCTGAAGACAAATCAAGGGGAAGTGCCTTTCCTGTGACTGCTCCAGGTCTAGGGAGAAGATGAATGGTGCCAGTGGCACATTTGAAGAGTTGAATTGTGTTGAGTCAGCTTGGTTAGGTTAGGTTAGGTTAGGTTGGGCTGGATTGAGCTAGTTGGGTTGGGTTGGAACCAGCCAGAAGCAATAGTCTGAAGATGAAGCAGATGGGTTAGGGAGTACCATTGCAGCTATGAAAGTACTCTGGACTTTTGTTGACTGTAGTCTTTTGTCTACACAGATACAACAGGACACTATAATCCAAGTAAAAAATCCAGGAGGAAAAATGCTTTTGAAGTATTTCTTATGTAAAGGGTTATAAACATTTTCTGCTGTAGGAAGGCAGAGTTAGTGTATTCATCAAAGGCTTATAAGGTATAAATTCAGATTTTCACTAAAATCATAAAAACACACTGGGTATTTGATGTGTTTCATGCCCATCCATATTCTCATTCCAGTTTGTTTCTTAGACACAGGCTCATTCCTGTCCCTCAAAAGCCCTTATTTACTTCCACAGCTGCCTATGTCAGCATCCACACCAGTCTTCAAGCTCTGCTTCTGGTGTGAAAGAAAATTATACGCTGCTACTTTATTTTAAAATTGCTTTAGTGCAATTTGTTCTTGTGTTCAAAATTTCACAAATTGGCGAGTAGTATGTACTTATCCTGCTAGTGATTAAGAACCTTTTTACATCTTTAGTGGATGGGGTGTCTCTACTGTCATGTTGATTTGAAGCACTGCTGCCTTTCCTAGTTGCTCTTTGGTACCAGCATTGCCATTTCCATGATGTTGCATTGGCTGCTGTGTTTCTGGAAAGTACCAAAGCTGTGTTGGTTTATGCATATGCTGCTGGTACATCCAGATGTTTGATGGCATAATTACTATTTAGAAACAAATAATCATAAAATATTGTTACAAAGAGGAGCTATTTTCTAAGCAGCTGGTTGTTTCCCTTGTCCTGGTACCACTGATGGATTTCTTGCGTTAGTAGTGTTTTCACAAGGTAGCAAGAGTGTGTACTCTTTAGGTCTCTGCCCCAAAGGCAGTAAAAAAGCTGTGGGATTTTGGAATAAACTCAGATTTAAAAATCAGCCCTTGAGTATTTCAGGTTAAAGTAACTTGTAGGAATTGCTGCGGAATATTTTAATTGAGTTTAAATATATTTTATAAAACCTGTATGCTTGTTAACATTGGTGGCATTGCTGCATGGACAGGGGTCCTGCTGTGGGCTCAGCAGAGCTCAAGTCCATTCTTCATCTTAGCTGAGTCACTCAGTTTGCAAAAGTACAGTAATGATGACTTCTCCCTTACAAAACTCTGTTAGACGTGTCTTTGCAAAGCAGTGAGGAGAAGGGGGTATAACTGACAGCTTGCATCATGCTGCAGCATGTTAAGATCTGTCAGGTAAATTAGTATTTTTCAGGTTTATAACCTGTAGAAACTGTGAGGCTTGAACACTTGATTTTCAGTGGTCTCACCTAAGAAGTTTTCTGTTTGTAAGTTCTCTCATGAAGTGTTGAGTTCTGAGCAGGTCAAAACTTCTTTTATTTAAAAGCCAATTTTCCTTTCATCTAGTTGAGAAAATAAGTGTTTTCACATGCTATCTACTTTATTTGTGCTCTTGCTTGCAATTTTATATTTTTTTCTAATTCATGATAGAAAAAATTCATTTTAAAATCATCTCATTAATGTATATTATTCAAATGTTTCAGAGCTACTGTGAAGTACCTTGCTAATACAATCAATTTTAGATGTTGCTTAAATAATGCCAATGGAGTCACAGAAGAGACAGGGCTGGATAGAAAGAAACTCAGGAAGTTACTTAATTTGTCCATATTGCCAAGGGTGAGGTCAGGTATGACCATAATATTCCTAAGAGATGGTTGTGTAACCTATTCTTAATTTCCATTGGTGAGGTCCTGCACCTTCCATAGGTATGTTCTTAGCGCAAAAATATCTTTGTAAGATGTAACCTTAGTATCCCACATCGCATTTGTCAGGTAAGGAATTTTTATACTTGTCTTTACATACAGTGAGGGTGAAGTTACAGATATGAATAGATAGATGGAGAGATGGATGATAGATAGATAGACAGACAGTGTTGTTGATACACACACTATATAGATGGAGATAGATATATGAATATTGTACAGAGATGGGGATAAAGATAGCAGTAGAGAGGTGAACATATGTATCAATATAAATATAGTTTCAAACCCTACCTACTTTTTTCAGCATGGTACACCATTTTAACAGGAGTTTTAAAGTCCACAGTTGCATAATATTGCGTACATCTTTATTGGATCTCTTCTTCAAGGAAATGGCATGCTCTTCTGCAAAAATTTGTTGCATTGGAAATTGCTGCCTCTGAGAGTGTTGTTCGGACACTGATTTTACCATTTTTGATATATACTCAAAAGAAAATTGCTTGACTGGTGAACCAGAAAATGACCTAACTTTTCTAAACTTGTTGTCAGGAGAAAACAACCTCACAAGTTTCACTTATTTGGCCAGTTCACATGTAGAAGAGCAAACAAATGACCTGTTCTCATAGGTCTGCCCTTAATATTAAATGAAGAGTTGTGGAAAATAATGATGGCCATGTTAGACTTCTGTCTCCTTCCTACTTTTCTAGACCTTGCTTGCAATGAGCTTTTGTGTGAATCTTTGCATCTTGTTGCTCAAAGGGCAAGAGGAATTTACTAATTTACTTTTTCTAACCTCTTGCTTCTTGTGGGAAGTCAATGTGTTGTAAACAAGGAGTGGAAGAAAACCCAATTGCAAGTATGGCAGTTCAGAGGTGATTTTTTTTCTGGGTTGGTAGGATGCTTGTTGCTCTGTTTTCATCTTCCCACTAAAGATTATTATAGATAATATGTGTCCAACAAAAAGAAGAACTGCTTTGTGTCACAGTAGATGATAACTAAGTAAAAAATGTCTTTTGTATGTGTAGTCCAGTTTCCAGCATTGCCATGATTTTTCTTATATCTTTTTCTTATATCTTTATTTTTCTTATTGAGTCTTAACCAGTTTGTTGTGTGTATAAGCCCACTTAATAAAGCTATATTTCATGTCTTCAAATTGTTCTGTTTCTTCTCTCTTGGCTTCTCCAAAGAATTCATTTCCCTACACAGTTACTTTCAGATTATTATCATGTTCATGACTATGCAAACAATTACTTCTTAGCCAAACTAAACACATCAAGGTTTGGGGATTGGTTTGGGATTGGTTTTTTTTTTTATGTCCCCTCAGAAATAATTGTCTTCATTTCACTAATTGGTGTTTTGCTTATATCTTAATTTTGCCTAAGTTTTTAGCCTTTTTTTACCATTGTGACCTCTAGAAGTGCTTATGCAAAAACTCCTGAGGTCATTGAATCTCAATGTTCTTGAGCTTATGGACTCATTCACAATTTTTCCTGAAACTCTCATTTTCCTAGTCAGAAATATTGAGTGATTTTAGGAAAGATGTATTTTTTTAAATCTCCTTTTTCATTAGCTTTACAGGGGATGCTCTGAGAGCTTCTTCTGTTTTGGAGTTTGAGACCTGGATGTTTACGTCAGTAAACCAAAATAGTCAAAAAGACACAATAATTTCTTCCCATGCAGATCAACAGGTCAAAAGAATTTTAAGTAGAGAAATCTTATAAGTTAAAAGTAGTTCAGTCATACTTGATAACCTCTGATACACTCAAGAGTAAAAGAATTTAAATTCCTGTCCAGAAATAGCTTTGTGATACAGAAGTAATTTGTTAGCATACAGAAAGATGGATGCAGGACAGGCATAGCATCTCTTATTCACACCTAAGTGCATATTTGGACAGTATTGTTATATTGCTACAGAGTTACAGAATTGCAGAACTGAATACCTAAGAATTAAAGAAGTTCTTCAATGTGTGTGTGGATAATGTGATAAAGAAAGAAAGAAATTTCCATTCCATTCCATTTTTGGGGGGAAAAATCCTTTCTGAAAAGTCTGTCACACTTGTCTATATAGTCAGATGGAGCTGGTTTATCTGTTAGTTTATGTGTAAAGGAGAAATGAATTGTGTTGCTTTTTGTGTTTAATAATATTTAAAGTGTTTGTTTTCCTGCAAAAGCCCACAAAAGTCTATATTTCAACCTCTGAGCCATTTAAATCAAGTTCTGATAAGACTGAGTGCCTTTTAGATCCATAGCTTGAATCATAAATGTAAAAGCAACCTCTGCCACTGTCTGCAGATGGCTAAGCTACTCACATTGGCATTTTGCAGCATGACAGGGTCTCAGTGTAGATCATGATCACAGGGGGCAAACTCTCCACTGGGCAAGACCCTGCTGAAGAGCAGCAGAATTCTCCATCCCAATGGGGACTAAACCCCAAGGCGTGGAACACCCTTAATTCATTTTGAAGCCCACACTATTTAGAGATGAGCTGTCACTTAGAAAAGCAGACCTGAGGTCAGCCCTGTGGCTAGAATCTGTAGAGAAGCTTTTCAACCTGGAAACTTTTCTCTGCAGAAATATTTCAGCACTAAGGCATGTATGAACATCTCTCACAGCTCCTGTGCAGCACAGGAAACCTTTGTCCCACACATCTTGTAAACGCGGCGGGAGGCCACCATTGTGCTGTGCATCTTCTGAGCACCGCGGGAGGAGGCTTTTGTCTGACACAGTGGGCAGGCTCTGTAGGAGGGCACCTTTGTCCTGCACAGCCAGTAATCGCTCTGCAAGAGTGAATTATGGTGATTGCAGAGCTCTTCTCTCTCCAGACACTCTGCTTTCAGATGGAGGAATTTTTAAGCCTTGCTAGGTAAAGAGCTGCTTTTTCCTGAGTGGAAGTGGAAAGAGAAGATAGTGGAAGTGCCTTTGCAGGCGTGTGTTCAAACGGCTATCAGGATCATTCATATGGTCATATTGCATGACCACCCCTGCAGGCACCATTCCCAGTTTCAATCTTTGCTTTTCCTCTTCCCTGTTTTTCCTACCCATTTAGGCTGCCCTTTTAATTATTATTTCTTTGTTCCTACTTATTTTTGTACTATCTCCTATTCAATATGGTATTCCTGTATTCAGTATCTATATTCCCAATATTCTTTCAGATGACTAATAACCACATCTAAAAGACTTGAGCCCAAATACCAATCCCTCTGGGACTTCATAGGAATATTTTCAAGTCCATATTATTACTCATTATTTGTCTTTTCAAATGCTTTAGCTACTTCTCCAAAAGTGTGCCAGAACCCATTTCCTGGAGTCTGAGATAATGTACAGTGGGAGAGGCATAACTCTGCATCTGTGAGATGGGATGGGATGGGATGGGATGGGATGGGATGGGATGGGATGGGATGGGATATGAGATAAGATGCTGAGTCTGGACTCTGTAGAGATGCGATGTGTACTGCAGCTGCTGGTGGACATGCTGCTGTCAGCCAGAGCCAGCACAGGCATGGCAGCATGCATTTGGGAGCTGCATTACTGTAGATCTCAAGTGTTTGGAGGCCCCTTGACTGGCATAAAGCAACAGATTTGCAAGTGAGAGGTAGGAGTGACCATGGACCATTAGAGCAGTGGAGGTCATAATCCATTTTAAGTGATTACATTACTTAAATGGTTCCCACTGCCTCAAGGCTGCCAGGTTGACCTATGTCAAAAACACAGCAGTGGATAAGTCTCTCACCTGCTGATTTTTGTTATTCAATAAAGTTTGGGTTTTATCTGTTCTTGTCAAATTTGAGCTTGTTGTGTCTGCTGTTATCCTAGAGATGCTTGTGATTTTTTATAATGTTGGTCTCTTACTTTACTGCTATTCAGACATGAATTTTATGTGTGGTAGTTAGTTTCAATTAATCCTCCTTTTCTCAAATTAGAAATTTCTTTTCTTCTCATTCCCACCCCAGTCCTCTGGTGCCTGCCTGATTGTACATGAATTCGCAGAAATAATTGCCATTAGTCCAGGAAGTTCCTTAACTGATTCCCTGAAGACTCACATATGTATGTCATCCAGACCGGATAATCTGGATATTAAATTTTTTAAAGTATTCCCTTACCTGATTTTTTGTATCAACAACTGTATTGGCAAGTCTTCATTATTTCTAATTATATATCTCTTTGTGGTGCTTGGTAAATTGATTCTGGAACTTGTTCACTGTTTTACTGTAGTTACTCATTTAGCCTCACACGTTATTGGTTCCACCATCTCTTTGGAGCTCCTTTCCAATTATGTTATGCACATGTTAAAATATATATTCATTTCTCTCTCCATGTCTCCATGCTGGCAAGTGAGAGGCTGGTTTGCTTTCTCACATTTCTGTCATTTATCTCTGTGGGGCTAGGACTAGGAGGGATATATACTTTTTTGTTATACTGCAATTGTAGCCTTTGCATATTTTAGAGTATTCTAGCTGTTTCCCACACTTAACAGGGTTTTTATATCTTTTCCATGCAGCATGCTCCTAAGATTTCTCAAATAATTAATATCTGAAATCACTACATGCTGTGTAACAGCCCATCAACTAATACAATATATTGAATTGCGGTTTATCATCACAACTGTTGAAATTAGTGAGCACTAAGAATATGTATCTCGGAGGACCTTGGCTTTAGAACAACTGCTTCTTATTGTCTGTCTCTTAAAAATTATTCTTTCTATAAAAAAATAGATAGCTATTCATGCATTTAATTTAGATCTGTCTACTACTAAATAAACAATTGAGATTGCAGTCATCAATGTTATTTTTCCTCTGGCAAAAGTCTTATGGCCAAAATCTGTTGTCACCATTAGGACATAATTCCACTTGCTTTGGTTGAATTTTCCAAGCCTTTGATATATAAATCATACATGCACAGTGTGTGCAATGTTAAATTTTTAGGACTCTCCCTTTAGTAGTAATTGAATGTGAATATGTAAGGACAAAATTTGACCTTTAAAAATGACTGTAAAGGGCCAAGGCAGATACTTAGCAAGCTTTTCTTATTGCAGTATTAACCAAGCAAAGAATCATCATAATCCTGGAAACTAAATATCCATTGTAGTGATTTTATCACCAGGGAAATTGTTCATCTGCCAGCAAGATTGTTACTAGGAAAAAGAAAATAGGGAGTGTTAAAATTGGTTTAGACTGCTGAATCATTGAGTCCCTCTAGACTCAAAGCTTGAATTGTTTTTTGAGAAGAGTGGGTTGAGAGGAGTTGCCACAGGAAAGCTGTAGGTTAATCAGTTTCAGTAACAGTTGTGAATGTGAGCATGATCTCTCCTGAGGACATGAGGAAAGTGCATGGGAGAAGGCAGGATGAAGAAAGACATGGGGAGACTTCAGAAACTTACTCTTTTTTTGTTTTGTCCTTTGTTTTTTTGTTTTGTCATTTTTTGGTTTTGGATGACCCTTTCACAGAGGAAGAAGGTTGTTGATGGAAAAGGAAGAAAAGGAAAAAGCCTAGTATTCATAGCCTATATTTCTGTCTTAATTGAGTGATATTAATGAGGACTGTTACAATCAAGACAGAGAATGCAGACAGGCAGAAGTAAGAAAGATGAGTTTGTGTGGAAGATGCCTATGTAGGGACCAGAAAGCCACATGAAAACATGCTTTGCCTTCAGGATTCAAAGAGATGTTCACCATATGCTGTGACACAGGCATGTGGAAAGGAGGTGAAACCCCTGTGCAGGAGTGTCCTTACAGTATGTTAGGACTGTAGCCTATCCCTCCATAAAATCAGCTTTGGTAGATTACTTTTGTGTGCATGGTAGCAGTGGGCAGCCATAAAATACTGAGCCAAGCCATAACGTCAGGCATATGTCTGTTAGGCTGCAGGTTTTCCTAGAAGAGAAGCTTTATCCTCCTGCTGTGTTGAGCCACTTCTGTGTTTCCCAGGTGGGGAACAAGTCTTGGTGAGTATTGCCGTGAGGTGTCTTATAGAAGAATGGATAGATGATCTGTAATGAAAGCCACCTGCAGGATAGAGTCATAGAAACTTTTATGTTGGACAGACGTCACAGAGATCCAACTCAACCCAGCAATACCAAGTCCAACACTTGATAGGATGGACTGCCTCTCAGCAAAGAGAATTTCTACAGTGATGGGTGAATTTGAAGTTGGAAAGCATTTGTATAAAAGGAGCATGTGGGAAATTTCTTGAAGATGTCATGAATTGTCTCTGTACAATGAATATGGAGAGGGGGAGGAAAATCTGTGTGTGCATGTGATGTGGATGCTTTTTGTACAATAACATCTCTTTGTGTGGGAAGTAGTGTCTTTCCAGAGAGGGTTTTTTGAAGGATTATTTTGCTTGTGCAATGGCTGCCTTTGAGGGAGCTGGGACGTGCAATGTGGCAGGTAGTGCCTCCATCAAAGACTTTCTGGAGGGGATGGTGTGTGTGGCCCCACCAAGGATGCTCCATGGATGGATGCCTAGAGGGTCCTGACAGGGATGTGAAGCTGGGTGTGCAGCAAATGCTATGCCAGAGCAGCCATGCCATATCCCCAGGTACTGATGGCCACCCTATGTCCTGCAGGGACCATCATCCAGCCTGGACTGCATCCCTCTCCACTTGCCAGGCTGTGGCCACTGTGTCCCTCATTGTTGTCACCCTCAGATTGTGATACTGTCACAGAACTGTTGCTAGGCAACAAATGTGGTTGCTGGGTCTCAACGAATAGCTTAAGGGGAAAGTGAAGTGTTGCACCGTAGTAGAGTAACCATAGCAATGACCTACTATCACAGACTAAAGAATTATCATTAGCAATGTTAGAGTATCAAACAGAGGCCCAGGATCCAAAGACTATAGGCAGCATCTCTGCATAATTGGGTTACCCAGGAAAAGGTCCCAACTCTTTCACACCCCTTGGATCCCTATCTCCGTTGTCTTGGTTTTGTTTTGGGGGTTGGTGGTGGGGGGAAGAAGGAGGGAGTATGGTTGTTTAAATAAAGCAAATGTGTTGAGGAAGGCACTGGCAAAACAATAGAACCATACACCAAAATAAAATAGAGACGTAAATCTGTGTGCAGAGGAAAGATATAAACAGGGAGGGTCCACTTTACTCTCTCAGTATTATCTGTGGGAGCAGGTGCACAAAGGATGCCTTTGTGATGCATGAGATGTAGTTCAGATCAAGTGTTCTCTTTCACTCGAAAATAGATATGCCAGGCTAAAAGCAGTATAAAATGAAAAATAAATAATACAAAGTATGTCTGAAAAGTAGACACTTTCTTTTTCCCAAGGTAGGCCAGATAAGTGAGGTGCTTCAATGCAGCTTTTATTAACGGTGTGCTTTGGGATCTTATTTCCCCAGATACGAGACGTGTGGAGGATCTCTGATTGTGACATGAGTGGCTGTGTTTGTGCGTATGTGTTTGTGCATGTGTCTCTCTGCATGTGTGTGCAGTTGTTCTTGTCAGCTGCCCCAGAGCTCAGCAGCAGGACAGCCTGAGCCCTTCCCAGGCTCCCTCCAGACCAGCTGCAAGCAGCTGGGTGTCTTCCCTAAGTTTTGCATTTTTGCATTTTAAGGAGCATTTATCCTGTGAACAGCCAGCAAGTCACAGAATGACCCCTAGTCAAACTGTCACCTTGTGTTTTTCAGGTACAGAACGCCATGAACTAACTTCTTGGAAGAGTTTTCCATCTGTTTTCAAGTTCTTCAGTGAGGCTGTAAAGGTGAAGAACAGCTTGGTGAAACCAACCCCAACACGGCGCTCCAACCGGATAAAATATGAAGAGTTTTAAAAGGAGGAGAGAAAAAAACCCACCACCACCAATGTCTTTGCTGCTTGTTTTCTGCAAGGAATCTCCCAGCCCCTCATTAGATTGTTTTCTTCCTAGAGCACAGGGTTGTGATGTATACATCTAAATAGCGTTTTGCATTATTTCTAGATGAGTGCAACTGTCAAAGCAATATGGGTTCACTGGTTGTGCTTCCTGTGGGCTGTAACTTGGATTTTGTGCTGCCCATCAGTGTGCAGATTAAGGCTGACAGTGGTACTGCACTGTGCAGCACGGTGCAGCTCTAATTGCCCTGACATAGCCCTGCACCAACCTGATGCCAGAATTTAACAGCTTCATCACAGTCCTATTCCCTGCAGGATTTTTTGCAGTTTCCTTCTATTTTGACACAGAACTAAATACAAAATACTCTTTTTTAAAAAAGACAGACCTAACTCAGACATGTTAACCAGCCTATGATTTTACAGTAGCCGTTTTAGTAGCCTTCTCTTTCTCTGGGACCAAGTGGAATTTACTTCTGATTCTCTCATTTTTCTGCTGGCAGGAGTGTCCAAGAAGTTTGGCCCAGAATTCTAGAAAGGCTCTGTTGTTGAAGAGATTTTCTCTTGAAAATCAGTGGCATTATCTGTAGATCTTCTCTTCATTTGGAAAGCTCTAGTTTAAAAAAATGCCTATTCATTAACAGGCTGGATCACACTGTGAAATATGACAGCCAAAAAAAAAAAAGAGAGAGACACTGCATATTTTTCTGTTTATTTTTAACACAAAAATGCTTCCATATTCATATGCTGGGTTTGTAATGACTTGCCATCCCATGGTTATTCAGTTTTCCCTAAAGTCACAGGTTCCTCCCCACTTCGCCAGTCTCTCAGACAAAGGTTGGCCGGCAGGGCATTCTGTGTGGGGATTTCACACCATGCATAGAGGGTACATGGCTGTAGCCATAACTGTTGTGTTAGGCAGGTTTTCTCTACTAAAACTAAGGGGAAAAATGTGCTTGATAGCATGCCCAGTGAGCAGGCACTCTAATTAAGCTCCTTTGGTGTTGATAATACTAAATTAAAGTTGTCCTTTCTTTAATGGCCATGCCCACCTCACCTCTGATGCTGTTAGTGGCAAGGAGGCGCCACTCAAACATGAGTTTTGGACCCAATCCCACCCTCTCCTCATGCAGTGTGTCCACTCCTGCAGCTGGGGGCCAGAAATGGTGGTGGGGAGCATTAAAATGAGACAATGCCAAAGCAGGGATACCCTCCTATGCCACGTAGCAAAAGCAGAAGTGCTCATAGTGAGGCGTAAAGGGAAACCCAGCAGGGTTTGGGCCTTAATCCTCCAGGTGGGGAGCTCTCAGCACCCACAGATCACTTACATCGCTACCTGCTCATACTGGCAGCAGGGCTTCACTTCCCCAACTCCTGCTTCCTGTCATCTCACTGTGTTTAAGCTCTGTCCTTGCGGAGTGGTACTTGGAGCAAACTGCAGGTGAGTGTGGGAGGTGTCAAGCCATGCCTGTGAGGAGGGAAGTGCAGTATCTGTGCCTGGCAGATTTTCTTCCTTGAGGAGAACCTGTTGCTGAGGGGAGAGGACTGCACCTGGATTTCTCTGGCCTCCAGTCTCCACACTCACTCCCAGTCAGAGGATGCTGCTGCCTGTGGCCAGCCAGATCCCCCACCGCGGGGGTCTACAATCCTCCCTTCCCAGGTCCGTGTCCACCTCGGCCCCCTGGACCCTGTGTGTTTAGGGGTAAGGCAAGAGTTTGCATGGTGTGATTTGGGTGTCTGTGCTTCACCCCACAGCCAGGGAAGATGCAGAGGCCAGGGAAGTTTGCATATGCAGAAACCATACCTGCCACTCTCCATCTCTGCGGAGGTGAAATTGACTCTCTAGGGTGCCTAAATATTGGAGGAGCAGATCTATTTTTTTAACTGTTGACAAGAAACAAACTACAAACATTTTTACTGTAACACTTAGATTTTCGAAAGAATTTTTGCTTACTGCGCCCTGGGCCCAGCTCACATTATCGCTCCTGTCAGGGGCTGTAGAGCAGAGGGGATCCTCACCACTGATACTGCTCTGCTTGCAATGAACAAAAAATAAATATGCTCTCTTCTCTCCATCTTGCACACTTCTTGTCCTTGCACTGAGCTCCATGGGAGCCACAGTCTCTGGTGGGTGGGGGCTGCATGTGCAGCAGCTCCAGTGTGCAAACAGGACCCCATACGGTTGCAGGGTTGGGACTGGAAGGTGTGAGGGGGGTGAGGCTCATTTGTGCTGTGGAGTGGGCTGCAAGTCCAGCCCTGTGGCTCAGCCCACATGAGCATGGACTTCTCTCCACGCATCCTGCCTCATCCATGGGAAGCTACACAGGCGAGTGGGCCACATCATCCTCTCCCCTTTAGCTGTTCAGAAACATGAAACCATATAAAATTACAACAAGAGTGGAGTTTGATCAGTTTTATGGAGAGGGCCTTTTGCAGGGGGACATGGGCTAGGGATGGAGGGGGCAGTGTCTCCAGCCCTGGCTGCAGAGGGTACATGGGCTACAGAAAGGTGTGGGAACATCCCAGCATGTACCACCACATTAGTGTCACATGGAAAGGTGACGGTGGTAACCCTGCAGCACACTATGGAGGGATGAGTGTTGATTTAGGATTGATGTTTTTAAAGATGCACACCACTGGCCCCTTGGGCTGTGACGTCTTTCGAAGACAGAGGTCCAACATCAACCTCCTCCTGGTTTCATCACAGGAGAGCTCTCTGATGCCTGACGTGGTGCAACAGCCTCTGCCCTAGGTAGCTGTGGAACTATAAGTGCAAAAGTGACCAGAAAAACCCTGAAAACACAACAAACCCCCAAACCCAAAACAACAACAAAAAAACAACAAAACTGACCCTACAATAGGATCTAGGAAAACTCCCAGCTCCTTGCCACCCAAAAGGTTTGCACACCATTGTGCAAGTCAAAATGCCACCATTAAAGCCATGGACCAATGAAAGCAGTGCTTCCTTGTCAAGAATGGAGAGTAAGAAAGACGTGTTCCTTACAGGAAACAGCCAGCAGACCCCCAAACACAGCAGGGCTGTGGGGAAAAAGGTGGGGGAGGGGGGAAAGCAAAGGTATCCCTCATCTTCATTGTGCATACATGGCAGTACACTGGTTACAGTTACAGTCCTCACAATGTGATTCTCCCAGACTCAGAAGAAGCTGCTGCTTTTCATGGAAATTTGCATTTTTCCTCTGTTTCTGAGAAACATCACTTACTATGGGTAGTGGGGTTGTTTTTTCCTCTCTAGAAATTTCATTCAGAAGTACAAATGAAAAGTGTCACATCTAAAACTGCATGGAGCCACATATTGCACCATTCTCAAGTCAACCAGACCAAAAATAACCTGCAAACAGTGTATACAGCCATCATACACCAGGGTAGAGGTACATCCTATGGAGCGGAAGGATGCATGTGTGCGTGTGTGTGTGACTGCACGCATTCATGGATATCTCGATCTCACAGGGATGTGTGTGTGTGTGTGTGTGTGTGTGCACATCCACATTATGCTGATGTACTCGACAAAGTGTGAAAAATGTACTTCTAGAAAAACTTGAAAGGAGATGTCATTTATCATTGTATCATTATAATACCACAAATTTCACTTTTCTGTTCCATTTTGGATTGCATGTGTTAGAGAGTATTTCACTAGATCAGTGACAGCTCTTTATTTGCATAATTATATGCTCTGGTCTGAAGAGAAAACTAACCCCCAAATTTCATGGGTCACCAAACTGCAACAATCAATGTTTTATCACATATGCTAAGCAAAACCTAAGGAGCTATATGAAGTTTCTTGTGGATTTTTTGCTCCTCAGAAAATTAAAGATGTGCCTCCTGAATAGATGCAAAATCTTTCAAGCTCTTTGTAGCTGAATTCCATTTGAAGGGAAAACTAGAGATGAGCTCATAGATCTGGATTTCAAACCCACTAGCATTCTTACTTCAAAGTGGATTCAGACAAGCAGCTTTACAGCACTTCTAAATTTTGCCATGCTAAGTAATGTCATTTAAATGGTGACAATCAAAAAATTAAACTAAAAGAAAAAGAAATTGGTCAAATGTAAAAAACAAAATCACCCTCTCTCTTATCCAGCCCATAATGACCAGTGAGTTTAGTTCCATTCATTCTGTGCAGTTTCATTGTTTCAGCTGGGTGCTATCGCTGTGTAAAGATACAGATATTTGGCATATGCAGAAAACCCTTTCCTGAGCTGCAGAATTTGTTCTGGTCCATCAGCTGCACAACAACCACATGCTCCAGTTAGGACCTACATACTCCAAATTTCCTTCTCAATCAAAATACCTTGTTATGAGGAGAAAGGAACCTGGGGATGAGAACTGACTGGCAGTGAAGATTCCCCCACCTCCTCCTCTTCCATCCACACTAGTATGGCTAGAAAAGTTTAGGTCTTGTTTTAAGTCAATTTAAATTAATACAATATAATATAATGCAATATAATGCAGTATAATGCAATGTAATAATTCACACAAAGTACAGGAGGACCTCTTAGAAATGTAGGTGAGCAGCACTCATCCCAGGGCACAATCCACCCATGCTTAATTTCATTGCAAACAACCCACAAAAAGACCCAGAAGTTTCTCTGGGCTTCAAGCCATAACTTTACTGATAAAAGTTCACAAGGATTACTGCCTTTCAGTTGGGTTCCTCTAAACTCTTGGGAAGACTAAACTTTTATAAAGGGGCCTGTTTCAAGTAACATGGCCCTCAGTGATCTGACCCTATGGTGGGGAGAACAGTGCCTGGGAAGGAAGGAGAGCACCTTGTGTGGGTTAAGAACCTGGAGAAAAGAAGCTCTACTGCTATCCTCTCTGTGGCTTTTCTTTTTTCATTTTTCTGACTTTAGCATAAACTCCAGGAGCCTTCCAGGGGGAAATGGGTTTCCAGCAGAGACGGGCACCTGAGAAGTTCAACTTCTTACATTTGACTCCTGAGTGATCTCCAAACACCTGCTTCAGACAGACACCAGCTTCGCCCCACTTCCTCGCCTTGCAGGAGGAACAAGGTGAAACATGAGTGGGAAATGAAAACAGTGCTAAAACACAAGTCTCACCACTCTTGTCTGACTGCTGGCATGGGGTTCTGTGGGATGCAGGGTCAGGGTCTGCCCAGCTCTGGTCACTCTCTGTAGGGAGACCTGAAGAGAGAGGAGAATCCACTCCTCTCAAACATCTCTTACCCCTCCTCACTGTCTGCATTCCTCCTCTGGAGTCAAGTAAATATGAATATTCATGGAGGATGGTTCTGCTGGTTTATCCCAGCAGAGACAATAGCATCAGTTATTTCCCACTAAATTGCAGCACAGGAGAGAGCTGACCCCTCTGAGGAGAGGCCTAGGTCATCTCCTTTTGTCATTTCAATTTCCCTTTGCTCATGCCCTACCTAATCCCGTAATGCCTGGTAAAGGTCTATCTCCAGATTCTGTCTTCTTTAAAGATGCTATCTCTGCTACAATTACATAAGTAAGCTTCCTGCTCATCTCCCCTCCTCCTGGTACTGCTTTATGCCTTCTCCTTCCAAATCAACTTGCCAAACAATGATGTTTTCTATAGTAAAGCCCTTGATGTGGAGGGTCCTCCGTGTCTCCCCACAACGTGCAGGTACAAAAGTAACATACCCCATAATATTGTGTCCAGGCCTGCTTGCCTACGGCTTGTGGAAAAAGGCCCTAGTATCACCAGGAACTTGCAAACACTGATCTGTCTGTTCCCAACCAGCCAGATGTTGCTAGTATTAACGATGGCCGAGGGCAATTTACCTCTCACACACTTCTTTATAGGTGCTTCAGATGTTGGTGGGGTATTTTGTTGTTTGGGGGTTTTGGGTTGTTTGGGGTTTTTTTGTATGGTGATGGCTACTTGGATTATAGATCGTTTCCTTTGTATTTTCCTCCCAGTTTACCAGGTATCCTCTTGGAGGGGGGACCAGGAAAAGGAGGTGCAGATCCACGAGTAAGGAGGGCAGTGGGTGCTTATTGCAATGCTTCCCGTGGGCTCCCCACACCACTAAGTAGGTGGTGTGATCAAAGCTAAGACGGTTCTCGACAAGTGGTGGCGCGGTGGGGGCCGTTCTTCCCGGGGAGTCTCGGTGTCCCCTGCCCGCTCGTTGCGGGTGGCGGCAGGGCCCGGCGGCTCTCGGGGCGGGCCCAGCACCAAGGACAGCGCCCGCTCAGGGCTCGAGGGTCCCCGCGACCCCCGCGGCCCCCCACCGCCCCCAGGGGAACTCTTACTGCCAGGCAAAGCTCAGCTTCCAGGAGTGCCTAGACCGCCGCGTTCCGCCGGGGAGATCCCCCGGAAGCCCCCTCGGGGAGGAATCTTAAAGGGAGACGTGACGCCACGGCTCGGCCACTTGGCTGTCGCGACATATATGAAGTCATGGGGATAGCAGGGAGTAACTATTCGCTCGCCTGCGGATTCCGGACAGAGGGGAGGGACAAAAGGAGGAAAAAGTTAATTTCCCTGTTCACTTCTCCCGGGTGGCGAGGTGGAAGCGGGGTGTTGGGTGTGTGCCCCGCGACGGGGCCCGGACCCCACGCACAAGGTTTTCCCACTCTTCCTTGCTCCAGGGAGCACGGAGCATCGCTCCCGCGGCCCTGGCGCAGCGCCCAGGGGTGAAGGTGTTGTCTCTGGAAGGGGTTCATCATAGGCTCCCCGCGACTCCGGTTATGGCACGCAGGATGGAGTGGAGGGGCCGGGGACCCGGAATCCGTTTGCTCAGTCCACCCGCCCCCACAGTCCTGCGGCCGCTGCTGGTCGTCGTCCCTTTGTCGTTTTGGGGCTCCCGGGGGTGATCTCGAGACAGCGGACAGCGGTCCCCCGGCCTGATAAAAGCCTCCACCAACTCAGACCTGGGTGGAGGGCATGCGAACTGCCCTCGGGGGCCGGGAACTGCGGCGAAGACACCGGCGGGTACCTGTGGAGGGAAACCCGCTGCGGGAGGTCTGTTTTGGCTACACAAACCCCCTCTCCCACTTTCCACAGCGCGGGGTCCTTCGCCTAGGAATTTCGATACAGAGGGAGACGCCTGCACCAAGGCTTTTCTACACTCACACGCGAAATATTTGGCAGCACTAAATATTCTCCTAGATTTTTCTATTTCCTTTCCTTTCCTTCCTTCCTTCCTTCCTTCCTTCCTTCTCTATTTTGTTGTTATTATTACTTGATTATTATTGTTATTGTTAATGAGTTTATTATTGTTGTCGTCATTATTGCTTTTGTTATTTGTATTAGTGTTATTTCTTTTTTAAGAATAGGTAGAAAGAGAGCTGTCTTCCATTCTATGCTTTGAAAAAAGGAGCCTTCGGATCTCCAGCAAGCCTAGGGCTATCTTGAGAGTTTTGCAAGCAAATGCAAACGCTGAAGTTTCGTTACGTTCTGCCCTAACATTTTTATTTTTACCTTAACCGCTTGTATTTAGTTGTGTGGTTTTGGTGGTTCGTAGGATTTGAGTGTCTGGAGTGAGCGGGTTTTTTAAAGATCTCTATTATTCTCTCTCTTCCTAGCACCGTATTCGCCACTGGCTCTTATCCCAAGCCGGTGGGGCAGGCGCCGCCGGCTCCCTTCCTGCGTTACCCTGCCCTGCCCGCTCGCCCTTCGCGGCAGTAACCATGGACTGGGTCCCATGTGGAGCCCCGCGCATCTGGCCGAGCTCTGCGGAAAGGAAAGCGTAGTTCAAACGCGTTTCTCCCCGTCCAGGCTTCCCTTCCCTTGGGGAGCACAGAAAGTTTCCAGTACAAATAGAAAAATATATATTTTATCTCCCTTTTTGAAGACTTTCTCCTGCCGCTGCCTCTTTGGAAAAATGAACATATCTTCCCCAGCCCTAGGATGAATCCGGTGATCCTCTCCTCCTCTCTTCGCGCAACCCTTCAAAGTCGTTTAAAACTACTTTTTCTGTCTGTCGGCCGTCTGTCAGTGTCACATCCACGCCGCCTGCTCGGGGTGGGGAGAAGCAAGAGGCGGATGGGGAGAGTTCCTGCGCTTTCCTGATCCCCGGCGGAGCCGAGGGTCCTCCCCTACACCCTGCTACCTTACTGATACACCTGCCGTCCCTTCCTCCTCGGCCCCACCACCGGTACGGCTCCAGGGGGCTAGGCGTGACAGCGGACGGGGTTTGTCCTGTCGCCGGGTGGCGACGAGAGGCGCCTCCTCCGTGAGCGGACAGGCTCCGAACACGGATCTCCCGTCCGAGAGGAGCAGCGGGGCTCAGGGTGGGGTGAGAAGAGGAAGCAAAGTTAGAGGGGGGGCTTAGAACGTAGCCTTCCTCCTGAAAGCTCACTAGTCGCCGTAATCCTCCTCGTCAGAGTAGGAGGATTAACTAACCTAGCCGTGAAGATTTTTGCGCTGCAGAAGAACGAGAAAGAAGGGAAGGAAAAACAAATCCAAACTCCTGTGGTGTTGACAATGCTTCGGGAAAAGGGGTGCTCGTCTTTCTGGCGTGACACCCCGCGATAAGGACAGGGGGCGTGCCTTGGCCTTCGAGCACCGCCTGGCCACGGCGGAGAGGCTGGGATGCGGGGCGAGTGGGGAAGCTCCGAGCCCTCTCCTAGCTCTTCCCTGAAACGAATATGTGGCCGAACTTCGCTGGTGGGAAATTCAAAGCGCAGGACAGGCACAGCTTCGGTAGAAGGGCAATTGTCACGGCTCTCTTCCTAGCTGGATGAAGTTTAGAAGACTTTTTAATTTTTATTTTTTATTTAATTTAATTACCCGGAAAAATAGAAGAGATTTGTTAGCATGTAAGTAACTGGAGTTAGAACAAGAGCCAAACTTTTCAGCATATAAATTCTCATTATCAATTTTCAGCCTAGCAAAACTAGAGCCACTTGCTTAACTTAATCTGTAACATATGTTTGCAACAGTAGCAGATTTTGTGTGTGTGTGTGTGTGTGTGTGTGTGTGTACATGCGTGTGTGCGTGTGTGGTTTGAAACTGAACAAGTTGTAAATTTTCTGCCTGAGGTTTTCAGCGCCTCCTAGTTCCAGCGTAACACCTATTGAGAGAGAGAGAGACGCTCCATAAAGATCCCACGGCACCAAATCTGAATAATCCGGCCCAAAATCGCTAATAAATTTTATCAATTAGGCCAGTCCAATTCCTTCGGATTCATCCCGCTGAGAAAGGAGCTGCCACGTTTCTGAGGAAATTAAACGAGCAGTTCAGCATCATCCCCATCGTGCTTTGTCTGCATGATTCAATGCTTACTATTACTTTTATTTCTGTCTCATATACCACTTCTCCTCAAAGTATCGGTAGGAATGATGCAAACTATAGAAGCCTCCTTGTTTCATTAACAACAAAAATTACAGCAGTGACAGCGCCCATTCTGATCCCGCAGAAGACTGGTGGTTTAAAGTCCGATTCATTCTGCTGGCTTTATGTCCCACAACAACTTTTAAAACATCTGTCCTGTAGGAAGATCATTTTTTTCCGTACTGAAGTGATATTAAGTCTTTAAATACGGGGTTATAACAGAGCCCTAACAGATGAGAAGAGATTTTTGGGAAGTATTGTACACACACGTTCACACACACATACACACTCAATTCAGCATTATCAGTCGCCTCGGCTGTTGACGCTTGCCTTGGGAAAAAAAGTAGTAAAAATCACACAGAATGGCTTAAAAAGATCCAAGGCCCGTGATTTTTTTTGCATCTACGCTTGGGATGCATCATGATTGTGTGGATTGGTCAATGGCAGAGTGATAAAGGGATAACTACAGAGGACATGTTGGTATTCCTGCCGGGCGATATCCCCGAGAGCACTTCCCGCGGCACATCGCTCCCAGCCTGCGGACCTGCGCCCTTAACCTGTGCCACCAAGGTCTGAGGGAGCGCACTGCGCGTCTTAGGACACCCGTGATCGTGAGAGATCTCGCCCCGCGCCTTCCCCGCCGCCGTACACAGCGGCAATGGAGGGCGCAGCGCCCTCGTCCCGTCCCATGCCGTCGCGTCCCGTCCCGCCAGGCGCTCCGCGGGCGCGGAGGTGCCGCGGGGGAGCGAGGGGCTGGCGGCGTCGCGGCTCCTGCGAAGCGGAGCGCCACCTAGTCCCCGCCGCGGGAAATGTCGCGGCGGCGGCGCGGCCGCGGAGAGCGAGCGGGCACGGAGCGGGAGCGGGCGAGGCTGCCCGGCGGGGGCCGGGGGAGGCGCGGGGGAAAGCTTCTTCGGCAGTAGAAGGGACGCCCCCGTTCTTCTTTTTTAAAATTACTTTTAATTAATTCCACGTGAACGCTCCACGGGTTGAGGGTTTGTGCTCAAGGATTCGTCTGGGAGGGGAGCGGCGCGCACCTGCCTTTTCACCCTTAGGACCCGCCAACCCCGAACGCACGAAAAAAAAAGTAGACAAAAAGCCAACCTACCAAGCAAACTACCAAAACGCCTCCTCGGTGTTACCATGAGGAGCAACAGCGCAACCGGGGTGCAGGGCGAGCGCGCCCAAAGAGCCGAGGAGATTTGTCAAGGGGAACCGAATAGGCTGCTTTAAATGCTATTTGATAGCAGCAGCAGTACCCTGCGTGAAACTTAGAAACTGTCAAAGCTCTTATCTTCAGACAGACAAACAGGCGAACAAACTTTACCGGGTGTTTAGAACCTCCTCTCAAAGACAGCTAAACAAAGGCAGAGTGTATTAAATGACCCCTGCGACTCCCATCCCGTCGAGTGTCACTTTTATTTCTCACACTTACAGGTATCCCAGGGACAAAACCCCCTCAAACCAACAAACAAACAAATCGTTTCTACATCGTGTTTTAATTATTTCTGCAAAATTATCCAAGTCATGGGCGGCATGCAGACACCGAAGCATCGCCCTGCAAGCTGTACAGAGGGTTTCACTGCCGAGGAGTCGCCACAAACCATTCGCCCGAACGGTCTCCGGAGTGTTTGGAAAAAATTACTAACACTAATGCATGCATCTGTGTAAACCCCCCCCCCCAAAAAAAAAAAAANGAAAAAACAAAACAAAAAACAAAACAAAACATAAAAAACAAAACATAAAAAACAAAACATAAAAAACAAACAAACAAACAACAAAAAACCCCTTTATTTTTAAGGCGTTTTAGAGGTTTACTCGATTATTTAAAAATCTTCAGTCATGTACAGATATTTCCTAACAGAAAACCATGCTGGTTTATCTACTGCAATATTGGTTTTTGTTGTTCGGGGTTTTAATAACTTATTGATTCATGATCTATCTATACCATCATGCTAGAATGTTATACTGCAGGTCTCTAACTCTTTCTCTTTTTCTTTTTCATTCTTTCTTTCTTTCTTTCTTTTTTTTTTGCATTCTCTTTCTCACTCTCTCTCCCTCTTTCTCTCTTTCTTCTCTTCCCTCCCCTCTCTCTTTCTTTCTCTCTTTTTCTCCTTCTTTCTCTCTTTTTCTCTCCTGCTTCACTCCTTCTGTCTATCACACTTTCTCCCTTCCTCTCCCTCTGTCCCTCTTCTCCCTCTACCTCGCTCAGCATTTCTGAAAACAAAAAGCAGATGTGATTAGACAAGCGGCGCCCGGGGTCCCGTGGCGAGCAGGTGCACCCAACTCCTTCACACTCACTGTGAGCATTCTTAAAATGAAAAAGCAGAGATTCCTGCCCCTTTCGACAACGGCCACCTGCACGCCGTGCATCTGCCTCGTGGTGCGGAAATGATGAAATTAGCACTTGGATAATAACAGTTTGGGGCTATTTCGACAGGTCGCAGTACTCAGCCCCGGTGCAAGTCAGCCGAGGGCACTTTGCAAGCGATCCCTCATCCGCCGGACGGGGCGGGGTGTGTGCCCCACCTGGTGCCCCCACCGGGCTGATCCCGTCCCTCGGGTGTTCCCTACGACCCTCTCCCCGGCTGGCAGTGGTGGGGTAGCAGCCAGCGAGGAGGGAGACGGAATGTTTCACCCGAGGGAGGTCTCGGCGCTTGGGATGTCCGGCTGAATCTCGCTGCTGAGGTTTGTCTAAACGTAGAACCTCCTCCGAGACAGAGAGCCCAGCTGTTATATTAACATTGATTTATTGCTTTTAAAAATAAATTTACACACACGCCAACAGCACTCCGTTTTGTTTCCCCAGACTCAAGGATTTATTTCCGACTTGGTGCTCATCTGACAAAACAATGCCCTTTAACTTTATGACACATCGATGAGAGAATCTGTCTGGTTTTTGGTTGAATTTATTATTCTGCTACTTGTGGAGACTTCTATGATGCAGCAAAAGCCAAGGTCAGAAAATACACACAAAAAATGACAGCCAAGCACAGAAGCAAATATCAATAAAGGAAGCAACACCTAGTAGATGCTATTATCAACATTTCTAGAGTCCATATGCAGCCAGGATAACAATCAGAAAAGGGAAAAACCTTTGTAGCTTGGAGTGTGCAGGTAGTTTGCTTGGGGTTGTTTTTACTTTTTGTTTTGTTCGTTGTTTTGGTTTTTTTTTTTCTTTTTGTTTATTTTGTTGTTGTTGTTGTTTTGTGGGGGTTTTTTGGTTGATTGATTGGTTGGGTTTGGTTTGGTTTGGTTTGGTTTGGTTTGGTTTCGGTTTGGTTTGGTTTGGGGTTTTTATGGTGAAGTCTGGGTCTTCGCTCATTTGCAGGAGTAGGAGATATCTAGTATCCCACGGGTTTGCGCAAATACGATCCGTGAAACGTATCTACAGTTACTGAAGGGAAGAAATACAAAGTTATCCATACCGTGCCGCCTAACTTCTGTGCAACTCCCAATTACCAAATACATCTGATGT
>VWZV01001581.1:0-20703 GCA_013397155.1 Irena cyanogastra | reverse complement strand
CAGGTGACCCCGCTGTCCCCAGGTACGTGGAGCGGGTGACGGCGCTGCTGCGGCAGCAGCTGCTCCAGGCCGAGCTGCTGCTGGCCAAGAGGGACGCGCTGGCCCAGAGGCGCCGCCAGGCCCTGGCCGAGCAGGCGGCCCTGGAGCCCAAACTGCAGCGGCTGCAGGAGAAGACCAAGGAGCTCCAGAAGCTGGTGAGGGACAGGGGGAGACCCCAAAAACGCCCCCAGAGCCCCCGTTTTGCCCCCTGGCTGCGCTGAGCCCCTCTCGGTGTTGTTGCAGATCGAGGCCGACATCTCCAAGCGCTACGGGGGGCGCCCGGTGAACCTGATGGGCATCAACCTGTGACACCTGATGGGCATCAACCTGTGACACATGAGGGACATCGTGTGACACCTGAGGGACATCAGCCTGTGACCCCTGAGGGACATCATGTGACACCTGAGGGACATCAGCCTGTGACACCTGAGGAACATCAGTCTGTGACCCCCCAGGGACACAGGGGGTCCCACCCCTCCCAGACCCCCTGCCCACCCTGGGGCGCTGCTGGGTTTGGGGGTGTTGGTGAATAAACCCAAATTTTGTTTCACATCGAGCTGCGTTTGAGGCAGGGGAGAGGAGCTGCGTGTCACGGAGCAGGGAGAGGGGACAGGGACGGGGACAGGGGTGGGGATGGGCAGTGCCAAGCGCCTCCAAACTGACATCAGGAGCCTGGGTGGGTGAGTTTTGTTTCACAGGGAAAATGGTTGGCGTTAGTGCCCAGGGCCCTGTGGGCCCGAGTGGCCTTCTGCCTCCTCAAATTCGGAATGGTGCAGGATTTCTCTCAGAGCAAAGCTGCCCCCAGCAAGAAATCAGGCTGTGCTTGGTGTGCCAAACACCTCCTGCAAACTGACATCAGGAAATTGAGGGGAGAGTTTGGTTTCTCCGAGAAAAGGGCCGGCATTCGTGCCGAGGGGCCTGTGGCCCTGACTGGGCCGCACTCAAATTCCAAACGGGTCAGGATTTCTCTCAGAGCAAAGCTGCCCCCAGCAAGAAATCAGGCTGCTCTTGGAGTGCCAAACACCTCCTGCAAACTGACATCAGGAAACTGGGGGACAGTTTGGTTTCACATGGAAAAGAGATGGCATTCATGCCATGGGGCCTGCGCCCAGCCCAGGGCCTGTGGCCCTGACTGGGCCGCACTCAAATTCCAAACGGGTCAGGATTTGTCTCAGAGCAAAGCTGCCCCACCACGAACTAGGGCTGCCCTTGGAGTGCCAAACACCTCCTCCAAAGTGACATCAGCAAACTGGGGTGGTGAGTTTTGTTTCCCACAGAAAAGGGCCGACACTGGTGCCCAGGGGCCTGTGGCCCTCAGTGGCCTGCCGCCTCCTAAAATTCCGAATGGCGCAGGATGCCACCCAGACACAGCTGCCACCACCTCCAACTTGGGCTGCCCTGGCAATGCCAAGCACCTCTGGCAAACTGGCACCAGGAAGCTGGGCTGGTGAGTTCAATTCCACAGGGAAAAGGGATGGCGTTCCTGTCCAGGGGCCTGTGGCCCTCAGCGGCCTGCCGCCTCCTAAAATCCTAAACAAATCAAGATGCCGCCCAGACCCAACCTGCCACCACCTCCAACTAGGCTGCCCTGGCAGTGCCAAGCACCTCTGGAAACTGGCACCAGGAACCTGCCATGGTGATGTTGTCACAGCAGGTCCCCCAGCTGGGTGATAATTAGCATTAACTCCACAATTCACAGAAGGCTGAGCCATCAATCCATCTTTATTAACAAACCCATTGCTTTTAGAGACAGTTACAATCCAGGTAGACCTAATTGGTCCTGTAATTAAAACACCATCACCATTGGCTAATTAAGAAACCACCCCTTGGTAAACAAATCTCGGTAACACATTCCACGTGTTCACAGTCCCAGGTGCAGCAAGTTAAGATAACTATTTATCATTCTTTCCCTGAGTTTCTCCCAGCTTTTCCCGGGACGATGCCTGGCAAACGCTGTCACTCTCTGTGGCCAGAGAGAGCCTCTACCATACGGTGAGTTTTGTTCCACAGGGAAAAGGGCTGGCTTTGGTGTCCCCTGGGTCCCTGGAAGTGTCCCTGGATCCCTGGAACTGTCCCTGGACAGCCCTGGAGCAGCCTGGGACAGCCAAAGGTGTCCCTGCCATGGCAAGAGGTGAAACTGGATGGATTTTAAGCTCAGTTCCAACACAAACCTGTGTGGCATTCTGTAAAATTCTAATTAATTTTAACTAGAATTTTAAATAATTCTGTATTTTGGAAAGTGTTTCTCTGCATAGTTCTGCTTTTGAAGCATTGTTATGTCATCTTCAGATAATCCCTGTATTTATTTTGGAGCACAGATAAACTTAGTCTCACAAGGCAGGTCGAGGGAAAAGGGGTTTTGTTATTTTTTTTTTGGTATTTCAGAACATGTAGAATCCCTAGGAAAGGGCGTGGGTCAAACCACCCTTTGTGTTTTTAAGTGTAGTAGTTTTGTATGGTCTTAGATTTACAGAGTTTCAGAGAAATGGATTGAAGAGTCTTTGGATGTGTGTTTGGAAACTGGTTTTGTGCTCAGTGTAGAAGATTTTGTAGGTTTTTTTTGGGGATAGTTATGGGATGTTTTGTGATGATTGAGTTTAGGAGATTTAAGGTTTTTTTATGATTTAGATGTTGCTCTTTTTTATTAGATTAATTTTGAAGTGTAATTTGATTTTATTTGTTAGTTTTTCTTTGTTTTGTGTTTAGTATTATGTATAATGTTTAGTATGTATTATGTATATGTTTAGTATAATTAGTATTATTTAGTGGGTGTTTAGTATTTATGTTTTGGTTTAAACTGTTTTATTAGTGTCTAGGGATTTTTTCATTTCTTTAAAAATTTTTTTGGGGGGAGATTTTTTTGTTTAGCTTATAGTTGTACATTACTTTTGGTTTTTTAGGGAGGTTTTGATTTTATCCCAGCTTTGCAGGAGGTGTCTGGAAGCAGAGGAAGTTTCAGTAACATCATCTGGTGCTGGACAGGGCTGCCTGTGATAACTGCAGCGTTAGAAAGGTGGCACTCTTGACATTGTGTGAGCCTTTTATTTGTGGAATGTAAAGCAGCAACTGTTCCTTTTTCCTCTTTGCTGACGGAGAGGCTTCTGATTTAAATGAGAAAAGAACAAGAGACGTTTTCTTCACCCGTGGAGAGAGAACTTTACACATTTTATTACATTTCATTATGCATGCATATTTTCACGTCCACTAAATTTTCTTATATTTTCTTCCAACAACACTTTATTTCTTTGCTTCTGAACAACCCTATTTTGAGTACATGATAACTCATTGACAAGCCAAATTATGATACAACATTTAGGAATATAAAATTTATTATTATGCAACACAGAGAATTGGCTTTTCGATGAGTTATCATGCACACAAGGGTTTAGTGAGGTTTCCAGGGCACAATTTTCATTTTTTTTGCCCTTACTTCCCCCTCTGTTTGTTTTTTTTTTCCCAGGAGTGAGTTTTCACTGCTGCTAATCTCACACACAGAGTTGTGCTGGGCAAATGACAAAGGCAAGGAACTACCAGGTGAAAACCTGCTGGTTTAAAGTTGCTTTTTCTTTATAAAACCAACATAACTGATGCGGTTGCTTCACCCCACCATGTCAGTCTGTGCTGTGCATTGTATTTTCCTCCTTTTCATCCCTGTGTGTGATCCATCCCGGAGTTTATCATCACAAAGACAATCTCTGGTGTGCAACACACACAAGTCAGAGATACCATCATAAAATTGCTGTCCTGTGGTGCGTGTAATCAGCAAAATGCCCTGAGAGGAAACTTTGCCTTCCCTGAGATGCTTTTAGAATTCTTGTGTGGCAAAATATCTCCAGCGTGCCTCTGAGCGAGCGGTGGCAAAGGGCTTTTCAAAGCCTGGGTTTCTGCTTTGTGCAGTTTTATTTTAGGAATAAACGCTGCAAAACCCAGCTAAGAGCCACGAAAATGGGAAGGTCTGAGCCTTGTCAGGCCCTTTAGAATCGACATGTATTTAAAATGTCACATCAGGCTAATGGGTGTGAGATTCATGACCTCGTTTGCGAGGGTGGCCTAAGCCGAGAGCCAGCAGTGCTGCACACACAGGTGCAAATTTGGATTGTGGAGTGTTATCCCAGGGATGTAAAACCTTCCTGAACAGCCACAAACCTCGCCTGACTCACAGGAGAGTCACATTTGAATTCAGTTTGGTTCTGAGTTTGAACAGTCTGTAATTTTGTTTAAAATTATGGTGTGGCCACAGCAGGAACTGGAATGAAGCTGAAACCAGTAGTGTTTGGGAAAACCAGAATATAATTCTACTTGTGTTCATGCTTTCTGCAGGCCTCCCCACTGTCTAGGGGGAAACTTTTAAGAGTTGAAAGTTCTTCTTAACATGAAGATCTGGTTTAGGTTTTTTTTTTTTACCATCTGGGAATTGATATATTCTTAGAGGATCACAACTTTTTTATCATGTTCTAAAGCTGTATTCTCACGTATGAAACTGGCATGCAACCATAAATGAGTTGAGAAAAGCTGGAGATGAATACAAAAAGGAATAGTAGCACTTCATTGTGGGATGTTTTGAAAATCTGGTCTTGCTGGCTAAAACCATCTTGGTACTTAAATAACACTACACTTAAAATTCAGAAAAGAAGGAATGAGAGTAAGATGCTTTAAAAACAATTCATTATAAGACAAGGCATAGTGGTTAGAATGAGAATAAATACATTTCATTAATGCATGTCTCAAGGTAATTAAAATTAATCACTGTTTGATGCAGTGAATTTTATCCCGAGAGTTTCTGTTCATTTTGATGAATAAACTAATGAAATGCTGTGTAATTAAAAGATGGAAGTGGTCCCATGGAGGATAGAATTATAAATAGGCTGAGGTAGGGATTCTCCACATGAGCAAAGGGTAGGTCCATCAGTTCCTGCTGAATATTGCAATGGTGTTAAAGCTACATGTGGTTCAGAAACCTGTGAGTGGTTATTGCCAGGAGCAAGAAGGGCAGAGAAGTGAGAAAATCCCTTTGTGTGCTGTGGGAGCTGTTGTCTGTCACTGTCAATGTGGGCAAGGTGTGTGAGTGCAGCAGCTCACCCCAAAACTCAAGTTGTCATAAAAAAGCCTTTATTTGTCAGGTCTGTGTCCCTTAACGTGATAAAGGTCATTGGGCTGAGCTTAGCACCAGCTCTGCTGCTGCAGAACCGAGGCAATGAGGCCTTTTGGGTTTTGCTGATTGAAGCCAAAGAACTTCCATGCTTCAGTTTCAACGAGTGACACTTGGCAGGTCTGAAGGATGCAGCTGGA
Source organism: Irena cyanogastra (assembly GCA_013397155.1). NCBI lineage: Eukaryota > Metazoa > Chordata > Aves > Passeriformes > Irenidae > Irena > Irena cyanogastra. Next base: position 15,375 of record VWZV01001581.1, on the reverse strand, counting down.
GAAGCTCCAGCACTGTTGGACTCTGAGCTATGGGCCAGTAATTGCTGCTGGCCTCAGCCTATTTCTTACCAGGCAAAGCACACAATTTGGTGGTTTTTGTCATAAGCTGTATTTTACTCAGGAAACCACAACAATCCTTTGTCCTCTGAGGAATGTGGAGTTGAATTTGTGCCCTTTTGATGGGGTTTTCTGCTGCAGCTTTTGCTCTTGGGTTGACTGTGCAGGTTCACAGCTGCTGGGCAAGGAAGGAGGAGCTTGGGCACAGACCCCGTGTTGGTGTAAGCCCTGAGCAGATGAGGATTCCAGTTCAGAGCTCCAGCCTATCCTGGTTAAAGAATAAATAGCCATGGTCAGTCATTGAAAGTGGTAATTATGACTAGGAACTGAAATGCAAAACCATTTCTGTTTCTTGCAGCCTCCCTTGCTCTCTTAGGGATCAGATGTGAAGCAGAACTTCTCTAAGGGCTGCTGCTCCATCTCTGCAGTTTCCCACATGGAGAATCACCAACCCAAAGAAATGCTGGTACGTCAGTCAGAACTTTATTGCCTGGTGGATGCAGTGAGACCACGTTATAAATGTGATAGTCCCCCTGTTCTTCCCCCAAATCCTCACGTTACAAATGACACATTCAGGATGTATTTTTGAATGGCCTTGCTCCCCTGCTCTGATAGCTGGCAGATTGTGCAGAGCTAATGGTGTCATTTCTGTTACTACATCAGTTGTTAACTGGGCCAGAAAACAGCCTCTAAGATTAAAGTTTAATCAAGTATTTTGAGAGTGAGCAAGTATAGGCTTTATTCTTCTTGAGAATCACAGGCTACTTCTTGAAATCTCTGGCAGAGTTAGAATGTTCTGTCACAAAACGTCTCTAGTGAGAAATAGCAGGCAAAGAATATTTTCTGTGGGATGGTATGAGCAACCTTGTACTTTAAACTTGTATATTAATTGCTTGTTAATGGGCAGCTTTTGGCAGAATTTCCTTTTGGTATGGCCTCAAGAATTTTAACGGAGCTTCAGTCAGTGAGTGGAGAAAATATACTTTAAAAACAATAAACAGGATGTTCTGTGGTTTTGTCTGTGACATGGGTTGAGTCAATCATGTTCTGGTTTTGTTCAATTATAAACTCTGCATTAACTTCATTAAGAGCAGGAAGATTTGTTACATCCTTCTGACTCCAGTGCAATGTATTTCCCCCCACACCTTGTGTGTTTTCAAGTAGGTTTTAAGGAGAGACAAACACATGTTAAAACCCCTGCGGATGTGAAGGAGTTTATTTTCTGTGTCTTGCTTAATCAGAAAGTGATTCCCAAAGTGTTTTCAAGCCCACTAGGCTGAATTTTAGCTTGAACCTAATCCCAGCAGCTCCTTCAGAAAGCTCTGCAGAGGAGACAAAGCCACACAGCCAAAAACCATTTGAAACTAATCCTGTATGACCGTGCATACATTTAAATGCCAGTGCCTCTGTTTTTATTTTGAAATGCCATTTGATAGCACAGCTTTAAACTCCAGATTTGCTGTTGGGTCTCTCTAAATTAAAATTAACAGTGAAGCATCTGCCAGCTGTGCCAGGGCTCACTTCCCCTTGTTTAAAATATCTTGTGCTGCTTCCTTCAGTAGGTTCAAGTTCTTGATCCATTCCATTCCACCATCCAGCTCATCAAGGTGCTGTCGAATGCTCTCTTCTGATGCCTTTGGCACCCTGAGCCCCACACAGTTCACCATCCTTCTCTCCCCCCCTCTTTTCTCACTGTTACTGCCTTTGTGCTTTTCCCTTTGTTCTAATCCAGAGTTCACAAAACCCCTTTTTTTCCAAAAATGCTTCTTAACCCTGACCCTATTCCGTGTTACTTTCCAACTCAAAATTCTGCCCTGCATCCCGAGGTGTTTTGTGTTGATTTTTGAGCTCCTTTGGTGCTGTCAGACTGTACATTTTTGTTTGTACAGCTCATTGTACCTAGTGCACATTGCTGTACTCAGCTCCAGCTCTCTATAAATAATGAAAACACGCAGGGCTTGCTGGCACAAGTCAGCACAGCATTTCCTGAGGCTCTGCTGCGTTTCCGGGAGCTCCGCTCTGCTTTTCAGGCTGCTCTTGGGAGGGTTTTCTATAAAGCTTCACCAGAGTGGCTGTTCTGCAGTTCCTCTGCCACAGGACACAGCCCTGTGTCACAGCAGTGCATCCAGAATGCAAAAAGGGCTCAGCCACCTTTCCTGTCTCCTCTCACCTCCTTCTAAATGCAGAAATAAATCAGAGCCCTGCTGGAGCACAGGAGGGGAATTGTTGTCCCAAATGATGCTGAGGAAGGTGAGTTGTCACCTCACAGACCGGCTGGGGTTGGCCAACAGACAAGCTCTAAACAAATACCTGTGTGGAGTTTTGTATCTTAAAGTTGTAATTTTAAAATACAAAACAAATTTGGGTAGAAAAATCCAGCCTTAAGGAATCTGTTTGCCATACAAGCAGCATCTGAAGTCATGGTCAGCAGCAGCAGCAATCACCCTCCTGGATGCTTGCCAAGTAGAGTTATTTTTGCATTGTCAAGTGCCTTCAGATAATTCTTCTGAAGGGTGCTACATAAATAAAACAACTGCCTGATTGGTTTAAAGTGAATCTCTCGAATTTTGGCTCCCCCATTCTACAAATTACTTGTGTAAATTTCCCTGCTTCAAAAATTAAAGCAGATCTATCATGGGTGAAATGAGATTAATTTTATTAAACACAATAGTTCATTAGTGAAGAAGAAGAAGAAAAAATTTCATGTATTTATGCATAGTCTGTGCAGAATATTTTACTTCAGCTCTTTCAGATGTAAATAAAATATAATGCTCATAGAATTTTTAGGCAGCACAGTGATAGACAGCAGTTGTGGTGTTGTGCTGGAATACCTTTTGGAATTCCTAGGGAACATAAGGAAGAAATTGGCTCTGGGGACCAAACCCATTGCCTTGGTTTGAAAGGACAGGTGTCTGCTAAGGCAGGCAGGAGCCTCCCTTGAAATGGAAAATGTAAACCCCCTCCCTCCAAATTATTATAATTTTGAAATTAAGAGGCTCTCAGGCAAAGATATGAGAATAGGGATAACAGTTCTTTTACTAGGGAAATAAAAAATACAAATGCAACAGTACAAACAAAAAAACCAACCCTGCCAGAGTCAGAACAGGAGCTGACCCCCTGTGTGTCAGGGCGTTGGTGGCAGTGCCATTCCATGGTGGCTCAGCCCTCCTGCAGTGCCAGGGGTGGCTCTGCTGGAGCAGGGATCCTGTACAAGGGGGGAGTTTTCCTCTGGGAATGCAGTGGAGGAGAAAGCTGCTCCTCTGGGAATGCAGTGGCAAAAGGCTGCTGGGGTGTCCCAATGTTCAGATTTTATCCAGGTAGGAATTCTTGGCTCCCCTGGGTGGAGCCTGTCCCAATGGGATGATGTCATTTATCAGCCATGCAGGGACACTCAGTGGCCATTAACAGCAGATAATTAATAATTAATGTCCCATTAACAGCAGAGATCTCCTGGAGGGAGGACTGGCTGTGGGAGAGACAAAGAAAACTGCCCAAAGAACAGCAGATACCTGCCCCAGCTCGGCCAGAAGGCAGATAGAATACACAGCCCTGCTGACATCTTTCAGCCTCACACACCCCTACATTCAGGGCTGCTTGGTGCTGGAAGCACCTGGGAGGTGCTGGAGGTGCTCTGGTGATGCTTGTCCTGAGGCAGAGGGTTGGATCTTTGCATCCTGTTGATGGAGAGCACAACTTCTCCTTTGGAGAGAGAACCAGGAGCTCCAGGAATTCCAACAGTGACTGAGCCTGTGCAGCCACAGCCTTGCCCAAGTACCCTGGGGTTTCTCCAGCTCAAACCAAAGCAGACCCTGCCCTGGATGCTGAGGAGCTGAGTGAGTGTTGGATGAATTCTCGAGGAGTGGCAGCCATCTGTTGGTGGCTGCTCACTGAAATTCCTCCTGGTTAATCTCACAACGTTTGTGTGCCTGCATCTGTTTAAGTTGAGGAGGGAATTGATGTGTGTTTAGTGTTTTTCTGACACCACGAGTGTCTCTGCAGCCTGGTGTATTCCTCTGTACCTCAGAGCAGCTGGGTGAGACCAGCAGAACTGTTAATGCCAACCCTGAGTCAGCCAGCAGGATCGATGTTTCGAGGCAGTTCCATCTCTCAAGTGGCTGATCACAGGAGCTGCACAAAGATTTCTGCTTCTGGAGCTGAATTCTTTGTGATTATCTGGTAACATCGTGTTGAGGCACAATTAGAGGCACAAATTCCTCATCCTGCCTGCCTTTGCTATTCTTTTCAGATCTCTGTTTGCTTGGTAATAAATACGTGGCCTCTTGGAAGACATGCAAATGGTGATGATAAAATCTTATATTTTCAGCTAATTACAACATAAACCTGTGCAGCTTTATTTGGTGCAGGTCTCATTCTTTTCTGCCCAGAGCTGTCAAGGCTCTGCAAGGTCACCTTCTGCCCTGGAGCACTGTGCTGAGGCCACCAAACTGCCACATGCTGGGCCACAGAATAAATAAATCTGCCTGTCCAGGTGTCATTGCTGCTCCTGCTTAGCCCTTTGGACTCACTTGACCACTTTATAGAGCCTTATAAATTTGATTTTTTCCCTTAAAAATAATAAACCTTCCTATACTTAAGGCATGAAGTGGACATTATATTCCTAGAAGATACAGCCAGGGAATGGTTAAGCCTTTCAATATCCTTAGGTGGGAATTAGGGAGCAAGAATGGATGCTTTGTAAGGAATTACTGGTATCATTACAGACCTCTGAAAAACAGACATGAAATTAGCAGTTGTGTGTCATTTCATTACTGCTTTGGCAGTCTGCTTGCCTTTCCTTTAAGGCTAAGATGGTTGCTAGGGCTTTGTAGTGAATAACCTTTTTGTGCTCAGCTCAAGGCGGAGTGTAATTATTTTATAATTTTGGTTTGTGGGGCCATTTTAGACATTTTCAGAGAAAAAGAATTCAGCTTTTGTTAACCCCCTTCGTACTCAGCTGCCAGTCACTGCACAGACAGAGGAGCTCTGTGTCTCTGCTCATCATCTGCCCTTGGTGCTTGCCCGAGGATCTGGCAGCACCCGTGAGATGAGCACGGACCTGACATTGTTATACACTGCCACTGACTGACTCTGGAAATGCCTTCACTCGAAAATGAAGCTCCCTGTCAAAGTCAGTGTCTGGTTTAGTGGCAGGACCTCTGTGTGAGGGAGAGCTGGTGGACAGCAGCTGCTGGAGCCAAGCAAGCTCACTTTGGGTTAAGGCTGACGTGCTGCAAAGGGACTGAACTCTTCCACTTCAAAGATTTACTGCTGGGAGTCAATAAACTTACTCTTCTACATGGCTGTGCTAAAGTTTTCCCCCATCAGAGTGGTGGTTTTAGGACATGGCAGCTCTGTAGTTAGTTTTTGTGATCAGAGGGCTGGTACACCTCTGTTACAGAGAGAGACTGAGAGAGCTGCAAGTGTTCAGCCTGGGGCAGAGAAGGATTTGAGACACCTTAGAGACCCCTCCAGTGCCTACAAGGGGTCTGAGAGGGCAGAAAAAAGACTTCTGAAAGGGCCTGGTTTAGGTCTCTATATTTATCTTTGTTCTTTATGGGGCTAATATTTTTTTTGCTTATACTGTGATGGGTTTTTGTACTACAAAGGGATGATGCTTGTTGTCTTTCTTTTGGATCTTGTAACAGTACTCACGAATTTATAGACACCAGGTAGTTCTTTTAATTCATGTGAGAATACTTATGGGTGTTACTAAATGTTAGTAGTTTGGTTAAAATGTAAGAGAAATCACAGTGATGGTTGAAACCCTGAAGGGTTTTCCAAGCCACAGCCCCTCTGGCACACAGTCCCTGCTGCAGCCTCGGTGCAGCTCACACCTGCAGGGAGAAACCTTCTCTGTCCCTGAGTGCCCTGTGGGGCTGCAGTGCCAGCACCTCATAGTTTGATGGAATGCTGCAATCCAGGGCTGCAGACATCCCAGTTTGGTTTTCCCCCCTTTGCTAATTGCTTTTCCTGCACGTACAAATTCTCAACCCGTGCGAACGCCGCCGAAGCCCCTGGGAGCCAGCCTTGCTGGGAGCTGCTCAGAATGGCAGACACCACGTATTTATGGCTTGGGAAGTGTTGAAAATGACAGGAAACATATTTTTGCTTAAGGTGTGTCTCTAACTTGGGATCCATCACTTGCTCACGTTGCTGTAGCAACGCTGCAATGGCATGGGAGTTGCTTTTATGGCTGATTTCCGAGCAGATCGTGGCAGGAGCTGTTACCAAGCAACCCACTCCTGTGCTCCCATAACTAGGAAATGCAGCCAGTGCTTTTTAATATTGCCCAGGATTTTGATCATACGTTCATTTTGTCAACTTTGGTCTTTCTGATGTAAAATCACTGCCGTGGAGTGCTACAGAAAGATCCCTGTTTGGTGGGGACCTTGCCAGCCACGGTTTCTCTCACATGAATGTGCAGTGTGGGAGCATTCATAGGAAGGCAAAGACAGCAGTCCATTTCTTCACCAAAAAAAAAAAAAAAAGAGAAAAGGTTGTATTTAACACATGCTGCTGAAGAATAATTAAAGGCAGAGCATCTGCCAGGGTGGAAGGAGCTGCATCCTTTTCTTCCCAGGTCTGCACCTGATCCAGTGTCGTGTTCCAGGAGCAGCCTCCCAAAATGCAGGTGTTGAAATGCTCTTTGGAAGTTTCTCCTACTTTCTGCTCTGCTTCTCATTCCTTCTGTTTTCTCTCCCCAGTATTTAGAGGGGTTTTGACAACAATCTGCTGGTGGAGAAGGATGTGAATTAGTAAAGTAATTAGTAAAGGAAATCATGAAGATGGTGATGATCCATTCATGGATATTCTGAACTCAAGGGCAAGCCCTTAACTTTGGCCATGGAATTTGTGTATCTCAAAGCCTGAGATTAATTTGTGCTTTACTTCTTGAGGCAGATGTAGACACTATTTTTGGTTGCACAGCTTCAAATGGGCCAAGGCCTTGTGTCTGTATGAGCACATCTGCAGTGCTGGGTTCCTTGTGATTCCTCTGCCAGCATTCCCTCTGAATCAGATTTTAAAAAATATGCCAAAAATCTGAATTTATTTTGAAATATTTCATCAGGAGTAACACAGCTATGCCAGGTGGTGATTGCTGTGGAAAAGCTTTTCCTACTTTAGTCTGGATATTATGCCATTAGATTAAAAGGATCCAGCTGTAGATCAGCATCTTCTGGGTTATGCTGAGAGAACCCATCCTGCTCAGACACACACCTGTGACTGAATTATATTAACATTCTGTGTTCTCTGGACGTGCTGATCCCCTCCCCACTCCGCTCACCTGAACACATCCCAGGTTATTTGGGAATTTCTTTATGGCAAAATCTTGATTTAATGAATTCTGAGAAAGAGAAACAGAACATCAAAAGCCAGGACACACGGGGGATAAGTGGCTGGAAATGGGAGTGCTTCATCCAAGGCAAAACAATAAAATAAAAACCAGGACAAATATTTATCTGCCGTGTTTTAAAGGATTCCTTTTCTTCTCAGACATGAAGCACTTGGTGTAAGACAAACATGCGAGCAGCTGCTACCCATGTTAGCTCCCTGTTGTGCTCAGGATGGCAAGGAAAGAAAACAAAACCTGGATGAATCATTGTTTTCCAAGGATGCTGCTTCCCCTGCAGATATTTACAGGTTGTTTTTTAGGAAAACTTTGAGTTCACACACTGCCCACTGATTTTCCATTTTTATGGCAGGGTCATAATATTACTGCATAATTCAGCATGTAATCACATAGATCTGCACTTGATTTGATTAAAGAAAAAAATGCATCAGCTAATTTTAAATTATTATGTCTTTTAGCACAGTGCTTTGAGAAAAATCCAAGAATCATTGCAGATGGAAGAGACCTCCAAGGCCATCGAGCCCAGCCTGTGCCTGATCCCCACCTTGTCCCCAGCCCAGAGCTCTGAGTGCCACCTTCCTTGGACACCTCCAGGGATGGGGACTCCAAACCTCCTTCCAGTGCCTGAGAACCCTTTTCTCCAAAGAAATTCCCCCTGCATCCAGCCTGAACCTCTGCTGGAGCAATCCACCCAGATCTGGCTGTTACAGAGGTGAGTGTTCTCCAACCCTGTGCTCCACTGGAAGTTGTTGATGTCTCCTCCTCTTTTCCAGAAATGTTGCTGCTCATCTCAAAGAGCCCTGGAGCTTCTTTGGAGCAGGAATCCTAACCCTAACCCTGACATTTTGCACCCCAATAGCCTAAAATGCACCTCAGGGTTATGCAGTCAGCCATTTCAAAAATGAACCCATCAAGCACTTAACACCTGGTGAGTGTTGCTTTCAAAACTGAAAGTTATTTTAATTTGAGAAGTGTTCCATAGCTTGACAGCATTTCCCACATATTTCTACTGCCTTCCAAGTGGAAAAATTTGGGAAAAAGTAGAGAAGTGTGCATGCATGTCAGGAGGGAAAGCTCACTCTGCAAAAGCCTGGAAACATGTTTGGAAACAATCTTTTTCCAAGTACAGTTGAAATTAAATAAAGTTAAACTAATTAAAATCTTAGTTTCCTAAAAGAGCTGCAATTAAATTAAATCTTATTTTCCTAATAATAATACTTTTGTCAAAATTTTCTGACACATTTAAATTCTCCTATAGGGGATGGAGCATTTGCTCTTCCTATTTCTCTAAAAATAAAAAACCAAGAGAGTCTAGGAAATAATATTAATCCTTAAATGAAAATGATGTTAGAATTGCAAAGCCAAGGATTTAAGCTTAGGAAATGAGGAAATTGAGGCTCCTGTTTGATTTCATTCATTATTTAGGCCTTGCTACATGCTTTGTTTTGTTTCCATCACCTCTTGGGTGATGCAAGCCTGCCCCAAGCACGTCTGCAGGAATTCCACAGCCTGCACAGCAGTAACTCAGTGAGTAAAGCAGAGGTAATGCTGCACTGCACTCATGTCTCCAGCTGTTTTCTGTTCATTATTCCTCCAACCTGCACTCCTCAATGGTGTGTTTACACCGAGCTGTCAAAGCCCCAGCATGGAGCTGGGATATTTCCAGTGGAGCCATGGCTCAATGGCTGGTGTAAAAACCTTTGGCTTTTTGCAGTTCTCAACAGATCTGTGGCAAACGCCCAGCCAGACAGCATCTGGAAAGCCAGCAGGAAGCAATGAAAAAGAGGAAAACCTTTCCTGCCTGTGAATAGAAGTGCTGGCTGAAAGGTAAATATCTCCTGGATTGGCAGCTCCTGCCCTCAGAAGTGTCCTGACAGCTCAGCACTCTGATCCAGAATCCAAGAGTTTTAGCTGCTGGTGAGGTCAATGTCTCACTCGTGGTACCACAGAATCAGAATGGTTTGAGTGGGAAGGGACCTTAAAGCTCACCCAGTGCCACCCTGGCCATGGCAGGGACACCTCCCACTGTCCCAGGCTCTCCAAGCCCTGTCCAGCCTGGCCTTGGACACTTCTGGGGATGGGGCAGCCCCAGCTGCTCTGGGTACCTGTGCCAGGGCCTGCCCACCCTCCCAGGGAACAATTCCAGCCCAGTATCCCATCCCACCCTGCCCTCTGGCAGTTTAAAACCTTTCTCCCTTGTCTTGGCACCCCAGGCCCTTGTAAATAGTCTCTCTCCATTTTTCTTGCAGGCTCTCTTCAGGTACTGGAAGGTCACAGGTAGGTCACTCCTGGTTTCTTCTCCAGGCTGAACAATCCCAATTCTTCCAGTCTCTGCAAACAGCAGAGCTGCTCCATCCTTCTGATCATCTCCTCTGGACTCCCCCCAACAGGTCCCTGTCCCTCCTGTGCTGGGATCCCAGGGCTGGATGCAGCTCTCCAGGTGTTAATGGCAAGTGAGCTCTCAAACCTTCCTCAAAATGTTCAACTTCTGTTGTCTAAACAGAGAAAAAACCCAAAAGGAATGCTGCTAAAATTATATCTTGTTTTATAACCAAGTGGGACTGGCTGGGGGAGCTGACGGGCAGGGGGATCTCCTACTGGAGGGGAAGATGCCCCCTCTCCCCTCTCGGGGTCCCCGTGGCAGATTAAACAAACCCCAGGAAATGTCAGCACTAACTGAACAAACAATCTGTGTTTGAACAGTGGTGCCTGAATAAATGCCTGGTTTGATGGCAGCCACTGGAGAAGGGCTCTGTCAGTAACAGCAGCAGTCAGGAATGTAAATGTGGAGATTTGGGATTGTGTATCAGCGTTTGTCAGCTTGTGGGCTTTTCCTGTGTTAAAAGGGAATAGAAAAGAGGCAGGGTGGATCAGGACAGTTTGAGCATGGGCAGCACAGCTGGGGCACGTGGTGAGCAGCAGCTCACATGGGGTTGTCTCACCTTGGTGCACATAATTTCTGTTCCAGGAAAATGATCCTTCAGCTTCAGCAAATGGCTGCTTCTCAGCTGAGGGTTTTTTTTTTAATCAGATGTTTTTACATTCACTTACTTTTCCTATTCTAACAAATCCAACCTTGATCAAATAATCTCACCAGGAGTCTCTGTGCTTTACCTGTATGCAGCAGACATTGCTCCACCACAATACACTGCAATCACAGCCTACTCCCAACAGGCATTTTCCAGTTCCTGCTCAAACAGTGCTTTCTATTTCAGCCTTCTTCCTTGCAGGACAAACTTAACTTTGAGTACTTGAATGATTAGGATTTGTATTTTTTTTCTCCAAGTTAATAGCTCTAACTTTGATTTAACTTTTAATCTACTGCGCCCAAACTTTTTCAGGGGACAAGCCCCAAAGTTCCAGCTCTGACAGATGGAGGACAAGGTTACTTTTGCTTCTCAGATCACACTAGTTGGCAGGTTTATTAACAATATGACCTGAGGAACACCTGAAGAAGTCAATCATTAACTCAGAATTAGAAGGTGAGGCTTTTCTAATGAAGTGAAAGTGAGTGTCTGGGGTAGGACAGTTGAAGAGGAGGAATAGAAAAACTGAGGCACTGCCCAGAGCAGGGAGTTAACACTCCAGAGGGTTCTGCTCCTAGATCTCAACCTGAGCAGCTCAGGGAGCTGTTCGTAGTGCCCTGGGCCCTACACCTGCAGCTCGGGTGCACGAGAGCTAACCCTAACCCTAATCCTAAACCTAAACCTAGCCCTAACCCTCAGCCTTTCCCTAACCCTAACCCCAACCTCAGCCTTTCCCTAACAGCAGGAGTTTAGAACTTTCCTGTTTGGTTTTGCCATGCTAACTTTAACCCCAACCCTGATCCTAACCCCAAACCTCAGCCTTTCCCTAACATACATTTCCCATTTGGTTTTTGCCTTGCTAAGCCTAACCTGACCCTTACCCTAACTCTAACCCTAAACCTAGCCCTGACCCTCACCCTAACCCTAACAGCAGGAGTTTATACATTTCCCATTTGGTTTTTGCCTTGCTAAGCCTAACCTGACCCTTACCCTAACTCTAACCCTGACCCTAAACCTGACCATCAGCCTTTCCCTAAACCTAACCCTAACCCTCAACCTTTCCCTAACAGCAGGAGTTTATACATTTCCCATTTGGTTTTTGCCTCGCTCTTGCCTCGCCCCTGTTCCAGGCTCTGCCTGTGAGCTGGGCACGTTCTCGTGCAGTTCTTTGGGTACAGCCAGCATCCCCTGTGCAGGCTAATCCAGAGCTCTGCTGGGGACAGCCGGGCCAGCTCCTCTCCCAGAGCCTGGCTGCTGGAGTGACAATGATCTCCACCCCTGGTAAAAGTGAGAACAGCAACTCAAACCATCCCAGCGTCCTGGAACCGTGCCCGTTCTCACTAGAACAGAGTTCTAATGACTTCAGAAACGTTCCCATGGTGATGCCGGTCATGCCAGGGAGCTGCCACACGAGCACAAGGCTGCACGGACTTGTCTGCAGAGGCTGCCGCTGCTGCTGGGGCTGCCAGATCCCTTCACCAACAGCTGAGGCTGCTGCAGCTCCTCCCCCAGGTGCATCCAGGGCACTGGCAAGCAGGGCTGGGGACCCTGCTCCCCTCATTAAATCCCTGGGGCTCGCTCTGTGTGTGAGATGAGAGTTCTGTAATGCTCATCTCTATAATGTGGAATAAGCGCCTTTGCCTTCATGGATGGGAGGGAACTGTCTCAGGCTGTGCCAGGGGAGATTTAGATTGGTTATCAGGGAAAATATTTTTGTAGAAAGGGTTGTAAAACACCGGTACAGGTTGCTCAGGGCAGTAGTGGAGGCACATCTCTGGAAGTGCACAAAAACCATGTGGATGTGGCACTTGAGGATGTGGTTTAGTGGTGAACGTGGTGGTGCTGGGCTGACAGTTGGATTCAATCATCCTAGAACCACTAAAGCTGGGAAAGACCTCCAAGATCACCAAATGACCTGAGAGGTCTTTTCCAACCTTAATGATTCCCTGGCCCTGTGATTTTATCAGCTAACCAAGAGAGTTTGTGCAGAGCTGTCTGTGTGAGTGAGATGCACTTGCTCTCTCCATCCCCTGCTGTATCAGGGTGTCCGTGGCCAGGAGTGGGACAATAAATTCCTGTCTGGAATTGCATTGCCCAAAGAGTTATGAACCCCTGACCTTTTTCAGCTGCCCAAGTCACTCCATAACCTCCAGCAGCTTCTGCTGCCTCTCTGCTTACAGCGATCCCATCACTTATTGAACAGATTTAGTGGAAATCTAGTCAAGAGCTGTGTGATCACTGCACACACACCAAAATCTTTCACACTGAGGGGCTGTGGAGGCTCAAGCTATGCCAGGAGCACCAAGCACCCAAAGCTGACCAAATGCTTTCTGTGCTTTTCTTGCTGTGCTTTGCTTGAGTAATCAGGACAATTCTCTGTTAGGCATAAAATGAAAGTAAATGATGGGAATAAAGATGTGCTGAGCTACTTGACAAGGCTTGGGTACAGGGTACAGAATCTGTGGGTGTTTGGCACAGCCCCAGCACTGCAGATATTTTAGCTCCTGCTTATTTTTGATTCTGTTCAAATATGATTTACCTTAAAAAAAAAATTAGCTGCAAAGTAACTGCTGTTACACAACAGATATTCATGGTATTAAAAAAAAATGGCATGGCAAAGCTCTAGGCATAAGCTGAAAGGTTCCAGTGGTGGTCTGAATTATTCTGGCTTGAGCTCCTTCTGGAGTGCCAGGCAGTCCCTGGTTGTGTGCAGAGTGGTTTGGTCTGTCACAGCACCCTCGTTGAGGGAAGAAACCCCACAAAAGCCACACTGCCACCAGCTCCTGTCACTTGCTGTCCCCTGTGGACTTCAGAAGCAACGAGGATGGGATGCTGAGGACAGCAATGCTATTCCCACAGGGAACGAGGGAGGCAGGAGGGTACAGATGCAGAGGAAAACATTCCTGGAAGGTTTCCCTGCTGTAATTTGTTGTTTCAGTGCTCGTTGCGCTGTTTCCTGCTCTCCTGCGAAGGCAAAACCCAGCGCCTGCACTGACAGATGATGGGGATGACAAGTCTGCATTCACTCTGGTCCCAGCTTCACGCCAGAAATTTGGCATCCTGTTCATCAGTTCTGCTACAAACCTGCATCAAACCCAGAGCAGAGCTCTCTGGGTTTCATTAACACCTCCCAGGTAGGATTCTTCCTATTGCAGTTTATTTCTTGTACGAGTCATTTTCTTGACTCACAACTGAAGATTACTCTGTTGCTTCATTTATTTGGTGATTAATTTGGCACTGTGGGCAGATGTGATGTAAAGCTCTTAACCATTGCAGGGTGAGATAGAGGCAAGCAATCTGCACCCAGGAGGTTTAATGAGGCATTCATCCCATGGGAGTGGAGATAATTTAATTAAAGGGAACATTTTGTACTGGACTAAAGAGATTATTTTGTTGACTTAAGATGTAAATATTAGTTTTCTTAAAGGGAAATAGCCAGTGAAACCCCAATATTCTGTTTACCATATATTTTTATTGTGCAAAAATAATGTTTTTCAGTTTGATGAGAACCCCAAATTTCTGTCAGTTACATTTAATTCACATGCACAGTTAAGCAATGCCAAGAAGCTGATAGGATTGCTGGTTTCAGTGGGTACCTTACCCTATTTAGGTAATTTAAATAAATGTTTATATTAGCTTTAACAGGTAATACACCATTTCCTGTGTGCTCCTTATGCCTCTGGTCTTCAATTGTACGTGCTGACCAGTAAAACATTTCGTTTTCCAGGCATTATTCCCAGAAGTTTCATTTGTAAAGAAGAACCAGGGGTCACCGTGTTCCACCACATCCTGACGTGTCAGTGCCCAAACATCCCTGGCCGAGCAGCACCTGCAGGAACAAGTTCAACCCTCAGAGCTGCCCTTGGTGCCTCGGCCCCCGACAGAACCTGGAGCTGTTCCTGGCCCCTGGAGCTGCCCTGGGAAGTGTTTCCTGCTCCCTCCCTTGTGGGCCACCCTCCCTGCAGCTCACAGCATCACACAACGGTTTGGCTGGCATGGGACTTTGAAGACCATCCCGTTTGAAGCCATTCCCCCTCGTCCTGTCACTCCAGGCCCTCGTAAACAGCCTCTCTCCATCCTTCTTGTAGGTAGTGGAAGGGGCAATCAGGTCACCCCTGGTATCTTCTCCAGGCTGAACATCCCAATTCTCTCAGCCAGCCTTTCCTCACAGCAGAGCTGCTCCACCCCTCCAACCACCTTGATGCCTCCTCTGGCCTCTCTCCAACCAGTCCACATCCTTCCTGCAGCCGGGACCCCGGGGCTGGAAGCGGCTCTGCAGGTGGGGTCTCACCTGAGCGGGGCAGGGGGTCCTTGGCCCTGCTGCCCACAGGGGTGGGGAGCCACCCCAGCCTACGATCGGCTCTCGGGGCTGCGAGCGCACACGGCTGGGGCACGTCCCGTTTCCCACCGGAGCCGCAGCCGCGTTCCCTCCTCCCCGGCGGACCCCGCCCCGCGGGACCCCAAAGTCTCCGTGGCTCGCCGGGCGCGGGCGCTGCTCCCCCGCTCCCAGCTGGGCGGCAGCGAGGCGCATCTTCCGCAGCCGCGCCAGGTACGGCCGGGGAGGAAGGGGTGGGGAGGAAAAGGAAAGGAAGGAAAAAGGCAAGGCGAGCAGCGCGGAGCCGACAGCGCAGGCTGCGCTGCGGAGCGTGGCGCGCCCGCCGGCCGGCACCGTGCCCTCGTCATGAATCCGCGCGCGGCCGCGCCCCTCCGTGCGCTCCGGGGGGGCGGCGGGGGGTAGCGAGCCCCGGGAGCGCGCCCGCCCGCGCGCCGCTTCCCTTCCCCGCCCTCCGCGCGCTCCCGCGAGACGGCGGCGAGCTCGGAGCGAGCGAAGGAAGCGGCGCAGGGGAGAGGAGAAAGGGGCAGGGAAGAGGAGCGAGCGGCGGCTCGGCCGGGGGAGGCCGCGGCGGGCACGGCCGGGCGGGCGGAGGGGGCGCTGTAGCG
>VWZV01001576.1:225042-262036 GCA_013397155.1 Irena cyanogastra | reverse complement strand
AATGAAGATCCTGCTCATCCCAGTTCCAGAGACTTATATTGTAGCAGATTGAAAATTCTGGCTCATTTCCAAGTTTGAAGGAAAAATCTGAAGGGCGTGTCAAAATGGCCTTCATCTTCATCAAAGATTTTTATCTCTGTGTTCCACAGAAACAAACATTTACATCTCTTACATTACTGCACCTGACTCAAGGTTTCAGAAAAATAAGAAGTTTCTGGTTTTCTTTAATGAACCTTGATATAAGGAATTTTGCCCTGTTTTCAAATAAAGTTATTGGTGTCAATTTTAGTTACCTGTGTTATGATTCATGATGCTGAGAATATAAACTAGGTGAAAACCGTTAGGAAATAGAGCTAGACAAAAAATACCCTCAAATTGCACTGGAGGTGTATTAGATTTGACATTAGGAGAAAAATTCTTCAGAGAAATGTGAAGAATTGGAACTGACACCCAGGGAAGCCAGGGAATTGACCAAGTCACCAGTCCTTGAGGTATTTAAAAGGCATGTAGATGTGGCCCCTAGGAACATGGTTTAGTTGTGGACTTGTCAGTGTTACATTAGTAGGTGGATTCAATGATTTTAAAGGTGTTTTCCAACCTAAATGATTCTGTAATTTTATGAAAATAAAATAATCTATGAGTGTTATGTTCTTTAGCTGGATGGTTTTTTTCCACATGCCTCCTTCTATCTTATTCTGGCTTTAAATCATTTATGTCCAACTCCTAGCTCTGCAGAGCACACCCCAAGAGTCACATCATGTGCCTGAGAGCATTTTCCAAATGCTTTTTGAACTCTTGACAGGCTTGGTGCTGTGGCCACTTCCCTAGAGTTCCCATTCCAGTGCTCAGCTACTCTTCAGGCGAAAAACCTTTTTCCTCATATCCAGCCTAAACCTCTCTTGACACAGCTTTGTGCCATTCCCTCAAGTCTTATCACTGGTCACGAGAGTGATGAGATCAGTGCATGTCCTTCCTCTTCCCCTTGTGAGCCTTTCCTCCAGGCTGAACAGTCCAAGTGACTTCAGCCAGCCCTCACACAGCTTCCCCTACAGGCCCTTCACCGTCCTCATAGCCATCCTGTGGACATTCTCTAACAGCTTAATGTCTTTCTTTGATTATGGTGCCCAAAACTGCTCACAGGGCTGGAGATGAAGCTGCACCAGTGCAGGGCAGAGCAGGCCTGATGCCCCTAGGGCAAGGGTGGCTCTCCCATATTTATCTACGTGCACACACACACACACACACACATATATTTTATATCTGTGTATATATATATATATATAAAAAATATATACAATATACATATAATGCATTCACATGCACACATGTATATATATATATATTGTTCACTAGAAACATGATTTAGGTGTTTTTCAAGTTAACACACTGTCTTTCTGTTTTTCTCATTTGTTGCCTACTTTGCTGTATCCCTGTCTTGGGGCTGTTTCATTCTCAGTTGGTTCAACATAAATTTTAAATTCCTATATGCGTGTTTTTGTAGAAGTATATTCTGTTTCATGTCAAAGTTAAATAGGATCTTGCTGGTTTTGTCTCACATTTTCCATACTTATACAGATGCTAAGCCAAGATGAAGGTAATTATGTTAAATAGCAGAGACAGGTGTGTGATAATCTTGCTTCCTCCTACGCTGGCTACTGCAGGGCAGAAGGTGAGAATCAGCAAAGAGCTTGAGTAGCAAGTCTTGTGTGGGCCAGGCTGTACAGCTGAGAGGATCAAAACTTCTAGCTCAGGACTGAGCACACTCACTACCTGATTGGTACTTGTGGAATCTGGGACCAGAGAAAATGCTGAAGGGGATATAAACTGATGTCTTTGCTTTGAGTCTAAAGCAGAGTGAGTGTCTGCTGGCTACTGCCTGTAGCTGGTAAGTGTTCCAGGGAACTGCTTCCTGCTGTTTGCTCGTGGAAGCACAATACCTGATTCTGAGAGTGTGTATGGATCCAGCACATACTAATTCAACAAATGTTGATGCAAAATTGCCACGAAGGAACTTAAATTTTACAGACAGTAGAATTATACAGCTGTTACAGATATGCCTGTAAAGCACAACTTACAACAGATAGTTTCATAATGTGTGGCATTTCTTTTTCTCTTTATACCTTCTAAATGAAAGGTAGGATGGACTAATCACACAATTTTAAATGGTGGGGACAGTATTAATCTAATATTTCCATTTCTTTGGCTTGTATACTTACTCATTTAACTGATTTTGTTTGAAAGGAGACAGAGTAGCAGATAAAGCATTTATTAAAGTGTAATTCCACAGCATAGTGCACAGGGACTGTAAGCAAAGACTATAAATGTTAAGTCCCAGTTTGTAGTGTGAGTCCTACAGCCTCTGCTTCCTTTCTGCAGTCAGTGAAGGCTCAGGTGGTAGTATTAAGCAGATAAACTGAGAATTCTGAAGCAAAAATGGTGGGTTCTTGTGATTTAAGATCTTACAAGCTAAGACAATGTCCACTATCTCTAAGAGTAAAAATGACCTCTTTTATTTGCAGGTCTGGTTCTGAGAAGCCTTTCATCTGTGGGTCTGCCGCTCTTACCACATAGTGTAGTAGAAAACGACTTTTTTTTTTTGGTAGAACTTCCATTTATTTTAGAAAGGTGTGCAGTGGGTATGTGTGTAGGCTAAAAGTTGATCATGCCATATATTAAAATTAAAGCCAGGAATGTGTTTGAGGAAGTCTTAAGATGGTAGGGTACATTCATAATATTACAGGAATTTATCTGTAATTCAAGATACTACCTTAAAACAAGGGATGATCTGATCCCAAATGATTAGTTGCAGTTCAGGAAAACAAAAAACAAAAAAGGTTTGTCCAGATGGGGTGCATCTGGAGGATGATAATTTCTGATCTTCAAGTAATGATTCATACCACTGTTCAAAAGGGCATTGTTATTGAAGACAAGTGATCCATATTGTATCCTAGTGTAATCCTCTGTGAATAACTGAAACAAACACATTTCTCAAGGTTTATCCCCTTATTTTCTTTCCCACCTAAAGCATTGAGCACAATCAAATCTTGAGCAGACTGCCTAGGAGAATGCAGTATTCAGTTGTTGTGCTGAAGGGACTAGTGCAAGAAGAACAAACAATTAGATAAAAAGGGGTTGAAATTCTGACAGATAGGCTAAGATAATCTTTGCTATGCTAAGGGTTATAGCTGCCACTAATTTAGTTGCATTATCCTTATCATTGCAGATGTTTAGGAATGGGTCTTCTAAATTACAAAGAAGAAAAGCATGTCCACTATAAAAGCAAATGTTATCATAAGAAATATAATTTATAGGATGATAAAAGCTTTTAATACTGAATGACTTGATACACTAACAGGAAAAATAGAATATTTGCACAGATATTTATCTGAAGAAAAGTGTGAACACAATGACACCAGACAATGTATTTCCAGTTACGTTGCTTCTGAAATAAAAATGCTTAGGAACAACTGATTGGGCTGAATTAATATTGTCTGGTGATCACGATTTGTTCATTAACTGTGTTGTCCACTAGTGATAACTAGTTAGCACTACAAAAGCTATAATGGGATTGTTTGGTTAATGTATGCAGCTCCTAACAGTTTCATAAATCATTCTTGCAAACAAATCAAAGTCAATAGAAGAGCAATGTGACCACACATAATTTTACAATGTTTTTTCCTATCTTTTAGTCATTGGTAATGTGACCTTCAGCAGTGGTGAAATGTCTGATGGGTTTAAAAAGTCTTTTGTTTGCTATTTTGGCCATATGCATGATCCTAAAGAAAGACAAAGCCTACACCTAAAATTTATTATCGTTTTTAAAATAAAAAAACCAGGCACAAACTGTAAGCGCAGGTGTTAAAACTAGAGGTAAATCTATATACTCATGCTAAGTGTAAGCACAAAGCTCCTGGGGGCTAATTTACTCTCCTTCAAGATGTTTAGGCTGTATCTGATACTGACCAAACCAGCTTGTTTGGAGATCTCCAGCTACATGCTAGTGTGCAATGTAGGTAAATCATTGGTTTAAGATTTATGCTAGTTATTTTGTTACTCAGTCTCCAGAAAGGCTCAAAAATCTGTGAGTATAGGTTATGGTTAGGACTGCTCTGGATCATAATCTGTCAAGAATAATTTGCTGGTGTGCCCATTGCCTGTCTTGTAGAACACATGGAATTTACATTGGAAAATGCTACTTCTACTTGTAATATAAAGCATCACGGTACACATGTTTTTATGATAGGAACTGCCCATACCATTTAATACAAAGCTCTGAAAAAAATCAGAAATAAAGGATTGGCAAAACCCTTTCATTTTTCTTTGCAACACTGAAATTTTTAAATAAACACTCATACAAGACAGGGTAAGTGTCAGTCACCCAGTTGCAGTTCAGTGTCCTTGGTCCTACAAACCTTTAAGAAATGTTTAACACATCACATTTATAATGTCAAACAGTCAGTGGAGCTTATGCAAAGTTGAGGTGCAAGGAATTAGATTTCAGATATGGGCTCACCATGGCTGCTATACTTTTCTCATGCTAAAATCCACATGCAGCAATAGGGACTTCACAGTAAAGCCTCAGGGAGAGCATGATGTTTCTGCACATGGGAGCATGGTGCTTTCAAGCTGAACAAGAGACGCTTGTAACCAAATGTGGTGTGCTGCAAAAGGGAATGGTGATGCAATTGGACTCTAGTGACCATCTCTGAATGATGTGTGCTCTGCCATTAGGCACTTGGGCTGTTTGAGGGCAAGGCTGAATTTCTCCAGCATTTTTCATGTGGTACTGTGTTGACATAGAACAGCAGAGGAACAAAAAGATTGCTGAAGAACAGGAGTTGAAGAACTTACCTACCTCTTTGGGCACCCTCTAGCTGGAATATTTAAAATAGAAACATCACCAAGGAAGACTGTGTCTGTTGAATCATAGGTGATAAGAAAGAAATATTTGCTCAGCGTACTCCAGAGAGGGGATCTAAACTTTCTGTTTAGAGCTGATCACATTTGCTAAACAGAGCTTGTGTCTTCCTCTCTGAAACTCCTTGTGACAGGAAAAAAAAGGCTTTATATGTAATTTTAAATTAATTTTTTTTCTTTCCGACTGAATTGAATAGAAAAAATCCAGAATCATCACATTTCCTCTTTCCTTTGTCTTATTTTGTAACTATAAAACTTTCAAACTTTGACAGCAATGTCAATGTTGTAGACTGGAACTGCTGAATACACCCCACTAAATAGAATAGAATACACTCTACTTTTTGCTGGGAAAAAAAATTCCAACCTGGAAATAGAAAATTTACAGCTTTGAAAAATGGAACTGAGATGAAAACTTTAAGTAATTTGAATGCTGTAATTTTAAAATTTCCCTGTAATTAGATAAGATAGTTGAATTTAAAAAATGCTTTGAGGAAAGAAAGCGAGATAAATGTGTTTTTTAATAAGCTTCAACCTTTATGGATCATGACTTCAAGATCATGGTTCTGCTTTTTTCCTTTTATTCCATCTTGCTGTTTCAGGAGGCTACTGATACCTTGACCTTTTGTTTCTTGGCGTACCTAGTGAAAATAATGAAGCAATAAGATTCAGGAAGAGTCGCTTGATGGCAACCACTGGCATTTGTTATTTGTTTTGTGTCAATCTTTTCACAGAGTAAAATCTGCATTAAGAACGCACTGGTGTCAGAAATTTTCATTGCAAACACAGCAAAGATTTTGATTATGAAATGTGCTTTAAAATACATTAATCTATTTAAGTTTTCTGTTTAAAATTAGTTTTGAGATACTGGTTTCTGCTGTGCTCCTGTCTGCTTCATGCTAGGTTTTTAACAAGTGGGAGTCAAACTTAGTCCTCAACAAGAGATGCTGGAATAACAAGCTAAATCTTGGGCAGATATGGGATAGAACACATCCCTGCACTAAGGAGTCTGTAACTTGTAGAAAGTAATTGAAATTTATAAAGTCGGTTTTTGGGGGTTTTTGTTGGGTATTTGAGAGGCACTAATTTTTTGGTGTTTTTGAAAGGCACTGAAAACCAGTTCTCAACTTCTTTTATTTTTCACCCAGCAACCAAACAACTTTGTTTTGTAACTAAAACAAAGGATTTTTTTCTTTTCTACCACAGGTTGCGTAGACCTCAGTCTCCCACTGAGAGAAAGAAATATCTTTCTGATTCACATGAGTTACCAGCAAATTTCATGAGACGCAGTGACATTTTATTTCTCTTCAAAGGCAATCAGTAAAACTGAAAAAGGTCACATTTTGTTTTCAGCAGAAAGTGCCTCTGTGTCATAATTTAAAAGTGAACAACTTCTAGCTTCATGCAGGAAGACATGTATATGTTAGAGTTTCAAGGGAAAATGTTAATTTCAAGTTCATTAGAGTTTAGAAAATCAAAGTGCCTATTTCTTAATGATACTCTTCAAGAATTTTTATACATTTTTTTAATGCTTTCACTTCTGTATGATTTTTTCCTGTCATTGTATCACTACCATATTTTTGACAAAATTATAAAAATTGACTATTGATGTCATGAAAAAATGTAATTTGACAGAAAAAGCACAATGAAATTCAGTTATTGGAGTCATGTAACATGACAAACCAATATGTAATATTTTTCTGGATGCGAAGTGGAATTTTTGTGTTAAATAGGACTTTCCATTATTCTGGCAGCAGAAGCATCAACTGGGTGAGAGACCAGGAAAACAAATGGAAGATTTTGTTAAACTACCTTGCATTATCTTGCTGTATTCATCCTAGCCTTCAGTGAACATCTGTTTTGGAGAAACTTTATTGCTTTAGAATCTGTAAAGTCTTAAATTATGTACTCTTTTTCCCATTTATGGATCTAGTTGCTTCTGGTTTTGGCTATGATTTTATAAACACTTGAATATAAAAGTTACTTTAGAAATAGAGAACTGTTACCATGGATGAAGTTATTCATGTACAGGGATTAATATTTCCGGATCAGGAGTATCTTCAGTATCTTCAAGACAGCTAATCAGGGCAAAAACTGGGAGAAGACTACCAGTGACCTCATAATGTATTTTATTTAAGAAAAAAAGTCTTCTACAAACAGAAACTTAATGCTGAGTGTTTATTACAAAGTTACATTAATTGACTTCAGACACATTTTTTTCCCTTTGCTGTAGTAGAGCCTAATTATATTCAAGTCTCCTGTAGATCTGAGAGGTTTTAAGAATGAAATAGGTTTTTTGGGTTGTTTACTGATAACTTTGTTTGTAACAGTTAAGGCAGATGAGATGTTCAAGCTGACTCTCGTGAGATTCAGTCTCGGACTAGGTTGAGATGTTAGATGTATGGTCTGAGAATGGGAACAATGTGTAAATGCGCCACTTTGAGAGGAACTCCGATTAAAAACAAGAGTTATGAATAGATCCTATGATCTCTAAGGGAACAGTCTGCTGGATACTGTTCACTCTTCCTTCAATAACTCTACTCCATTGTAGAATGCCCTGCAAATTCAAATCTTTGAAGGATTCAGGTAAGAAACTGCGGAAGGGAAAGGCAAAGAGCAAAGTAGATTCGTAAATGAGACTTGGAGAGAAGATAAGAAAATGAAGCAATAGGTACAGGCAGGTTGTGCCAGATGGCAAAAGACATGAAGTAAATGAGTCTTACCAGAAGTGGGAGAAACAGCTCATGGGCCTTGTGCAGACTAAGCCAAAGAACTGTACTGACTTAGTTCTTTTTG
Organism: Irena cyanogastra; assembly: GCA_013397155.1. Taxonomy (NCBI): domain Eukaryota; kingdom Metazoa; phylum Chordata; class Aves; order Passeriformes; family Irenidae; genus Irena; species Irena cyanogastra. The sequence goes on along the minus strand of VWZV01001576.1, from coordinate 254,326 downwards.
TGCTGACGTGGTATAGGTGCAGTTGGTTCGCTAAAGCGCAGGAACATGGCAAATCTGGTCCACAGTGTGGAAGAAGTTGAGCATCTACTGATAAAAAGACTTAATTGCCTTATGGTGTGAGAAGGAGCATGAGGCAAATAACTTTTTCCTTCTTCTGTAACTCCATTTATTGGTAGGACAGGAAAAAAAAAGGGGGAAGAATTATCTTCAGCTCTTAATGAAGTATACTTAATCTCCTCCTACATTTCTATGCAACTCTCCTTATTTTTTTCCCTCTAGATGTCTGGCTGGTATATTTGGTTCTTTCATTATGCACAGGTTGAAAATTGATGTTGAGTTTCAGGTCTAAGGGTATTTCACTGGTAACCCCTCTGAAATCTCCACATTTTCATAAACAGTATTTTTGCAGAGATAAATGTATTTTTGAGCCGCTCCACTTGTTTAAAAATAATCTCTTTCAGCCATCAAAGAAGAGAGGAAAATTTAAAGGGTTGTTGGAAAATCTCAGTGAGTAAGGATTGTGTTATTGAGACGTACATAGCTGATAAGTGTGTGATAGCCTGATAGTTTAGCAAATAAAATGCCAGATACATTAGCTGCTTTCCAAAAATATCTCACTTTAGAGCTTGCTAATTTAGCTCATTTATTCCCCTCTTCTTCTACCTTTATCTTTTTTTCTCCAGAGGTTGTATTTTCATTGTTTAATCTCTGTGTTTCAGAACTTTGATATACCATTGTTAATCACCCGCCCTGATTTCCCTATCCCCATTTTTAAAGAAAAAATTTTCCATTTTAGGGCTAAGTTCTATAAGGTCTAAAATAATAATAAAGAGGATATACATTAGTGAACCTAAGTCTTTGTTCCTAAATCTGTTTCACCAATTACAGCAGAGAACAATGAGTGGAGGCTGATTGCTTGAGAAGCTTCTCAGCTTGGCTCGCTGCCTTATTTCTCTTTTAAAGGCAATAATAATAATGATAATAATAATTTCTCTGTTTATATTTCTATTGCACAATTCTCCACTTCTTTGTTGTAATCCAACACATTCTTTTGTGTTCCCTGTCTAGAGCTTGTTCTCTTCTCTCACAATTAGACTGAGGTTGGGGAATAAAAATGGAAGGGATGTTTGAAGGTTTTTAATTGTTCTGTTAAAGAATGAGTGAATGTAAGTGCAAGAGCTGAAAAATTTGCCTAGAATGTGAGTGGTACATAGATACCTTCTCTGCAAGAAGGGATTAAAATCCAACCCTCTTGAGAAGAGGGATTTCCTTTCTATGGCTTCTTGTTCTCTGAATTGCACTGGATTATACAAAGGGATTTAATGGTTGCAAAATATAGTAATAGGATATAAGGCAGCCAGGTTTCCAAGTAAAACACTGAAAGCTGAGCAGAAGAACACTAGGCCTAGGGTTTTATTTTCAGTACATCAGTGCATCCTTCCTCCAAATTCTTTCCCGGCATTTTATATGAGCTCACTGACGTATTCTACCACACACTTAGGAGCATGTTTCTTGTCATCTGCCCCTGCCTGGCTGTGCAGTTTGCAACATTGAGCACTTGATGTTGCACAGACTCCTGAGGGAAAACAACCATTTTCAAACATTGTTCTGGGCAGATGGCTGAGGGGTTAAGTACTGCAGTACAGTAATGATACAGACATGAAGAGATAAAAGGGGTCTCAAGGGAAGCAAGTTTCAAACAGAAGGAACTCAGACTGTTCAGGGAAAATGGTATGATCTTGTTGGCTGCCATGTTTTGAGCAGACACTGTCTAGACTAGCACTACAGTGGCACACGATTGACCTCCTACTCTCATGCTGGTGGTAGGTAGACCCTGGCTGGATGCCAGGCACCCAGCAAAGCCACTCTGTCTTCCCTCCTCGACTGGATAGGAAAGAGAAAATATAATGAAAGGCTCATGAATTGAGATAAGAGCAGGGAAAGATCACAAATTGTCATGAGCAAATCATACGCAGCTTGAGGAAATTAATTGAATTTGTTAACAATCAAAATCAGAGTAGAATAAGGAGAAGTAAAACTGATTTTAAACCCACTGTTCTCTCATCTCTCCTTCCTTCCAGGCTTAACATTTTCCTGATTCTCTGCTTCCTTCCCCCTCTTCTCCTTCAGTGGTGTAGGGGGATGAGAATGAGGGTTGTGGCATCAGCTCATGACGTGCTTTTTCTGCTGCTTCTTCCTCCTCAGGGAAAGAAGTCCTTCCCTGGCTCAAAAATTGGGTCAATCCCATGAGACACAGTCCTCCACAAACTTCTCCAACGTGAGTCCTTCCCATAGGCTGCAGTTCTTCACAAACTGCTTCAACATGGGGCCCAACAAAATTACAAGTCCTGCCAAGCAAACCTGTTCCAGCATGGGCTCCTTTCTCCATGGGTCCAAATGTCCTGCCAGGAGCCTCCTCTACGGCTTCCAACAGGGTCACAGCCTTCTTTTGGACACCCATCTGCTTCAGCATGGGTCTCTTCCACAGACTGCAGGTGGATCTCTGCACCTCACAGATCTCCAAGGGTTGCAAGGGGACAGCCTGACAGCTTGCCTTCCCACAGTCTTCACAGACTGCAGGTGGATCTCTGCACCTCACAGATCTCCAAGGGTTGCAAGGGGACAGCCTGACAGCTTGCCTTCCCACAGTCTTCACAGTCTGCAGTGGAATCTCCGCTCCAGCTCCATGTGCTCTATCTTCACTGACTTTGGTGTCTGCAGAGTTGTTTCTCTCACATATTCTCTTCTCTGGCCACAATTACTTCTGCACAGTAACTTTTTTTCCTTCATAAACAAGTTATCACAGAGGATCTGCTACCTTTGCTGATGGGCTTGGCCTTGACCAGTGAAGGTTCTGTGTTGGAGCCGGCTGGAATTGGCTCTGTTAGGCATGGAGAAAGCTTCTAGCAGCTCCCATGAAAGCCACCTGTCGCCTTCTCACTGCTCACCAGAACCTTGCCATGCAAACCCAATACAGCAGTTTCTTGAACTGAAGTTGTCCATGTGTCAAAAGCCATCCTTGACACGCGTCACTTCTGAAATAGAGTACAAAGAGCTCTTCAACAGCCACATATAACATAGTCTTAAGATGTGTTGTTCATCTGCAACTCCCACTAAAACCGAAGAAGCAGATCCTCAGGATCACTCTGGATTTTGTTTCTAAGCAAATAAGAGTTTGGTATTTCAGAGACCAAACATCTAAAACTTCTTCTCCTTTGAACTTGAGTCAGTGGTAAGCAGTTCTATTTTGCCACTTTGCCCATGATTAAAGTCCTTTAAGTTTCTGATAAAAACCACGTGTAAGATTTCTGTGGGAACGCTACCAAAGGCACTGGGAAACGAAAATTATTTTTGTTTATTTAACTTCTTTAATTTTCAATCTGACATTTCCCCACTGCATTCGCAGCCAAGATTCATTTGCAGTATTAGAGCACTTCATTATATGTTTTTTCTTTTTGTAGGCGTGAAGAGACTTTACGGAATGACTTGAGGTTTTAACATTTTTTTTAATATTAAAACCAACAAATTATTCAGAAAGGAGAATTTATTATAAAAATTCCCACTGGAGAAAAAAAAATATTGGAGTTTAAGTATCTGTTAATTTTGCTTGAGACTTTGGATTGTCTTTTATTTGTCCTGAAATTTTTTTTCCTATAGATATTGTAATATTCCCTAGTACTTTATTTAGCACAAGAAAAATCCCTCTATGCAATCCCCCAAACCCATTCTCAAAACTCAGAGCCTTAAATGGGCCCATGCCATCTGTTCTGCTTCACTTTGGCAGCTCTGACTTGACATCTGGCAGCTACAGAACTAAGTGTGAGCTTGTAATTAGAATTGGACAGAGATGTCGAGTTCCTTGTTTTAATAAAACTTCCCTGTACTATGTGATGTTGCAGAGATGCTATCTGAATACTGGTATTCAACTGGCCTGTATGTTTTTGATGACTCATCTGGAATATGTAGAAAGAGACAGCTTTATATTAATGACTTTTGATTTACTTCCTTCAGTCCTAATTAGAACATGCCTTAATGATGACACTGGAGTTATTTTTGTTGGCTTTGTAATCTTTCTCTGGATAAACAGGCAATATAACTTCTTCCTTGACCTTTTTCGGCTAGTGGCCGGCTGGGGGAAGCCCAGCAGCTGAGCATGGAAAGCCCTTGGTCACTGCCACGGGGAAAGGGTTGGCTTGCTATCTGGGTGCTTCCTCACAAGGGATCCAAGGCAAGAAGCAGGGAGAGACCAGTCGCTTGCTTGTCCAGGAAGGGCCCGGAGCCATGCTCGGGCAGGGTTTTAACTATAACAGTAGCCGGGGGTTGGAGTACAGAGCAACCAATGGGGGACCTTTAGGGGAGGGATGAGGGACGACAAGTGACTAATAGGGATCACATGGAGGAGGGGAGAAACTTAGGGAGCATATCAGGGGTCAGGCCTAGGGTGATTGGCATGGAAGTTTCTGGAAGAACCAGGGCAGGGCTAGGGTGATTGACAAGGGTAGGGGTAGTACCAAGCAAAATTGACAGGGCTATTTCAGGAAAAAGGGGAGGAGAGGGAAGATTGACATCTTCGAGTGGCAGGCAGGTGGCGGGAAACTTTGGGGTAAACAACTTGGGCTGAACCATCGTGAGGGGAAGGGATGGGGGTACATTGGGAGTAGACCTAACTAACATTAAATAACTAACTATAAAAGAACAATCAAATAAACATAAGAACAGAACACCACAATCTCGAGTTCTTTGTTTTAATAAAACTTCCCTATACTATGTGGTGTTTCAGAGATGCTATCTGAATACTGGTATTCAACGTGCTTGTACATTTTTGATGACTCATCTGGAGTATGTAGAAAGAAGCAGCTTTATATTAATGACTTTTGATTTACTTCCTTCAGTCCTAACTAGAGCATGTCTTAATGATGACACTGGAGTTATTTTTGTTGGCTTTGTAATCTTTCTCTGGATAAACAGGCAATATGACTTCTTCCATGGGGAGAGTTCTCAGCTAAAGGATAGCAGGATTAATCCCTGAGGAGGTACTGTGTTCATTTGTGGTGCATAAAATGGTTGAGAGACTCTAGAGGGCAAACCACAAAGAGTTTGGAGACTGCCAGTGTTATGAACTGTGAAATTAAACCCAGTTGCCGATGGAGAAGTGAGAGGAGAGAAAAATAAGGACAGGCAGCAATTGATTCAAAGATGAAATTAGCTGATAGGAGGGTAAGCAAGGAGAAGGTATATGTAAGAGAGACTTCAGAACGAGTTGAGGAGTTTTTAATTTCTTCTTTTTTTCCTATAGCTATCACTCTTTCTTCACTCAGGATTTCTGTTCTGAGCACTTTCAGGTGTGCTCTTTTCATTCATTTGCCCTTGTTTTCCTTTGCTCCAGTAGTGGAAATCATTTGGGCAATATATCTTTACTTCAGGGAAGAGACAGGAATTTGGCTTTTTGCTTCAGTTAACAGCTTGTGCTTGGTTCTGAGCAGCTGAATTTGACTAAGAAGCTAGCTTAATGTTCTTCTGCTGCCATTTAAACCCATGCTGTTTAAGAATGTTAATAATTTCTAAGAAATTCTCTCCACACACTCCCTCGCTCCTCATATCCCTGTACTCCTCTTTAGTCAGTGACACTGAATTAGTGTCCTCTCAAAGGCAAGAAGATGATGTTTATTTTCCTCTGATTTGTCGTGATGTTACTTTTATGAAAATGGTTCGCTTTTTTTTGTAACAGCTTTTCATTTAATACAGACTTGGATTTGGTTATATGTATTACAGTATTTTTCCCTGTGTGTTCGTTCTGCAGCTCTAAATTTGAAAGCGAGCCATCATCTTGACATTTTATTTGGGCTAGATTTTGAATAAATGTAATTAGGCTTTGTCACACTTTTTTAGACAGTCAACACAAAGTTATTTCTTTTCTCTTTGATATAAATAGCTCTTTTAGACTGCTTCTCTTTTAATGACTCTTGAAGTTGTTAATATTTTTATAATGCTGTAAATGTCAAGTCTGGATGAGTCAGACCAAAATATTAGAAAGCAAACTATCTCCTAATGTTCTCCCTCTGTCCCGATGCTTGCAAAGTGCCAAGAACTTCCTCATACGTGCTGAGCATTGAGCATCTGCAATGCTCATACAGCATTGAAGACAGGGAGAGCTGAAATTGCCTAGCACCTTTCAACACAATCCCTCATCAAACAGGCTGCATCAACACCAAGTATGCCTGATCTCCATACTAAAGATGCTATGACACTTTTTGGAAGAATTTAGTATCTTATTATAATTGAAATTTTCATTTTTGAAACACAGAGCCAAAGCCAGGTTGCATTTCATGTATTCATCTCACATAACTTTTTTGGAGATAAAAATTAAATTAGTACCAGAGAGGTGCCTGCATAGAGAGGGGTCAGTGGGAGGCACATGAAAAGAGAACTACAGAGCTGTAGAAGTGTGCTTAGATATGTGAACCAATATTAGCTCTGTTCAATAATTTCTTCTCCCTCCCATCTCTGCCTTGAGTTGCACTGTGGGATGTTAATTAGAATTCATTTTTACTGGGAAAACAGATGCAGTCAACTGTGGGAAGTGGGGAAAAAGAAGTGGACTAAGGGCCTGATTTTATGAACCTTCTCAGTTTCTAATTCTTCAGTATTTACAATATTACAGTCAGGAGGCAACCTGAACTTTTCACAAAACCTTTAATTCTTCTTTTGTCTGTCTCATTTTTTTTCCAAGCACCAAGAATCTTGAGACAGTTCTTTTCCTCCTGTCACCTGACTCTCATGCTCTGCTGTGGATATCTATAAGGAGAAAACCTGCAGAGGCATTCTTCTTCCCTAAGCATGTAGTGATGAAATCAATGCTAACTCTTCTCTTAACTTCTCTAGAACAATTCTAGTGGTTCTGGTTTTCTATGGAGAAAGGGCTTCGGCGTTATAAATTGCTGGTGCAGTCATTTTTGTTGCTTTTCCTCAAGATTTTTCTTTTGGTTTAGCAGGCAGTGAAAGGCTGGGAAGGTGGGATTAAGCCGGGGTTCCTTGCCCAGTAGGGGAAAGCAGTATTTGCTTCCATTTGCATTTCTCCTTCCACGCATCCCCAAAATTTTTTTCAGCTGACCAACAACTTCAGAAGGTTGAGCTCATGCAAAGCAACGCAAAGTGAAGAAACCCAAATTAGTCTTAACTAAATTTATTTTGTAGCTACATGACTATTCATATCAGAGTTTAGATTTCAGCGTTAACTTCCTCTCACTTGTTTCTGCTGTTGCTGCTCCTCTTCCATAAGTTTAGCAACTGAGATTTCAGGCTGGAGTTGTGTCTATCCTTTGGGCCTGTCCTGATGACCCCATTGGCCTGTCAGCTGCAGTCTTTGCATAGATTTCTGATCAGAAGTCTTGTTAATATCTGTGCACCAGCATCCTTAACTTGCTTGCGTGACAGAAGTTTTCATGGCTGAACCTCTGTGGTAGGGTGGTAAGAAATTGGTCTGCGGGTTTAATGTGTTGACAATTTTTCTAATATTCACGTGCCCATATTGAAAGAATAAATTGTTTTCCTTCTCCTTGCTGCCTATGCAACTGTGCTTGTCTTTTGTTTCACCATGTCACAATGCCAGCTCAGGTTTAATATGCTGTTCACAGTAGCTCCTGCCAGGTGACAGCCATTTGATAGCTTTGCTTCACACTGTAGCTTTTGCAGTTGTTCTAATATTCTGTCCAAGGTGACTCATGTTATATTGCAAATTGTCTTTCTCACTTTAGTATCCAAAGCATTTGCAGTTATTCTTTCCTTTTAGTAGACCTGGTATTATGACTTACATTCTAATACATGAGTTCAATTTTTTTTCTATCAACATTAGTAAATTACCAGTTTTTCCAGAAGCATGGGTACCTCCCACCAGTTCAAGTTAAATACTCAACATCAGTTTACTGCTGCTTTTTTTTGGTCAATCTTTCTGACTGTATCTATTATGAAGGTAATTTAATAAATTTTTTTTTACTAGGAGATTCAGGACATAGTAAATGTAGTTCAAAATGGTGATGTTTGTCACTTCATATTACTATGCTAGGTTTTAAAAGAAAGAAAGATAACCCATCTTCAGAGTAACAGGTCTGAATGTGAGTGGGAATCATAGAAAACTTCTAAAATGTTTGAATGAACATTCTTTATACAGCTCTTAAAAGATGCAATAAAGGGAATGAGGTTGGTGGAAAAATTAGACCTCACCGCACATTGTTAAACTGTTTGGGCACACTGAGACAGTAGATGAAGACAATCTCCAAGAAGTACTGGGATGATGGGCAAGATACCCCTAACATCCCACAGAGCAGAGGTGATACCAGAAAACTTCTCTTCATATTGTTCAGCACTTCCTGATACACTCCCCATTTTCAGTTGTTTGTATTTCTAGCACAGAAGAAGCCTTCTGGCTGAAAGTTTTCAAGATTTTTTTCTTGTCTCAGCTTGAATTTTGAAAATTTTGGAATCAAAGCTTTCTGCATGGACAAAGAAAAATGTAAGGTGGCAGAATTAAAAGTAGATAGTATTTCTGATGTTGAAAGCTCCTGTTCTCTGTTTGATTTGGTGTTTTTTGGTACCTTGCCTTGTGTATATATACATTACATTTCATTAGGCCTCATGTTTGTTACTGGCAGCCAGCCCTTACCTTTTATAGGCTGGATTACACATTTCATCAGCAAACTGCCTTACATGAGGCTTCATCTTCTTTTCCGTTTTTGTTTTTTTCTGCATATGTAAGGGAAGGAAATGAGCTCAGTAAACATCCCTGTGAAATTTCATTTATGACTAATGATAAAAACTGACAATTTATTTCTGTCTCATTTTCTAATTTCTAAGGAACTTTACTGACCACTATTCTGTTATTTGTGAGACTGACATAAGTGTTCCCTATATTTGTAAATGCATTTGTTTTACAAGTGCTCAAATAGGAAGCAAGTTTGATGGCATCAATGCTATTGTTACTTAGTGGGGGGCAGCCACACTTCGATTATAAGTGGTTATATACCTGCATTTGAATCTTAATTATTCTTTTGAATAGCATCAAGCCTGAAAACAAACCCTGAAGAATGCTACTAACATATTGAGCTATAAGAAAAAGGACAAAAGCAGCTGATTTCTGATATATAATTATTGAACAGGTCTCAGTTTTTGTCATGTGGAACAGACTGATATTTTGTAGTGCTAATTTTTAAAAAAGATCACTGATAGTTAATGGAGGTTCAAATATCTTTTCAGACTACTGTATCTATCCAGTTATATTTTTCATTCTTGTAGTCTCGTACGAAATTTAGTAGTTTGTTTGATGAGACCTATATTCTGGAAAATTATTTTGGCTGTCATAAATTATTATTCTGTATTTATTAATTGAATTTCATATCAACTTTTTTTTTTCTAAGTTTTTGGCAGGCTACCAAGCCTATAATTATTTGCCATTACTCTTGTTGAGTATCAGCAGAGCACTGGCATCCTTTCAGGCTTCTTGAATGTTCCTGCAATTCTGAAACCAGAAACATGCTCATCCAGAAGTTTTGAGGCATAAATTACCAAGGGCTCAATTTTAAAAGTGTCTAAACTTCACAGAGCTGTTTGAAATTTCCTATTAATACTGCACTGTAATCAAACTTTAAAACACTTCACAGAAAGATAGCACATTCTGAGTTGAAAGGGACCCACAAGGATCTTTGAAGTCCAACTCCTGGCCCTGCACAGGACACACGAAGAGTCACACTGTGTGCTTGAGAGTATTGTCCAAATGCTTCTTGAACTCTGTCGAGTGCTGTGACCACTTCCCTGGGGAGCCTTTTCCAGTGCCCAACCACCCTTTGGGTGAAGAACCTCTTCCTGATACCCAGCCTAAACCTTGGGTCGTGTCACTGGTCACTACAGAGAAGAGATCAGTGCCTTCCCTCCCAAGGCAGTTGTAACTGCAATGAAGCCTCTCCTCACTCTTCTCCAGGCTGAACAGTGACCAAGTGACCTCAGCCACTCCTCATACAGCTTCCCCCCCAGGCTCTTCAGCATTTTCATTGCCCTGCTTTGGACACTCTCTGATAATTTAATGTCCTTTTTACACTGCAGTGGCTGAAAGTGCCCCCAGCACTGGAGGTGAGGCTGCCCCAGTGCAGAGCAGAGGGGACAATCCCCTCCCTTGCCTGGCTGGCCATGCTGTGCCTGATGCCCCCCAGGACACGGTTGTCCCTCCTGGCTGCCAGGGCACTGCTGGCTCAGATTCAGCTTGTCATTGATCAGGACCCACAGCTCCCTTCCCACAGCACTGCTTTCCAGCGTCTCGTTCTCCTGTCTGCACGTACATCCAGGACCTTCATCTGAATACCTCGTTCTGCGTTCTTTTTAAACACATACCATAAAGCTAAGAAACACTTTTCAACTTTATAGTGAATAATAAAATCCAATNGTGATGTTTGTCACTTCATATTACTATGCTAGGTTTTAAAAGAAAGAAAGATAACCCATCTTCAGAGTAACAGGTCTGAATGTGAGTGGGAATCATAGAAAACTTCTAAAATGTTTGAATGAACATTCTTTATACAGCTCTTAAAAGATGCAATAAAGGGAATGAGGTTGGTGGAAAAATTAGACCTCACCGCACATTGTTAAACTGTTTGGGCACACTGAGACAGTAGATGAAGACAATCTCCAAGAAGTACTGGGATGATGGGCAAGATACCCCTAACATCCCACAGAGCAGAGGTGATACCAGAAAACTTCTCTTCATATTGTTCAGCACTTCCTGATACACTCCCCATTTTCAGTTGTTTGTATTTCTAGCACAGAAGAAGCCTTCTGGCTGAAAGTTTTCAAGATTTTTTTCTTGTCTCAGCTTGAATTTTGAAAATTTTGGAATCAAAGCTTTCTGCATGGACAAAGAAAAATGTAAGGTGGCAGAATTAAAAGTAGATAGTATTTCTGATGTTGAAAGCTCCTGTTCTCTGTTTGATTTGGTGTTTTTTGGTACCTTGCCTTGTGTATATATACATTACATTTCATTAGGCCTCATGTTTGTTACTGGCAGCCAGCCCTTACCTTTTATAGGCTGGATTACACATTTCATCAGCAAACTGCCTTACATGAGGCTTCATCTTCTTTTCCGTTTTTGTTTTTTTCTGCATATGTAAGGGAAGGAAATGAGCTCAGTAAACATCCCTGTGAAATTTCATTTATGACTAATGATAAAAACTGACAATTTATTTCTGTCTCATTTTCTAATTTCTAAGGAACTTTACTGACCACTATTCTGTTATTTGTGAGACTGACATAAGTGTTCCCTATATTTGTAAATGCATTTGTTTTACAAGTGCTCAAATAGGAAGCAAGTTTGATGGCATCAATGCTATTGTTACTTAGTGGGGGGCAGCCACACTTCGATTATAAGTGGTTATATACCTGCATTTGAATCTTAATTATTCTTTTGAATAGCATCAAGCCTGAAAACAAACCCTGAAGAATGCTACTAACATATTGAGCTATAAGAAAAAGGACAAAAGCAGCTGATTTCTGATATATAATTATTGAACAGGTCTCAGTTTTTGTCATGTGGAACAGACTGATATTTTGTAGTGCTAATTTTTAAAAAAGATCACTGATAGTTAATGGAGGTTCAAATATCTTTTCAGACTACTGTATCTATCCAGTTATATTTTTCATTCTTGTAGTCTCGTACGAAATTTAGTAGTTTGTTTGATGAGACCTATATTCTGGAAAATTATTTTGGCTGTCATAAATTATTATTCTGTATTTATTAATTGAATTTCATATCAACTTTTTTTTTTCTAAGTTTTTGGCAGGCTACCAAGCCTATAATTATTTGCCATTACTCTTGTTGAGTATCAGCAGAGCACTGGCATCCTTTCAGGCTTCTTGAATGTTCCTGCAATTCTGAAACCAGAAACATGCTCATCCAGAAGTTTTGAGGCATAAATTACCAAGGGCTCAATTTTAAAAGTGTCTAAACTTCACAGAGCTGTTTGAAATTTCCTATTAATACTGCACTGTAATCAAACTTTAAAACACTTCACAGAAAGATAGCACATTCTGAGTTGAAAGGGACCCACAAGGATCTTTGAAGTCCAACTCCTGGCCCTGCACAGGACACACGAAGAGTCACACTGTGTGCTTGAGAGTATTGTCCAAATGCTTCTTGAACTCTGTCGAGTGCTGTGACCACTTCCCTGGGGAGCCTTTTCCAGTGCCCAACCACCCTTTGGGTGAAGAACCTCTTCCTGATACCCAGCCTAAACCTTGGGTCGTGTCACTGGTCACTACAGAGAAGAGATCAGTGCCTTCCCTCCCAAGGCAGTTGTAACTGCAATGAAGCCTCTCCTCACTCTTCTCCAGGCTGAACAGTGACCAAGTGACTTCAGCCACTCCTCATACAGCTTCCCCCCCAGGCTCTTCAGCATTTTCATTGCCCTGCTTTGGACACTCTCTGATAATTTAATGTCCTTTTTACACTGCAGTGGCTGAAAGTGCCCCCAGCACTGGAGGTGAGGCTGCCCCAGTGCAGAGCAGAGGGGACAATCCCCTCCCTTGCCTGGCTGGCCATGCTGTGCCTGATGCCCCCCAGGACACGGTTGTCCCTCCTGGCTGCCAGGGCACTGCTGGCTCAGATTCAGCTTGTCATTGATCAGGACCCACAGCTCCCTTCCCACAGCACTGCTTTCCAGCGTCTCGTTCTCCTGTCTGCACGTACATCCAGGACCTTCATCTGAATACCTCGTTCTGCGTTCTTTTTAAACACATACCATAAAGCTAAGAAACACTTTTCAACTTTATAGTGAATAATAAAATCCAATAGTGAGACTATACCACCATTACAATATATTTTGCTCTAAGTATACTTTAAAAGTTTTCATTCTCATTTGCTTTACCTTTACTACCTATGAGTTTTCCCAGAGATTAACTTCCCTAAACATTTTACTCCTTTTTCATTTGATATATCTATATATATATATAATTTAAAATATTTTTAATCTCCTGTCTTCTTTGAATATCTCTCTTTAACAGCTATTTACATGTAGTCATATCTTTGCTTGATTCTTCTCCTTCAAAATAATGGTCTTCAGATTTAGAAAATTAGCCCTATTGAAGAACATAGTTTGCATTAGAATGGAGATTTGTCTTCTTTTAAGAAATTTCAGTCATGTTGTAGTTATTGATTCTTAAATATTCACAAGTTTCATTCCAGGAATTCATCTTTGTGTATTGTATGTTTCTATAATTGCGTCATCACTGATGCAATGCAATTAGAAAATTATCATCTGTATTATTTAGCTAAAACAGTTTCAGATTTTGAATTTGATAATGGAATATGCTTAAATTAGTAATGCAAAATGATTTTTAGAAAAATTGCAGGCTGGAGAAATTTGGGTTTTATGCCATAAATCCTTGTCAGATTTTGATGTAACAAAATGAACATAATTTTTAATTATGCCTAAAAGGTTTTTTATTGTGTTTTGAAAATATGATTTATATGTTTTATTGTCCTCAATTAAAATTATGTGAAAGCAACTATGTATAACTGTCCTTGAAGGGTGTCACAAAGCGGAAAACCATGTTAATATCATAGGGGACATTATGTTAAAAGTATTTTAAAAGGATTCGTTAATTTGTGCATGGTTACCATAACAACCAGATGCATGTTTGAAGCTTTTTAATTCACTTAGCTGAGGTGTGTCATGTTCATTGTTTGTGACCACTGCATGTTGCCTCATCCCAGGTCCAACTCAACTGCTGTTATCAGTCTATGAAGCCAAGAAAAGTGATGGTGACAAAATGTCACTGCCAACTCACTGGGAGATGGTGCTGACATTGTGTATGGACAACGGTTTTTATGGCCTTGTCTATACAGGTGGGTTTATTGAAGCATATGATGCCTCTGAAGAATGGGAATGTTTTACAGCATGCCAATGCTTTCATGACCCCAACCACTGCAATATGCTTCACATCTTCATTATGTACAAAGTAAACAATGAAATAAGCTATAATTTAATCCTAGCTTTTTATGTAATTGAAGCAAAATTTGTAATGGCAGAGTCTAAAAATTATGTAGGCAGAGTGGGTTGCCCATTTCTAATAAGATTTATTGGTTCAGATGTGATACTCCGAAAGGAAACTTATTTGTATTAACAAATCCACTAAATTTACTAAACTTAGTAGATTTTGCAAATAATTATAGATTGCATTGGTATGATATATATCATCTATATCAAATACCATCAAAACAAGTCATTCAGTTCTGCTTTCAGTGCCTGTTTTTGGTTCTTTTATTTTCCTATGAAATTGTTATTATTTGTCACTGGGGTCCTTTGCTTAATCCAAAGTGAATATTAGATTGAATTGAAATACTTGCATAGTGAAGGAAATATTCAAGAATCTGTGAAATGTTTATTGATACCTGAGAATTGTTAGGCAACAACCTTGAGTACTTTTTGTCTTCTGAACTATTGTCCAGAGAAGTCATCAATGTAAGGATAACAAGCGCTGCTGATTTTGTCTAGATCTTCTCCACAGGTCTGGTTTAAATAGAAAGACCAAAGCCAACAATAGAAAAAGAACAGTGATAGGCTTAAAGAAAAGGCTACTTTTCAGTTGTAACCTGGCCAAGATAAGAATCTCTCTGGAGTTACTTACATAAACTTCGTTTGTAGTAGCAGCTTTAGAAGAGGAAGCCATATGCACAGATTTTGTTACCATTTTTTTTCTCATATAATTGATTTTAAGTCAATATGAAAATAATAAAAATATCTTCTTAGATAAGAATAACATTTTTCTTGACTATCACTTTTTGTGTTGTGGATGGAAAATACAAAGTTTTGGCAGTATGCACTGAATCCTAGGGACTGATTTAAGAAGAGAACCCAGGAATGGTAAAAGCATGAGGCCTAATTCCTAGGTGAGTGAACTTGTGGAGAATAGACATTTCTGTATGATTTGAAAGATATGCTACATGCCACACCCCAAATTGCAGTGGAATTTGGATTACTCCACAAAGCTTTGCTGTCTGTAAAGTCTGCTTCCTCCCCAGATTTAAAGGAAACAATAAAAAATACATTGTACCTTAAAAACTAGTATGAATAAGTCAAACACTAAAAGGGATGTAATATATCCTCCTCCTCCTCCCCCCCCCCATTTAAATCTTCTACATTGAATCCACATTTTCTTCCCCAAAATCTCACCCATCTGCTGGATTTGGAAAAGCTGCCTGAATTCAAGAGCTCTGGATTGCACAAGAAAGTAATATAATAAACTTGAGCCCCTTCTGGTAAATGTGGGAAAGTTGGTGAAGCCCACAAGTATTTCCTTACAAGTCAGAACGTTTTTGCTAAATTATAGTAATGAAATATTTTGTTAACACAAATGGGACAGAATCATAAAGTTAGAGAAAATTGCAGAAGCAGAGTATGTACCTGTACATAACAAATATAGCAGCTCCTTTTTCAGTAGTTTTGTCAGAAATCCACCCACTCCTTTCTCATCACACGGCAGACATATCCCACAGAAAACACTCCCTCAGCTTCACATCTTCTCTCTTGGACCAAAGGGTGGGAGCAGATTATGTACCTCAGTGTCTGCCTGTCACCAGGTCTGAAGGAAGTTTATCTCAGTCCCTCTCATAAAAAGAGGCAAACATTTGTCATTACAGCCATGGGAAAATAGGGTTGATACTGAATTTCCATGTGAAGGAATCGTTCCATTTCTGAGTGTGTCTCATCGTAGCAGAAGTACAGAGGCTCTCCAGCCCTGATTTTGCCCTGGCCTCTGGCAGAAGGGGACCACGCTGAACCCTTCAGATCTGTTCTTCTTCCCTGCATGAAGCTGACACCATTCATTAATCCCGGGAGGGTGGGGGCAGACACAGGTCTTCTTGGTGAAGGGAAAATCCACCAAAGACCAAGAAGTGATCTGTTTCTGTAGCCATCTATCTATTGCAACCACAGTAGCAGTGCTTGCAGTGAAGCCTTGCTGGGAAGCCTAGTTTTTAATACCTTCCAATATATGCCTATGTGTGAGGACAGAACATCATGTTCTACTGTCCTGGAAGGTTTGCTTTGGGCACAAATCTTGGTCTGTACTTCCTTAGTTAAATCGAGGATGTTTAAGATGGCAGCTGCTTCCATCTATCGACAATTATCCCACAAGAATACCTGGGGAAAGCCTGGGGTTATCCATGCTCCCAAACTCTGGCATGAAAGATGTTGGACTATTGTTCTTATTGTAAAAGAAACTTTCCTAAGCTTCTCCAAGCAATTTTAAAAAGCATTTCAATCAGCCTCCTGCTTTAAATTGCCCTCCAATTCTATGCAGGGATGTGAAGGAGCTAAATGCAAGGAAATATTGAAACGTATAGCATGCCATTATTGGGTAATTATCAAATGATTTTCACTTGCAGTCCTGACTTCAAAGAGCCATTCTCATTATACAACTAGTGTCACGGAAATATGGCTTTGTAATCATGCAGACCTTTTCCTTGCAGATAAATTAGTGCTCTATATTATTCAGTCGGGCATTTAAAATCCTTTGAGCTTTTGTTTTTTTTTTCTGGTTTGTTTTTTTTTTTTTTTTTTTGAGTTGGGGTTTTGAATTCCTTTTATTTGAGCGAAATAAGCAGAAAAGGAATATTTTAATTTGAATATTCTGATGCAATTTTCATTAAAGTTCTATTCTTGGAGGCATTACCTTAAAAGGAGTTGTAAACATTGTAAACATGGCTCAGAATTAGCATAGCTGAAGTGGGAGTAATTTTTCATTTTTATCATTCTCTGCCGTGCTTCACTTACCTACTTAGTGCAGTCTGTTCTGTGCAGCCTTGATAGATGAAGCAACATACTTGTAAATAACAGATATATTTATATTGCTAGTTCATCAGGAAAGAAACACATCATTGCCACAGCCATGTATCCATAGCAGCTGTTAAGATTTTCAGATCAGTTTTTCAGTTTTATATTTGTACAACACGATGGAAAATGGCAGGGCTACAAAATTACATCAAAGTTAATTTTACTGTCAACATTTCTGCTTTTTAAATGGTCTCTATTAAAAATGTTTTCATGTTCTTCACAACAAAGAGGGAAACCTTGGTTAGGACAGAGTTTAAATCCAGCTCTTAACTTTGCCTTTCAGGCTCATCAAGGTGCACTTGCATGTCAGTGACCTCTGTCACTTGTCTTCCCAGTGAGAGAGAAATCTAGAGGTCACTCCATCAGAAAACCTAGATCCTCTTGTAAAAGGTGAAGATCTTTAAGGCTGTGTGAATAATTATATTTTACTAAAATGTAGAATCACACTCTGAAATATCAGAGCTACCTTTCCGGAATATTAAACTTTAGTGGTTTTGTTAGCTGCAAAAAATACAAAACTGTTGATCGAAATATTGACTTGATAAGCAATAAGTAACTGCAAAATATTATACAAAATTCTACCTTTCTTTAAGTTATAAATTAGGACCTGAAAAACCACAAGAGAAACATTAATATTGGAACATTCATATGCGCAATTTCACATTTAACAGATTTCTAACTGAGGAAGCTGACTGAGAGAAGAAAAAGTAAAATTTTTCTAGTGTGAAAGAAGACTTGTATTATATTTTTTTATTGTATTATATTTTTCCAAAACACAACTTTTGAGGACTAAGATTACAAAATCAGATTTTTCTTACATGTAGTTCACAGGCAGCAGATTTTGAAATCTTCAAAATCTTTTGGTGATTTCATGGAATCATCAACTGAAATTTGTACATTTTTTTCTCTGTGTACCTGCAAACAAGTGGCCATTTTTCAGCTTAGAAAAAGAAGGAAGAAGAAAGCTTTTCTTCTGATGACAGTAGAACAAACTCTCTAAACAGGGATCAAGGCTCTTAGAGGGGCAGAGGAATGCTGTCTGGATCAAAGAGTGGACAGCTGTAGTTTGCTGTTGGGAGTGAAGAATGGGATATGGGCACATACAGCAGTCTGTGCATGCCTGGGCTAGCTTGGAGAGCATACCTTACTCTGCGCTGGTGACAGACTGGGTCATAATGCAGCTGATTGTCCTAAAGGAGTAGCTTTACCACCCAGCATCAGGGTGGTATTTGAGTTGAGAACAGGTGATCCATTGCGTTCCTGTATTTCCTTGAAGATTATGGACCAATGTCTTTCTTTGACAACTGTAAGGAAACAATATCTCTTACCTGCCCAAGTTTTCTGAACTGTGTTGGCAGTCTTGCCAAGAGCGGGCAAAGGAAAGGAAATGCTGAACGACGTTTGAAATAGACATGTCCCCAAGTTGTCCAAAGAGTTTAGGGATCAGGCCTAGTGAAGAACTATACAGGGGTGTGTATCAAATTTATCGTGGTGCTAACCGTGCTGTCTGTAAGAATGAAATAGTCCCTTAGCTTTGATATGGGTTCTCTTGGAGGAACCTAGTTGGCCTCCCACAGGGAAGGAGCAGACAGCCCAGAAGAGGCTATAGGTAGAGCTGTCTGTTTTGACTCTGCGGGATAGTTAAAGGAAGAGGGTCTGGTTGCAAGATGGTAGTGAAACAAATGGAAAGTCTATGGGCTCTTCTTGTTGGCTTAGTCTGGAGTATTGAGGGAGGAAATGGACCAAGGCCAAATTTATCTTTATTTTTGACCCACTGGGTTAATTGACCTGGGCATTCATTGGTCTATTTTCTTTGCATTTTCTTGTGCCTTTTATCACTTTGTGCACTTTTTGTCACTGTTATTTCAGCGCATTTTCTTGCTTCCTTCTTCCAGGCAGTGTGAAATATACCTTATCTAAAGTCTCCATTGCAATCATGAAGGTCATCACAGAGATAACTTTTTTTCAGAAGATGACAGTGATATACAAGAGGCAATTTCAGTGGACATTTTGTGCTCCCATACTGTTGGAATTTCTGTCTCAAAAGGGAGTCTATTACTATTCATTCGTTTGAGAACCTATAAGAGGTTGAGGGGTCTGTCTGTTGGTTTTTTTCCCCTTCATTTGAAGTAAAATCCTTTTCTTTTCCAGATCAAAGGTTATGGATAAGAATGGTTTAATTATTTGATTCTACAGAGCAGTTGGTGTCCTCAGAGGTTTCAGAGATTTTGGTTTCAGCAGTAACAAGTGTGAAATTTGCATTTTATTATCAGATTTCAACAAAAAGTGTCTGGACAAAAAGGTCAATTTGTTGATCTCAAGGGTGTGTCCAATTTATGCCTGGATCAAGAGCTTGGTTTGAGGCGAATCTGCTCATTCCGAATTTATGCTTTGGTTTGCATTTTGAAGCAGCTCTAGTCGATCCTTTCAGTATCCTTTTTGGCTTTCTTTTGGATGAAACTAATCTGGAAGATGTGGTCAAGGTGCAGCTTCAGATGCAAATTGTCGTTCAGTCAGGCCAAGCCAGAGTTATCCCAAAGTTTAAAAAGCAAACCCCACCACTGCTGGAATAAGTATAGTGTGGACAGTAAATCCTTATCACCAACTATTTGGCTTTACAGGTCTACTCTGACTTGCCTACATTACTTTCTAGCTGGATGTATCCCTCATGAGACTGTGCTGAATGAACAATGCTTGCACTATTGAAAGTAATATCCTGACAATCCAGTCATATTTTATTACAAGCACATTCTAGAGCAATGTGTACTTGCAAAAATTTAATTGCATACTTGTATTAAAATACAGTTGTATTTGCACTGTAATATAAAAGCAATGAAGAATGCATGTGATTGGTATTTTATTATTTAAAGGGAGTATGGTAATATAGTCATTAATAAATTTTTATGCGTGACTCACTGTAGAAATTTAAATTAGTAGTTCACTATGATGAGTTTTAAGGTAACGTTTCTTATTAAAAATGGATCTTCTGAAAGTTTTAGGTTCATAAAGGGTTTATAATTAAGCCATGAAAATTAATTTAGCCATGTAAAACGGATTGCTAATTAGTTTGCTAATAGGGCTGTCACTTCCAAACTCATTGCAGAAGGTGAATATTAGGTTAGTTCTGTCTCTTGAGTTTTCAGGGAAGTTTATGACATTCCTTGTGAATAGCATTACTGTCCACATTTTTCTTGTGAAGAGAACTTGTCTTTCCTGCCAAACATTTAAGGAATATTGTTGAGAATGCTGATGATTTCTATTCTGCTTTGTCTGCTTTTTAGAATAATTTCCTGGGTAATCGATGCCTTTTTTTTTTCCCTATGTGGCACTGATAACCATAAATATTAAAGCAAAATGGAAGTGACAGAAAATCTTATCTAAATGCTGGAATGACCTTACTATATCCCATACTATACCTAAGCTTGGAGTATACCAAATAACTCCTAAAAGATGATGAACTGAGTCTCGCTGAGTGTACCAGTATTTTTCTGTGCATCCCATCTACAACTAAGCCTTCAAAGTGACAAAGATGGGTTGCTGCTTCCCTTTTCCCCTCTTAGTTGCTGAGTGCTCTCTCTGGCGGCATTTAATGTGGTGGTGTTATATCTGTCATCTCTTTGACTGGACAGAGCTAAGGCAACTGACAGTTTAAAAATTTCTGATTGATCATCCAGGTTTCTTCAGACATAATCTGTCATTGTGCTACTTTTAGATGCATTTGAATGAATTAAATCTGCCACTGTAGCCTCTAGAAACTTTCAAAGGACTATAATTAAAACATAAGCTCTACAAAGTCTAGTTATAGACCAGGAGGTTTTTTTATGTAGTTAACTTCAGCTGGTTAAATCACACAAATTGGCTTAATCCAAGCCTGGGCTATGAGATGAACTCAAGACCCATGTTGTTCCAATATGTTGAGAAGCAATATAGTTGGGAGCAAAATACATCTAAAAGATGTATTTGCTTTTTTAAGTAAATGGATTTTTTTTTGCCTTGTAATTTTGTTAGTTTTGTTACATCTATAATCGATGACCAGTCAAGTGTCATACCTGGAATTTCATAAAA
Source organism: Irena cyanogastra (assembly GCA_013397155.1). Taxonomy (NCBI): domain Eukaryota; kingdom Metazoa; phylum Chordata; class Aves; order Passeriformes; family Irenidae; genus Irena; species Irena cyanogastra. The sequence goes on along the minus strand of VWZV01001576.1, from coordinate 233,390 downwards.
GGGCTCAACCTCATCTTAAGTTGGTTAATATAAACAATATAAAGGATGTTACTGGAGTGAAATAGGAGATTCTCAAAGTGGGGAGTCATTTTATATAAGAACTGTATTAAGGAAAAAAAAAGGTTGGATTACTGTTGGAATTGTTTGGTGGACTGATTTTAACAACAGAATTTCAAATGATGGCACAGATGAGAACTTTTCTAACCAAACATTTGCATCTCCATTTCCATTTCCTTTCAAGGTTAATCTACTGATGTCGATACACCATTGTCTTTGTCATAAGCAGGCCAGGTGGCAGAGTGAGAAAATAATCAATGTCGTTTCTATTATTTCTGTAGTTACTTTTACTGGCCGCATATTCATGGTGTTTTTATTTTTGTCATGGCTGTTTTAAACCGGGGGAGAAGAAATTCCTTAAGCAATAAAAGGAGAAATTTTTAATGGATCCATTTTCAACAAATAAAATACATTTATTCAATGTAAATCAAGCACTTCAGGTTCTGTGGAAGTATCCGTACAAATGCATTAACTTCATGGGGATTAATAAATGCAAGGAGTAAAAAGCCTGAAAGTATTTTTAACCTACTTTCTGAAGCTACACAAGCTTACTAATTTTGGATTCTTTCCACAAGGGAAATATTAACATTTTAGAAATTGATTTTCCCTTTCTGCCTTTATTTTAAAAATATTATTGCTTTTTAAAGTGCTTTCCCAATGATTTCTGTAATCCTCAAAAAAGGTCTTTGAATTCTTTGTTGGTTTCTGAAGAAAAAAGCCTGAGAAGTAGAAATTTCCTTCAGTCTTTCTGTTAGTAATTAATACAATTAAACACAATGGCATGCAGAGATGTAGAGTCATGAATTCAGTGAACAAAAATTACCATAAAGTTCACTTACAAATGAAAATGAATGTAGGTCTCAAATACTCTGGTTTTCAAGGATGATTATGGTAACAGCCAGAGAAAAGGAATGCATTAATAATTCCAGTATGAGGTGGAATAGAACAAAGATTGTGGTTGTATTCTTTCAAATGGAAAATTTTAGACAGAAGCTTGTTAAAATGCATAGAATAGGATTGCTTATTTTGTAATTTGGCCAAAATTATTGAAAAAGGGAGTGTAGAAAAGTATGTTAATGAAGGATTTAATATCCCTTCATCTCACTTTGAGGAAGATATCTTCAATATGCAGATCTCAGACTATTCAGTGACAAAAAGATAGCTGCATTTTAAATTATTGACGTTCAAGCTGGAACCTTGATCCCTTTTATTTTCTGATCTACTAAATAAATTATATAGAATATTAAGGCAAATTCAGGTTTGCTAAAATTCTTAAAAAGCTTCAATTAGCTGTTAGCATAAATCTGCTTTTAACTCATTTAGAAAACTTTACAAGTGTTAAAGAAACATAACAGATTAGTAAAAATATGGCAACAGGTGATTAAGTTAGTGTATCAAGAGAGAAATTGGTAAAAAAATGAATGAGAATTCTAAAACATGGACATTATTACCAATAATCTGATATAGTTTATATTCTTTCTGGAGTATTTATTTATAGTTGATAACTGCTAATAATGTACTTTTGTCTTAAGAAGTCTTAAAGTATTTTTTAGCCACCAAATGAGGATTGCATATTAAACATATTACACAATATATATATACAAAATTCAATTTATATGTACACTTTTTTCCTTTATGCCTTGCTATAGTTGCAGAAGTGACTTCCACAATGCTTTTTGCAACATTCCCAGTTTTTGAATTAAAGCACACTATATTTGTGAGAAAGTAAACATATTTATATTCTGAGAGAGGGACTTGCTGCATGCTCTGCATTTTTTACAGATGGTTCTTATTTTGAATCACACTTTCCAAAGCTTTATTTTAATAACTAAAGTAGCTTCCTGCATAATGTGGGGGGAATATGTGATTACAAATGGGGTAAGAAATGGAAAAACTGTGGGGTGTGGAAAGCAGAAAGATTTCCTCTTTGTTTTACCCTTTGATTCTTTGTTGTACCTGCTTTTATTTTCCATCATTGCTTTGCTTGCAGGTACTGGATGTTCATAATCTCTTTGCACTTCCTTGGTTCATATTCTATATATCCTTACACCTAAGAGAAATCAGTAGCCATGTGGCGTCTTGTGTGGTTTTCCTTTGTTTTCTTTTACACAGAAATAATTACTCATCAGCAGGTTCTCCTGCTCTGAGGTAATTGCCCTCATAATGCCTGTGACTTCCATAGTCAAGCATGAACCAGCAGTTGTAATCTGCAGGTACCCAGGCTTCCATACAGGCTGTGTGGTGGTTCTGTTGTAGTCAGTTGTTCCTACTAAGCTCCAAAAAGGAGTTTAACTTTTGCTGATATCTGTGGTGAGTGAAAACTGGCTGTCTTACCTATACCTTCATTGAGGTTTCACCTAATCCCAAAATAGCAATTTCTTCTAGGGGAAGAAAGCCTAAAGTGAAAAATATTGAAGTATTAGGCATAATACTGAAATGAAGTATGTCATACTGAGAATTCAATGTTTATACCCCACAGCAAGTCAAAATGCTTTCTATTTTAAGGCCTTGGCTGAAGACCCTTGCTGAAGACTCAGAGGCTGAACATAACTCCACAGCAATCCTTTCTATATATGGTCAGCAAAGGGGAAAACCTCAAATCCTGATGTGATTTTTTCCTGGTGTTTCACAGTGCAATGTGTTTTTTCATAGTCACTTATTTTTTGTTGCACTAAAATGATCAAATTTAAATATTAAATTAAATTTCTCTGTCTTGTCATTGAATGTCCAATTTCTGTAAGAAAGAGACAGAACACTGCATTGTCTAAAAGAATCTTAGTAAGTAGGCTATTAGGATAGAATGTAGCTATTTTCATTTTAGCCCAAATACATATTTCCATAATGCTTTAGGCTGTTAGAATGGAGAAAACTCCATAGATCACTGAAAAGGTGATGGAAAGGTATCATATAACAAAAATCCTTATGAATATCAGGCACGAATTTAAGAGAAAGAACAAGGCAGTGCTTAGTCCAGAGACTGAACTGTCTTGGAGTTTTGGAAGTGGGTCACTGTGTTATGAAACCAGGCATTGATGAAAATATGTGCTTTATATTATTTTACATTAAATCACTCATTCTTTCCTCTCTGCCACACCACTTCTACACCAGCCATCTAATTGCTTTGATATTTTCAGAACTCCATTGCAAGGTCAAAATCTCATTTGTATCTGAATTATTCCTAGGCTATCTTTTATGAGCTGTTGCATAAACAAGATATTTCTGCCTACCCAGGCCCAGTCTCTTTTTAAATTCTCTTTAGTAAGTCTAGTACATTTTCCTTATTCAGATGCAGTTTGACAAAAGAATGCTTTCAGCCCTTTTTGTAGCTCTCTGCAACTTGATCCACCATGTTTCTCCTGTGTCAGATTCTCTGACTTTGTCCTTTGTATTTGTCCCAGATATTTTCATCTTTTATAGAAAAGACTGGTAAGGGTTTTCAAACTCTCCACATGATCTCTGTTATTAAATCCTTTAAATACCCAATCTTTTTCCTGAGGCACTTACTTTGGGAGACATTTTAGATATGCCTGCACAATCCTAGGCTAAAAATCTTATTTCCTATGGTAAAGATTAGTTTTCACATTGCTGTAACAGTAAATGACATGGGTAATATTGGTCACTAACATAAACAACTCAATCATTACTATTTTCCCAGTAAATCACCTCTCCTCACTATGTTGGTTGTGCCTGGGGAAGATGGGTGCGTTTACCTTGGGTTCTGCTCCTTTCATGCACTACTCAGTGAAACTGGCAGTGCACAGAAAGGGGAGGAAGCTGCTCCCAACATAAGTTTTACTGAACTGAGTATAAGTAGAATGAACAAGCATTTATGAAAGATTTCTTCTTTTTCTTTCTCTGAATTATTAATTCCAGAACTCATTGGATTGTTTAATATTTCTATTTCCTAACAAAGGAAACAATAGCTAGAGGCATGTAATAAGGATATTTACAGCAATCCATCTGTAAATACAGCAGGTGTATAGTACAATCCATTTGAATGTGGAAACAAGGATGGATTATTTTCATGCTTTGTTTACACCTGTGTTTATATACAGCCATATTTTTTGTTTGTCACTGGCAATACAGACATAAGGTCCTTTTGTACAAACACTTATTAGTAAGCCTTCTGTCCTGTAAGTTGAGATACTCCTCTGAGCAAGGGCAGGTCATGGACTCTAGTTTGAAACATTGGCTTCATCTGAGTTATTTTCCTGTAAGAAAATGAATGCTGAATGGAGAATATAGGCATCGGTGAGACAACAAGGCCAGTGTCTGATACCAGCTTACAATAGCTCTACTGCAAAGTCAAAATTAGAGTGAAAAAAAAAGAAAAAACCAATGAGCAGTCATCTCAAATACAATTTAATTTGATTTGAAGACTTCAGATAACAATGGAAATTCCTGCAGCTAAAACTTTGCAGCTGGTGAAAACACAATTTGATTTCTTCGACTGTAAATGAAATTCTATCCTTTAAAACTTTGCTGACATAAAAGAAGACAGTGTTCTGGTCATATTTTGTCTTGCTTATATAATGATTATACTTTAGAAACTTTTAAATTGTCTTTGTATCTACTCTAAAGATTTCAGTAGTGTTACTACAGGCAAGTAGTATGGCAACATTCTTAAATAGCACAGAAATAGTAATTTAAGATTATAATAGGCCATTTCCATAGGGATCTAATTGTGGTCTAGATGGTAGATGCTGTTTAAGCTATTTCATGAATTAAACAGAAGAGGCTGGTTTCACTTGTTACAAACAAGATGTCTCTCAGCACAAAAAGAAAGTCAGATGTGGTGGTATTTTTCTTAATGACCATTCTGAAGTGTTTATTAGCAAATTCTTAAAATTTCTTACATGAAATGTTCTTTTTCCTGTCCTCTGAGATACAATACAACTTCTCTATCCATAGAAAGAAAATATTTAATATAGTCCTTATTGTGATTACTCTGGAATGGAACCCCAACCTAGGCTACCATGGGATGTCTTGTTTACTAGGATGCCTCTGTTTCACAAACCTAAAAGAGGCTTGGTAGATCTGTCTTTAGCCTGGCTGATGTCTAGCCTTTGATGAAAGTCAGGAAAGCCTCCTTTTTTCTTACATCTTCCTCCTAAAAGTTGATTTGCCTGTGCAGGGTTAACATAAGGGTGTCTAACTCCTTTGTTAAACCTCACTTTCCCCTTGTGAACAGTCCCTACTGTATATGGATTTTTATTACCAAATGCTAACCAGTACAAGTATGAGAGGATTCATTAAAATTTATGTGTGTAGCAAAGTCTGCAGCCTCTGTGGAATATACTTACTTTGAAGAGTAGTCATGAGAATAACAGCTTGTCTGAGCTTATATAGCTCTCTATTCTTTCAAGTATGTGGAAGCAGAAACTCTTTAACCTACTGGATGGATACTGCTAATAAGTATAAACATATTTCCACCATTAACAAAAAACTGTCTCCAGTAAAGAGCCCTGAAACACAAAAATAACTAAAGCAAATCAGATGAATGAGAAACAGTCGCATCATCTAAAATACCTTACGCAAAATAGCACCCAGAATCAAAAGTATACTATAAAGGTCATCAGAATCATGTATACTAGAATCCATTTATTTTACTCTCAACATTCTCTTTTTCAACAATAAAATAACATTAAATAACAATTTTGCTGTTTAGTGTTAAATCGTTGTCTTTCTTAGTTCTTGGTCCAAGAGCAGTCACAGCAGAAAGGAAAAATATTTTAAGCAGAAAACTCCTGTTGTATTCATATGTACAATACAAATGCTTTCAATAGCTCCATAGTCAATTTCTGCTTAAGAAAGGAAAACAAGCAATAATGTTAACTTCATTCATCCACTAAAATATAATTTACATTGTTTAAATGTCCTTTTCCTGCCGTGCTAAGGTGTTTTTACAGGAAGATTAGTGACTTTGTGGATGCTTGTGTTTCCTTTTCTTTAAATTGGACTTTCAGCTGTTTAATAAACTCTGGCTAGAGCAAGCCTGTAGCCTTTCAATAGTAAAATCTCCTGTAGAAAGGCATCAGGCTAGAGGAAGAAAAGTGTGTTCTGTCTTTAGCAATCAATAGTTGCAGAATTGGCTGCTGTGACACATTCACTAGCTGGTTTCTGTTTCGTCTGAGTAATTGAAAAGAGAGCTAGAGCAGACCATACAACTAGCTGCTATTCCTACTAAAGCTCAGGTTTGAAAACGTCTCCTCCCTCAGCTGTGCCCTTATTATGCCCTCTAGAAATATTCCTAAAGATGAATTCTGGCCTTTCAGACTGGAGTGTCTATTTAAGCCTTCTCAATTGTTGTATTGTCTGTCCATGTTTACTGCCTGTAGTGAGATGTGCATGTTATTTTTGCCTTGCTATGTTAACTGTTTTTTGAGTTATTCATGTGTGTTCCTGCAAGTTGAGACTCCAGATAAAAGTACTCCAGTTTCTGACAATGTCACCAATTTTCTATATATTTTTGCTCTGTTTCTGCAGTCCAAGACAGAAGACCATTAGATTAGTTTTTGTATATAGTTGGAAAATCCACAATGCTTTTTAAATTATCACCTGTCTCAGAGACTCATATCTCAAATTTTCTTTAGGAAAGTAACTCTTAGATAACCCTTCTCTGCTACTGCTTTTGATGGAAAACTTTAAGCTTTAAATCTGTTTGGAAATCTAGGTTTGTAATCCTGACTGCCTCTAATGTAATCTTTGACTTCATCTAAATTCCTCATTTATGAACTCCTTTTGCAGTAGTATCTCTTTGTATGTGATGGTGCTTCTACATGTTCTTGGCTTGTGAATTACTCTTATATTGATTTTGGGTGTTCGATTTGGAGCTTATCTTCTCATCTTTTTTATGCTTATTAATTTTTTTCTTAGAAGTTCCTGCATTTCACATGCTTTCACTTTCAGAAGGTAGTCATAGGATTATAGGATTAAGGATCACTTACAGGATTTCTTTCAGAATTTTAAAATACCTGCAGAGAGATGGTCTTTTCGGGGAGTAGAGGTAGTTGTGAAACACAATCTACAATCAAACTGTTATAATCTTGTAGCTTTCACTGTCTATGATTTGTTCCTGCAAAGCAAAATTTCTGCTATGATAATGATTTTCAAAGTCCAGAAAATTTTTCAGGAAATGGAAAATCTGTTAGTATTGCTGATTCATAGTAAATGGCATAATAAAAAGGTGAAGAGCAAGCTGCATTTCCAGCAACTACAAATTGACCCTGATTTCTCAAACTGAAAAGATATCACAACCTTTCCTATTGAAGATGTAATTTTCATTTAATTAGCCAAACTGTTGCAGTTTCTTTTTTTTTTTTCATGAAACTCACTCATCAGGGTTCAGAGATTCAGACTCCATATAAGGGAGAAGTTTTTTACAATGAAGGTCATCAAACTGGCACAAGTTGCCTGGAGAGGTGGTGGATGTCCCGTTCCTTGAAACAATCGAGGTGAGTTGGGATGGGGCTCTGAGCCTGATCTGGCTGAACATGTCCCTGGTAATGGCAGGGGGTTGGAGTAGATGGCCATTAAAGGTCCTTTCCAACTCAAACCTTTCTATGATTCTACACTACAAAGGTAAGAATCAGATAAATTATTTCTGTATATATAGAGGCAGAGCTGGATTACTTTTTGGTTTGTAGTTTGCAATTTTTACTGCTTTCTGCCGTGTTGCTTTCCAAACTAGAGAACCCTTTTGATGTTTCACAGCACTGTAGTATGATGGTCAATAGAAGAAAAAATGGAGCAGGAGATTTGCATGAGGTATTAAACTACCACCATGTCACTCTGACCTGTGGAATGGGAAGTCAATGGCCCAGAAAATAATTTAGCGTATTCCATAAAAAAGTAAATGATAGCGAAGACAATGCCCTGTACAAAGAAATAAAGCAGAAAAATAGTTCTGACTAGTTCTGATTTTGCTTCTGGGATATAACAGCTGGGGTTGTGAGTGCAACAGCTGCTCAAAAAAATTAGCAGGGAGAGACCAGGAGGAACTTTTATAATTAATTGATCTGACTGTTTCTGTGAAGCATATTTTGGTAGTTCTTCTAAGAATTCCAGCATTCAACTCAGAGTCCTCTCACTTGACTTCTGGAATCACGGTTTGCCTTGGTTTTTATGGCTAAACCTAGTGTATCAAATTACAACCTGGATGTCATATTGTGCAAGTAGCCTCCCCTAGTTTAGGTGATTGAATGCATTGTACAGTTGGAGGAGCAAATGAGGAAATGACGGAAATGAGTGGCAGAGATCCCAAACTTAGGGCTTTTTTTTTTTTTTTTTTT
>VWZV01001576.1:8237-225026 GCA_013397155.1 Irena cyanogastra | reverse complement strand
TTTTTTTTTTTTTTTTTTGAGGAAGAAGGAAGAAGTGGTTGGACAGAGAACAGCTCAAATTTTTGAGCTCTACCAAGCCAATTAATGGACTATCCATTTGCCTGCCATTTTACTTCTGGCTTAAAATTATTATACTGGATGGACTTTAGAAAAAACCTGCTTCTCTAGAAGTATCTCCTTATTGAGAACAAACTATGATTTCAAACCTGTTAAACTAATACATAAGTGTCACCTCAGGAAAAAAACAGAAATCTTACTTCCTCTCACTAATGTGTGTTGCTGAATTCCCCACAATGACCTTTTCTTGTTGCAATCCTTAGCAGTTGGAGAAGATCAGAGTCCATTTAATCCATGAACTACCAGTGACACACACATGGTTTCATATCTCCCAGTGATGTGGAATCACTTATCATGAAACCAAACTGTCAGGAGATGGTTTTTCAGCTCACACCCCCTTCCTGGTCATGTGCTTTATTTTCCCCTTGGCATCCATCTCTGTTTTCCTTTACTGATGGAGCAGCTGCAATTGTTTTCTGCAGATGAGGCTGGTTTTTGTAAGACTCTGTACAAGCGTGTAGCCAAAGGTGATCTAAGGAGTAAAAAGGTGTCAATTATAGTGATTGCACAGCTTCTCCTATGCAATCTATTCTAGTATTTTTTTTCTATTCTTACCTCTATAAAGATTATCGTAATAGTTAAATTTGCTGAAACTTTTTTCCTTATTGCTAATTTAGAGAATATTTATAGGTTTCTCTCCCTTAATTTGAAAAGTTATCTGCATGCATGTGTTACATACCTGGACATATTACATTGTCTTTTAGCTTTTCCTTTTCTAAACTAAAAAAGTTATCCTATAATTTCTTTCTCAACAGTTTAAGTCTTCTAATCTGATCATTATCTCCTTGAACTCTTCTGAGGTCTGTCTAGTCTTTTAAGTCTTTCTTGACGGCAATGGTAACAATTAAACAAAATTCTCTTTCTGGAGCCTGAAGACTGGAAAGATTATTTTTTGCAACATAGTGACAGAATACTTGTTTGTGCATCCCAACATGAAGTCATAACCCAGACCTTGTTCTGCAGAATACTGAATTGTATGTTGTTTTTCCCTACATTTCTTCAGTTTTTTACAATTGTTCTTAACTGCAGCCCCTGACTTTACAGATGAATAGAACATCCTCAAAATGTATACTTAGTTTCATCCAACTACTCAATAACAATTATTTAACTTTTTCTAAACTCAGAAAAGACAGATGCCCTTGAGTCTTTCTGGTTTGAGAGCTGATAACTATTGCTTTGCATATGTCTCCTAGTAATTCCATTTATACCCTACTGCCTTATATCATGCAAAACCAGGCCAAAGATCCCCTTAAAGTCAGGATATAGAGTATATATAGTCTTATACAGTTGTCCTTTATAGAAAGGAATATTGATTGCATTGAAAGCTAAAGAATAGGAAATCATCTAAGCAGTTTCCTATTCCCTTCTTCCTTTCAGTGCCTTGAAGTGAGATATATAATACAAAGAAACACATTTTCAAATATTGTTTGCTTCATCATTATTTCCCCAATTTAATTGACAGTTGGCTGGTCCTTTCATATGCTACCACATCTGTTCACCTGATAATATTGGCTCATTTCTTGTTTTGTATAGAGAAAAGTACTGTAGAAATAAGTGAAAAGAAATAACTTTGAAAAATCAGTTCTTCATTTTTATTTATTTTTTTAGGTAAAAGCATTCCCTTTTAAAGGAACAAATAACATAAATTATGCATGAATGATCTACGTTGAGCTGCATTGTTACTTGTACTGCAGTTACTGTGTTTGATAAGCTTGAAAAGGCACTACGGTTGATTAAAATATTTTCTTGGAAAACACTTCAGCTGGAAAAAATTAAGATGTACTTTATTATAAAGAGTTCTCTCATTGCTTTTGTAGTAGTTTATAGAAGAAGACAATTTTTTTTGGTTATACAAGGTAACTTTTATTGTAAAAAATTCAAAATTTACATGCAGACTATCATTATGGTCCTCAAACATGGACACAATTTCTGCAGCAGTAAACAGGTGTGTCATTTCTTGAGGTTTTAAAATACTCTGAAAAGCAAGAACATATTTCTCTTCAGTAGTTGTCTATTTTTATCCTGTTTTTTTTTGTCAGTCATGACAATTTTTACTTTTCTTAGCTCCCTGTCTTCAGCTCTGAAAGCTACTTCTCCCTCCTTGTTAGCCACAGCCACAGGAATGAGGAACATTGCTCAGGACTTTGAAACAGTCCAGTTTCTGGTTATCTTAGTTTTCAGTTTCAGTAGTTTGTATAAATGTCTTCTCTGTTCTCCCTGGTTATATCAATCTAGTGCCTACCACTGTCGATAGAAATCTTCACTGGGCTTCAAGATACACTGAATGGGCTTCAACAAGTAAATTATATTAAATTAGTAACTACATGTTACTTACTCCAGTGAGGACAAAGGCTGTGAGCTAGGCAGGCAGTACTTCTTGAGGAGGTAGACTAAAGAAAAAATAAATATTAGTGGGAGATATAAGAATAAGCAAAATTATATTAGCCGGAACTTTTTCTTGCATTCTTTAGCACTGTGCTTCCATTTAGAAAACTTGTCCATATTTCTCCCTGTCCTTTCTGCATGTCAACAATACATCTTAAAATGGTAAAAAATCAAGTTTGACAAGAAATTACACCGAAATTTACATGGGTTCAGGGTGTGACTCTCTCTTTCTTTCTAAAGCCAAAAGAGAAAGCAATTATTAGGCTTTTCATTGGAAGGACTTTGAGCCTGAGAAGCAAAGAATAAAAGGGATTATTTAGTTCTGAGAGTATGTGAGATATCTTGCCCTAGTTTATTATACACTGAAGTCCATGAAAATTTTAGTTTTGGACATGTTGAAAATGTTTTCCCTCTCTGTTGTAAAGTTATGATCTACTTCAGGCATTTATAGCTATAAATGACCTCCTTTTGGCTGTTACAGGAAGAATATTCCCTGCATCCTCTAAAGCCAGTGAGCTGTATAGCATTGTTCTCGTGGTTTTGCTAACAGTGATGGAGACAAACACTGCAATACTTGAAACAGGAATGAACTCCACCCTAGCTGGGTATTAGAACAGGCAAGAAAATGAAAGCTTTTAGCAGATGAAAGTGCAAATGTGTCTGGTGTTTCTTTATCAAATCCTGAGTTTAAAGAATCAAACTTCAGAGGGGATGTGTTATTATGGTACTATAATGAAAGTTAAGCTGTCAGAAAAAGAGGATGTTTAGGTTTCTTTAACAAAACCTGAATTATTTTAGCCTGAGTCATGGTGCTTAAATTAGATCCTTTCCTGAAAATGGCATTTTTGAAAGTATAGAATAGAATTTAGATCAAAAGATCAAAAGCATCTGGGAATCTGATCAAAGTCTCAGTAGGAATCCACAGCTAAAGTATTTCATAATATATAAACTACACAATTGTCAAACTCTATAACCATTAGAAAAATTAAACATTTCCAGCAATCTTATAGTTCAGTTATTTTTTTTCCTAAAATTCCCAACAGTTGACAGGATCAGCCCTTAATAAATTCAATTGATCTGGTAGAAGATATTACTTCATCTACAAAACTTGCCTAGATTGTGTTCTTTGAAAATGACTGCTACAACCCAGCCACTGTTTTCTTATTTTTCAGTTCTTGGGAGATGAAAGGGCATTTAATTTCGGGTTTTACTTCTCCACCCCTGCTTTTATGAATTTTCTTTTCAAAGACTGGATCTGAAACAAGTGAACTGATAAAAATATTCTACTTCATGTGTCCTGTATCAAAATAACTTCCTTACTGTGGCTACTGAAAGAAAAGTTAGGAAATACTAAAGTTTAGACTATCATATCTTATGATAGTGTCATTGATATCAGAAAAGAGTACTAAAGGAATAAAACAGAACCTATGTCTGCAGCAATTTATTGTGTTTTGAAAAAAGAGTATTTGAAAATGCAAAGATTTTAATCTTTTTTCAGAAAAAATGTAAAAATACTTGATAATTGAATGAAAGTATATCACAAAATTGGACTTAAAAAGTAAATAACTGCATTGTTGATGTAAAAAAGACTTTCAGTCCATTTCTCTAGACTTTGAGTGTCTTATACTCTACATGCATTGTAAAATCATTCCCTGTCACTCAGGCATTATAATACCTTACTGAAAATGTCTTACAACCATTCCTGCTTTGTTTATATTAATATTTCAGTATACTAATTTGATGGAGAAATGTTCTCCCTCCACCCTAGTGTATGCGTGGTACATGCTTGTTAATCTTTTATCAGGATGTGTGCAGAATATGAAAATAAATTAATTGCATAATGAATCAATGAACAAAATACCTTAATTCATTTGAAATTACTATTTTGATAAAAAATAGGGTGATGAGGGTTTAAATTTTCATTGAAAATACAAAATGTTCTGCAATTTAATTGTTAATGAAAAAAATTTGCATACTAAGAACCAGGCAAACAAGAAAATTACAAAATCCAATCTAAATGAGAGATGTTGAACGCTAGACAGGAATAAGCGTAGAAAACAAGCAATAATTTAGAACCATGTAGTATCATTTCACAGGCAAGAATACCTATTTGGTGTGAAACTCATATGAAAAACAGAGATAGTATAGGATATGAAGAACACAAGAAAAAGTTATCTTTGTTATAAATTTTTTGTATGTGTGTATCCCTGTATCAATATGTACAATCAATGTATGAATGCAGTCAGATATTAAAGAGGGAAGGACAAACTTTAGATTCCTCACCACAGATTTCAACACTGCATTAAGCTTTAAGATTCTATTGGTTCAGTAAGATATTTCCAAACTGTGAGTTTCTGGATAAGTCTCCACTTCCCTTGTCCAGGCAGATGACCCTGTTGCACCCTGTTGATTCTGAGCTGGGGTGAGATGTGCATGTGCATTATCCTCTCCTTCTGCCCTGGTTTCTATGGAAGGAAACCCAAGGCCAGGGCCTGGAGAAGATTTACTGCTAACTTGCCTGGTCCTGCTGACCTTGGCTGGGTCCCTCATCTGGATGACTGAAGGACTTGGTCTTGCGTATGCTTCATGGACTGTATTTTTCCTGTCATCCATTGAAAGAATTAGCTATAATCTTACTTATATATGTGGTGCAGCACTGTATCCATGCATAACTTGTTCCTGTCTTGGAGCCTTTAGGAAGTACAACTCTGTAGGATGTGTGGAAGATGGGTGAGATGAGACAGGGCTCTAGCATCATCTCAGAGCCCCAGAGCTACACTTCAGAACATACTGGCATTTCTTGATCTGAGCCATCATGGTTCAGGAATTTGGTTTAAAATATATTCATGTGATATTTAAAACAACATGCTGGATTTTAAAAAATTATTTTACTGCTGTTGTTTGAGCTTTTTTAAAATGTTTTTTTTTTTCAAGATTTGGTCTTCAACTACAAAACATATATATTTTTCTTTCACTTGAGCCTCCCACATCATCACAAACCTCTGGGGATTAAGACTTTCTGGACAGGTACCAGGTCTCTGAAGCTTATGGTAGAGACAGTAAGAGCAAGCAACTGTAGGAAACCTGTGTATGGCAGGTCAGTGTGCAGCATGAGAGATGGCTAGGAATATGTGCTGCTTTACAAACAATAGATATACTCTGTTATATTTTAGTCACAGTGTTTGTTACTATTGACTCTCCCATTTGTGTCTATCATTTGAATATGCAAGGTATGCATCTATAAGCTTTGAGGCTTTCTAAGGGTAAAATAACTTGAAAATTTTCCCCTGCACTCTACCTTTAATTGGATACTGTCAGTCTAATAACACAGCTCAGGTGTGCTTGACCCTGTGCTCATTGCTTACCTGCAAAGGAAGAAAATGCAGACCTGAGAGTATGTATTCCCCTGTCCAACCCTTTTATAAGGTTCAGTGATTGGATCATAGATGTTAGAATCTATTTTCTGTTTAAAAGGAGACAGTTATTTCTTCTTCTTACATCCTGTAAATTACCACTTCTCTTTTTTTATCTGGTATCTTGATATATAGTGAGATAATACTATTGCAACATCTGTCATGATCTCAACATATCCAATTGTCTTTCACGTCTGTTAAGTTACACCAAGCTAAATGATGTAGTGACATATTGCATCTCTAAGCTAGGTTTAAAAACTAATTAGGATGCAAACAAGAATGAATGCATAATGGTTTCTTTCTGAAGCTGAGTAGAAATTTGACTGCAGTACAGTTAAGCAAATAATTTCCAATGAATAAATGATATCAATGTCACCTTTTCTGTTTATGAATTATCCACTAGCCTATTAAAAATTTCACTGGTTTGTTAATTTTATCCAATCTGTGAATTTTTAAATTACTGGTCATTTCTTAAGCACTGTAAGTGAACAAAGACAGATAACATATGCATGTTTCTTTTATCTGATGATTTAGGTAACATAACAGTTCTAACAGTGAAAAGTAAAAAGTTCTGCAAATAAAATATCTGCAAAATATCTGTTTGGCAAGTATTTCTGGGTTTTAGTTTCGAGGCCAAGAAAATTTGAATGGTAAAAGTACTGGTAATACTCAACTGCTCTTGAGAAACTGTTCACAAGAACATTACGAACAGAAATAAAAAGGAATTTTGCTTTTATTTAGGTTTGGCTGAGAGTGTCTTTCTACTTTTTGCTCTATGCTGATTCATAACTCAAGCCACCAAAACATTCCCCAGTGTTTTCTGTTAAAGATTGGGACAAGAGAAATGTGTCGCATGAGAAGGGAATATTATAATCGTTACTTAACATACAAAACATTTTCATCAAGGCACTCCTTGCAAATTCCAAAACACGATTGCAGCTGGCTCTTTGAATGGATTCATAGACTAAGCAAGGCTGTGTAAATAGCCTTGCTATTTTGTGCATCTCTAGCACCAGGGACTGATCCTCCTTTAATCCTTGCTGTGTATCAAGTCTCTCTCTTTGCCCAGGAGATGTATATGAAAGGACAATTCCTCTTGTCAGGAAGAAATTAGGCCACGCTAGCCCCATAAGTTTTGACCTCTTTGCTGTATGCACTGCCAAAATCAGACAGCTTTTCTGTGCTCATCAAGACTGCTCAGAGGGTATCATGACCCTTAATTAACATGGCAGCTGGTGAAGAGTGTTGCTGTTGTCCTATTTCCCTTCACAAAGCCAAATCCCTAAGTTGGTGCAGACATTTTATTCTACTCTTCCTTTGTCTTCCTACTTACATGTATGGAGCAAGGTGCTGACACTCTTTTTTCCCACTGTAAAATACTAGAAAATATGGTCAACTGCATTCTTCATCAGTGGCCTGATTTAAATAGAACTGATCTTGTTTTCAAACAAGTGTAGCTTCACTCATTTCAGGGAGTAACTCACCTTCAAATGAATGGAAAGAAACAGTCTTTTGTATCTTCCAGAAAATTTGAGGAGAGCTAAGATATTGTATTAGAAACAAATTCTGTGAGTGGAGTAACATTTACTAAGGAAAGTTCTGAGTTTGGAACAGAGAAACATCATTATTACTTTTTAAATTAATCATACTGAAGTTTTAAGATGCTCAGAATAATTGAGATTTTTGGGCCACAAAGCATAGAGCCAGGCGCAAAATTTTCAGATGCATGTGCTGAATACAGATGTTTCTTGGGGCTTCTAAAGACAGTTAACTGGGTGCTATGGTAGTTTGACTTTTCTCTGTACTGCTCTACAGGCAGTGTTTTTGTTATATTTGCCTCTTAGTTGTTAAGAAATGTTGATTGGCAGACAGCATCTCTATCACTTTTCTCAGTGCTAATGGCTTTAGCAAAATGAAAAACGGCCTTGTATTGTCTAAACCCCACTCTTTCTAATTCTAAAGCAGACAGGGACAGGATGCATTTGCATGTTAATAGAACTTTGCACCCTAAGGTTCTGGTTTATCAGATATTAAGAATGCATTAGCGATTCCCAAACAGTGATGGACAGGATTTATTAGCATGCTAATGCTACCTGAAAATATATGGTTATTGTGGTATCCAGAATCACACTCACTGAACGAATGATTAAACATCAGCTTCTCATTTTAGTAAGCTTTCCCTGTAACATAAAACACATTGCAATGTTTTCAAAGATGATTGTTGACTTTAAGCATCTTAAAATTGAGATATTATCTTAAGATTCTTTGAAAAGGCCAGATTTTCACATACTCATGTTTAGATTATGTATCACATCTAATCTAGTGATTAGATCTCTGTATGTAATTGAGATACCCAGTGATTGGTATCATGTAACCACAGTGAAGACAACCAAAATCACTAGCAATTTTGTTTGCACAGTAGACCAGTTTAACCTTATTGTCCACTTACAGAGACAGGATTTGTTTTATAATGGTTTCCAGCTCACTGACAAGATTTCCCAGCCTACTGTCATATATATTGTGGTTTTGATGCATAAACATGCGGATCAAGCTAGAGAAAGTGCGTCGATAGGTGAATTTGAGGTAAATTGTATTTGGGATTGAAAACTCATTGAAAACACAATATTTTCACTAGACTTGACATGTTTGAGGGTGAGTTTCACTCAGTGTTTTAGTTTGTCTGATTGATTGAGGGAACTTAAATACAAATACATAAAAAATATGCAGCGCATTTCCATGAAACTGGCTGCTGTAAAAGTTCTGAGTTTCCCAACACTGTAACGAATGATAGTTCTATTTGATTTATCTTGGTGCTTGAAGTGAAATTAATATCTATCTTACATAAAATCAGGCAGATTTACCATGTGCCTGTGGTGTTTGCTCTTCTGTATCTTTTTTCTTTTTTGTACACTTTTGATTCATAGTGCAGACTATCACTTGCCTAGATAGATGCTATTCTGAAATACTTTTAATAGGTTTATATTAAGTTGAAAGGGAAAGTGAAAATATAAAATATAAGCCCTAGAATAATTGTTGGTAAATATAAAATTTTGGATGTGAAAGCTTACCAAGGAAGCTGCAAGGAACACTTCTGGAGCTATAGTTGATTGAACATAATCTACCTATTATTATTATTCCTATTATTTTCCCAAGAAAAATAACACAGCTTCCACGTTGTTTATGTAGATTAACAAATCCACTTGGGACCTCTCCCATATAGTCAGCAAAACTCCCAGTCTTCAAGGGCAGTAATGCAATAAGATATGGCCAATGAACCAGGCAGATCACAGTTTAGCCAGTTCTGGATACATTACAACAAGCCTCAGCTTTTCAGTCACCATCTTAATAATTCCAAGCATAGGCTTAGCCTCATACTGAATTCCCTCCATATTCTACCCCTCCAAGTAAAGGCACTTGGTGTTTTCTCAAGGTGTAACTTGCTAGTTCATGTCTATAGGTTTGGGATGATATTTAATTTCTTTTATCTGGGTGCTGGTTTTGGGTAGGCATCAGTCTACAAACTTCCACCTCTCAGACAGTTCTGATCTGGTATGATTGGGCCAATGGTTTTCATATGAGGACAATGTAGCCATATCTCAAGATGCCACCTCCCTGCACAGCTTCTCCCAGCATGTACTGCCTCCATTAAGTAGTCATTAGAGGGAGCTGATCTAGCTCCAGGGGTACTATGGCTGCATTGTGAAGGAACAATGACAAAACTTTGTAGGATCTGTGGATTTTTAGGACCTGTTTTCACTTTTCACTGCTCTTTAGGCTAAATTGTTCCATCTCTTCTAGCTCAGCTACCAGTAATTTGAGTGCTAAATTGAGTGACATAACACACGTGTAATTGAAGGGGGTTTTGTTATGCCCTCCTTGGCTTTTCTGTGAGTCAACTCAAGTAGCTCTATTACTTATTTTCCCTCAGTGAACTAAGAGCGAGTTAGAGTGGTGGGAGAGGTGAACGTGCACATTGTGTAACGTGAGGATTGCTCATCTCTGGTCAATGATCAGCATCTCTGGATCTTAACCAGCAAAAAGTACTTCTAACAGCTCAGAAATCCAACATGTCTGCTGCTACATCTATATCACTTGGGCTGGCATGGAAAAATATTAGGAAGGATACAGGTAAGCACTTTATGTTATATATGCAGCTAGGAGAAAAAAAAATTATTAGAGCTATCTCAAGATGTTATTTAATGGTGTATACTAGGTATCAGAAATCACTGTTCTCTGCAGGGAAGGGTACTTTATTTAGTCCTCCACAGCTAACTCTAACCACATAATATATCAGTAAAATCACTATCCTTTTGTTTTATAACAACAGAGCCATTGGTACTGCACCTGTACTTGGAATCTCTTCTTGTGATCACTAAGTCTGTTCTTAATAAGTTCCTAGATATAAATTAACGGTAGTTAAGTAGTAAGAAATCAAGAAGTAGTAGGAAATCAAGATTTGGAGAAGAAATGCTGTATTCATATTAACATATTTTTTTCATTTAGCACTCATGTTGAAATGCCCAGAATTTATAGTCTGAATATAAGCCCAGTCATTCCACTCACCATAAAAAAATCCTAAAGACATTTCTTCCATCAGGAGGCACCAGTAATCATATCTCACTCTTACTCAGGATATTTCATCTACAGAATTCAATGCACTATACAAAAAATTTCAAAAGCAATTAAGAAATTGCTGAAAAAAAATTCCTGTGTTACGTGACTTAATTTTTCGTTCTTTCAGTTGAAACTTTTGACATTTCTCCCATAACAAAAACTAACTGGAGATACACAACCCTGAATAGTGGGTGAATCAGTCATTCAGAGACCTGCTTAAGATGTAGTTCAGGACTTGAACTTCCTTCAGGCTTGGGGCAGCAAAGATTTGTGCATTTGTAGTAAGGTCTTTTTAAATCATTCAGTGCTAAATGTAGTATAACTCCTAGCTGCAAATAATATGATCAGTTTCAGTCTTTTCACTTGTGCTTTGTAAACAGACCTTGGATCTCATTAATTTGTTTGCTACTCCTTATTGATTTGCTATATCACAAGAATGAATTTCAGTTTGTGTTTATTGGCTGCATCTCCTGTTCAGTATTACTGCTCTCACTGGTATGTGGGATTGGTCGCTCTAGCCCTACAGCTTTATTTTTCTCCCTTGACTGGTTTAGTGGTCAAAACATGGGGCTAACTGCTGCCTTGGGATAGGGTATTGTGATAGGGTAAGTAGTGATTGTGGTGTTGTGGTACTAGAATCAAGGAACTCTTAAACAGAGTGAATTAATAGACAGTCTGGCAATACAAAACTGGGTTGAGACTGTCCAGACCACTGGCAACAAAGGTATAGTGCCACTGAATGTGGAGTGGGCTGTTTACATTTCCATTTGCTCCTTTTGACACAGATGGACACAAAATAGTTGGCTGAAACAGAATAAGCTTGGAAATAGAGCATGAAATCATCAGTGAGTGATTTTTCACTAGTGAGTGAAGGGAGGAAAAGGGATAGAAAGAGTAAAGGAAGCAGGAAAAAGCAAGAGAAGAAGAAAACTGTAATCTAGATGAAAAAGAATTAGCAGTTTCATTTCTCAATACTCTCTTGTGCAATTGCTGTCTGTTCTTTCCTCCGTTATCCTGTAGACTTGTGGCAACACCTTTAAGCTGCTCAAGTACATAGGTTTTAGCTGTTCAGGACTTCCAGACTTAACACTTAAACCACTTTATACTCCCTTAAACTTTATGCTCTCTTTGCATTTATGGGGAATCATCATAAATTATATCCTGTCTCTAATGTCTCTTATAAATGAGATACAGAATAAAATGGGAGAGGAATTGACTGAACTTGTTTGAACAAACATAACTAGTGTTATCCAAATTACTCTTCAGTTTAAATTTAAGCCATTTTTGTTCTTTGTATCTGCCAAGACTATGATTGCACTAGGCCTACTCATCTTCAAAAGAAGCAAACAGTTAATGATGCCTCTTTACCCAAAGTATCCTATAGCAAAATCTCAGTCTTTAAGTACAATAAGATAATTTATTTGGGTGATACAGTGGTAGGAGCAGCTTGAGCCATATGACTCTGAAGCAACCAGGCAACTATACCCTTACAGTCTAAGTTTCCCACTCCTCATGGGAAATTGGTCCAATTACAATATTAGCATGTGGAGTGTTGATGCCCACTGGTTTTCTATGTTGTCTCTGCATGGGCTGTTTCTTCTCTTATCCCTAAGGCTGTAACTTCTGTTAATGGGGGTAGTGGCTTTTCTTGATTCTTTATCTTTGAGGAGGAATTGCCTCTGAGGCGTTCTTTTACTTAGGTAGATAGAAAGCTCAGGGTAACTAAGTGAAATTTCACAAGTTGCTGCCTCAATTTGGTTCTCCCACCAAGACTCCCAATTAGACTCCAAACCACACTGCTGCTTGCTTGCTCCCCTTTCTCCACCTCCATTCTGCTCCTCTCCCCACCCTGTGAGAGTGGCCAGAAAGAAGAATTAGAAGCATGAAAGGTAAAGATCAGGGGCTGAGAAAAGAACAATTTACTGGAAACAGCAATGGGATAAGAAAATAGACAACCATACTAATAACAAAAGTGTACAAAAGAGAAGGTGATTTACATGTGAAATGCTCACTAAGGAATCCAAGATGATGAACACTGGAGGATAATCCTGACATTTGGTTTTTTTCAAACAGAGGCCAGGGTCTTCTTATTAGAAGCCAGAGAGAGTCCCTTTCCTGTGCCCCTGGCAACAACTTGAGGTGGTACTGAATGACACCAAGGTCCTGGCTGAAACTAGGACAATAAGTGACACAAAACAGTTAATTTCCTTTATTTCTTTACATAAAGTAAGCTAGATAATATCCAATCTCTCCATTTCATGTAATCACAAACCTGCACTAAGTACTTCAGTTTAGAAATGATGTCAACAGGTTTTTGGAAACAGTTGATTAGGTCTGCTTTGGCAGATTTACTGTCAAGATTATTGCGTTGTGACATGGATATCTAGATCAATTAAAGTACTGTTGAACTTACTAGTGCTAACTATTTTCCTCTCACTTTTAAAAATAATAAATTTGCAGAAATTAGGCTCACAAAGTACCTGAGAAATAGTTTATAAACTCTGAAAATGTCTGTCTTCCAAGAACAATTTATTTTGCAGCTGATCTTTCAGTGTTTCATACTTGCCTGGAAATGGCCAGCAATGTTAGGATTTCTGTGGTTGAAGGAAAAATGATTTTTTGCTCATGTGATAGTTCTATACATGGTGTCTAATTACCTCTTAAAAGAGACAATAAAAGACTGACAATTCTGCCCCAACTTCACTGATACTCGTACGGTACCGTCTTTGATATATTGCCTTCTGTTTAGGTAAGCATGTATCAGTGGGAGTGCATGAGCTAGCCTAAACAACTCAGTTATTGATCATTTATGATTTGCTATGATTTTTTTTTTTACTGTGTTTTCTGGCAACACGTAATTTCCTTCTTCAAGAGGACACAACTTTTAGGTTAATGATGATATGACAGCTGATCTACTGTTGTGCCAAGCATTAAAAGACTAATATAAAAGCAAGGTTGTTCATTTAAGCAGAAAGGAGTTGCTTGTAGCTTTGATGGAAGCCTGTCTTCCAGTACCACCTCCATGTGACATTTCTAGCTCAATTTTCTCTGCTACCCTGAGTCTTCAGTGACAATCCTTTCCTTTAACTACTTTGAGTCACAAAAGGAAACTTGACTATGGAAATTAACAGAATGTCAGAGGAAGAAATATTGAGTTATTACGATATACTTGGAAGATATCAGTCATTTGGAAGTGTATTTTCTAAGGTCTGAATTCAAAGATTAAGCCTTCAGCTGCCATAAAGTAAGGCTAACTGTTAGTTTTAATTAGGGTAGCTGCATTCATTTACCCTAGCATGAAGCGGCTCTGTGTTTTAGAAAGAAAGTGTGCTCCCAAATCTCAGTGGACAGTATTTCAGCAAACACTTTAATTCTACTCACCAAGCCCTTTGCAGCTTCGAAATCTTGGGTCATGCTAAAGTGATGTTAGGTTGATTGTGTCCTGGGGATCAGGAAAAAAAAATTTAAAGAATGAGAATATTCAGTGATCAGAGGTTTTTTTCAACTCTAGCAGATGAATCCAAATCACTCAGATTTTCAGCAAAAGGGCTAATATGCTAGAAGGACCAGGAGGCTATCATAAAAGTATACAATATCATAGTTATTTTACAGTTAATTCTACAGTATTTAGTTATTTAAATGCACCTTGGCAGCAAAACTGTGGTATCTGGTAGCATTTAGAAAGAAATCTTAAACTGATGTAAAGTGGCATGCTTACTGCTGCTTTTCCATATCAAAGAGAAAATTCTGTTTTTGAAATCTGACTGTCATGGTTTAAGCCCATCAACAAATAAGCCCCATACCGATGTTTGCTTAGTTTCCCCCTGGTGGGACGGGAAAGTGAATCAGAAGTGCACAAATGAGAGAATTCATGGGTTGAGATAAAGACAGTTTAATAGGTAAAGCAAAAGCCACACACACAAGCATAAAAAACAAGGAATTCATTCACCCCTTGCCATGTCTGGGCATGTGTTCAGCCATCCCCAGGTAGTGCTTACTTGGGAAGACAAACTCCAGAACTCTGAACACCCCTTCTTCCTCTTTCTTCTCTTCCCAGTTTTATATGCTGAACATGACACCATATGGTATGGTATTCCATGGTATGGAATAGCCCTTTGGTCAGTTGGGGTCAGCTGCTCCATATGGATTCCCTCCAATTTCTTGGATACCCTAAACCCGCTCATTTATGGGGTGGTGTGAGAAGGAGAAAAGGGTTTCATTCGGTGTAAGCACTGCTCAGGAATAGCTACATTTCTCTGTATTATCAACACTACTTTCAGGACAGATCCAAAATGTAGCTGTATACCAGCTACTGTGGATAGAATTAATTCTGTCCCAGCCCAAACCAGCACACTGACTCAATGAAATGTGCTACATTCTTTGATTCAGAATGTGAAGGTCAAAAGAGCAGCTGCCTTGTTCTAATGTATTCAGAAATTGTTACTTTTTTTTTTTTGGTAAAAAAAGTGCTTTGTGGTAAATTGTATTTGTTGCCTTTTTTTTTTTAGAAGTTCATTGCCTATTTTTCCCATTTCACTTATTTGTTTTGGGCTATTATGCTACAGTTTCTTTTCCATTCTTCTCCTTTCTAGGGATTACACTGAGCCTTTGTCTATTTAGTTATTCTTGACTAATACACCAGTAGTCTATTTCTTATTGAGAAGTCATCTGTCCCTCTTTTTGCTTTATTTATCTGTAGTTGCTGCTATGGTGGTTAGGCCTGTGTTAATTTTGAAGCAGTGTCTTCATTACAAATAATCTTGTTTGTTTAAAGGAATCAGGTTCTGAATGAATATAGTAGAGTAATATGTTTATGCACAGCAATTCACTAATCATCATGTTATAACCGCTCGAACATGTTGCCAACTTTACATGCATAATATTAAAAAGATGGATTTTTTTTTTTTACTTTATCTTAATAGGAACTGCTGCCATATTTATTCCCGACACTTGTAGAAACTGCAGGGTCCTTCCAGGCATGTCCCAATAACCAAAGCAGCTGAGAATTCCTGTGTGGGTCTGCTTGCAGAGCTGAGCTGTTCCCCAGGTGTGATAGTATGCTGCCAGACATGTAAAGTGGGAGAAGGGGGTAAAAAATCACTATGAAGAAGGAGGAACCCTAGAACTAATGTGTGTTGAAGTGTTATCTGGAGCAGAGCCTTTTCAAAATGAACGTTGAACAAGGCTCTTTCACCTTGGGAAACTGGCTTATTATTGATGGTTTCTGAAGTGATATCTCCATCAGAATTTTAATATCTCTTGGGTCGACCCTTGGGAGAAAGGATTTTTGTCTGTCTCTAAGACGCTTGGCATTATTCAGCACATATGATAATGCAAAATTTAGCATGCTGGTGATGTATGTTCTTTCCCTAACAGTTATAGCTAATGGAATTTCTACTGAATCATGGATGTCTTGAGTCAGTTTTTAATTCTGTGGATGTGCTGGTTTTGAGATCAGCAGGGAATTAAACTCCAAATAAGCCACTTCCCTTTCCCTGACACTTTCAGTAAGTGAGGGACAAAATCTTTAAAAAGGCAATACTAGGGCTTGAAGTAACAATTTGCTGAAAGCACGAAGCAGTGGAAGAAGACACACACAGTAACAACAACAACATTAATAGCGAAAGTATACAAAACCTGAGAAGGTGTTTTATCCACAAAAAGGTATTCTCCACTGAGAACAAAACCAAGATGTTGAATGCTCCCTGTAGGATGCATCTATGTGGTAGTCCCAGGCAAAGGCGATATGGTGACCATTTCCATGCTCTGTGCTGTGTGGTATTTGGGGAAAAAAGGCAATATGGTGACTGTTTCCTTGCATCGCCCCTGTGGTATTTGTGAAACAAAGGCAATATGTTGGGGAAGTCCCACAGCTAACATTTCCCCCTTCCCAGCATGAAAACAATGAAAAGCAAGGACAAAGGAGCCCTTGTAAGTGAAGGGGTCTGAGTAGGCATCGTGCAGCCACTTCACTGAGCTCAGACCCCTGCAGCTGCTTGAGCTGCTACTTCTACCTCCGAAACGTTCCTGCTCCAGGGCTGACCCCGTGCCACCTCGGCCTTTCTGGGTTCGGCCGTGTCTCAGAGCTGTCCCTTCAGCACCAGGCCTGGGAGCGGCGCCGCTGTCCCTTTCAGCACCAAAGGTCTGTAGTCACACTGGAGAAAAAGTGAGGAGGCAACAGGTGGGTGACAGAGGAACCGAGTCCACAGGGGTGGATGGTGACAGTCCCTTCACGGAAGAGAGCGAGGCATGATGACTCACTCATGGTCCGGCACCCCATCTCTTCCTGCTGAAACCCACAGCCCCAGTGATGATGGGCTTGGTGTAGAATAAACAACTCAGTCACACACAGAGTACTAAACTCTACCCCTTTCTCTGTAACCAGGACAGTAGACAAACTCTTTTGCATAGCCAATTTTTTATTTGATGTCAACTCTTTGTTAACATAGCATTTGCAGTCATCGAACCAATATATCTATTAACTTTGAAAGCTTTGCATAACAAAGCAATCTCTGCATAGAAAATGTGTGCTGGTATGCAGACTATAGAATTCCACAAACCTGAAACCCTCGCAGCAAGGATCAAAAGTTTCAGCAACATGTAAGTCCCCAAGAATGAGAATCTGATTTCTCAGGAGCAAGACTCAGTCTGAGATCAGTAAGTGGTGAGATGTTAAAGGCATTAGGCAGTAAGGTTGACTGGCAGAGTATGGCACCATGCCTGTATTATTACAGAAATGTTACCAGTATACTGCTTGCATCTACACTCAGACCTACAATATCTGGTTCAGTTATTTCACATATTTTATAGTGTAGCAGAGCATTAAGACACACGGTAATAAAATAGCCAGTTGTTGTACACATTTTGTTTCTTTTGTTGGTCATGCAGTGAAATCTGTAATATGTTCTGTAGGTCCATAGAAGTAATGTGTTTTCCTTTGTGTTTTCTGAGTTGGCTGAATTTGTGGGGGTTTTTGTTTGGTTGGTTTGTTTGTTTTTTTACATATCAGACTTTAAACCCGATAAAAATGGTTGCAAGAGTAGAGTTTGATTTGGCAGGGTGGCCAAGTTGTGCTGTTCAGCTGCCAGACATTGTGCAGCAGCCCTCTGGCTGAGGTTTTTCTTGCGGGGATTGTGTTGAGAGAAGGGGCTGTACAATATTGTCTTCCAGGACACAGATACCCGGGAGAAGATGGGTGTTTTCAAACCTCAGAGCTGCAGAACATGTATGGTGTTCTGGGTAGCCCTGATTACTGCTGGGAACAACAGAGAACCTGACAGCTTAGAGCTGCTGGGTCTGGAAGATCCTAAATCTTGGACAGTGGTAGACCAAACCCTGCTCTACCTACTTATTGAAACTTGATGGTCCTGAAATTCCAAGACACTGATTGGCACAAAATATTGAGATACCTGACAAATCTGAATTTGCTTCTATCAAGATGAGGCAAGGATAAACAAGAGATACGGAACACATATGGATCCAACTGAGCGGCAACCTGCACATCACACATCCTTGGATCATGAAAAGCAAGGTTTACCTATAGAAAGACATCCTCATAGTCCAACAGAAGGGCTCCAAGCAGAAGCCATAGAATGATATCACTTACATTATGGTGTTACATTGTCTTTAATCTCAGATAAAAAAATACAGTAGTTCTGGTTTCAGTATATGCAATCTCCTTGTGGATGATAGCTGTAAGTATTCAAAAGCAAGAAATAAAAATATTTATTTAAATTCAAAATATTATCTCAGGAAAAGGCTGAGAGATAGATAATCACCTATATAAATGTATATGCACACATAAATACATATTTGAAGCAGTTATACAGCCAGACGGTCTCCAGAAAAAATGACAGGCAAGTGTCTTCTGTCCCTGCAGGAACCTATTGCACGTAGAACTGCAGCACAGGCACAGCAAGTAGACATAAGCCATGTGATAAGAACAAGGACAAGAGCTCTGTTCAGTGTTCCTAATGCCAGGAATACATCTAGCAGCTGCTGCTCAGCCGCAGAACAAAAGTGTATGGAGTACATGCTGTACATCTGGAATAGAGTGAACTTATGAGACGGACTGGCTGATGATGACCTACCCTCACAGTAAGTTCTTTGTGTTCAGTAAGCAGTGACAATCTATTCTGAGCACATTGCTTGTCAGTTTGCCATGTGAGTAAGCCTGTACAGAGTGGTCCAGACTCACAGCACGTGCAACACGAGGTGTGGGCACCTATTTGCGTGCAAGACTGCCTGGAATTGAGATGATGAAGTCCAGCTCCTTCTGTTCCTTCCTACACTAATCTAGTAAAAGTACCCCAGGCTGCAAATCTGATTTTCCTTATGCAACTTGTTTTAGGAATTTTAATTTTCCTAAAAGCTATGCTCTTCAGTAAAGCAAACATACTTTAACTCTCGGGAAATAATTGGCATGTAATAGGTTACAGAGCTTGGCAAGGTAGTTCGTTTGTTTGGGATGAACAGATTCTTCATGTGTTGATGTGTCTTAGACTCCTCACAGCTTCTGTGTGACGTCAACTGAAATGTACAAAGTGCTGTATTAGTGAAAGTTAATTTGAAAATATTTGCTATCCAGCATTCTTTTTACAAGACAGACAATGAGAATAGAATGAAGAATTCATCATAAACCACATAATTTTAAGGGAAGATAATGAAAGATTTTACTATGAAAAAATAAACAGAAGACAGTTTTAAAAGCAAATTGTGTAAGATGGGGGCTGTCTGGCAGACAGAGCATCCAAATTTTATCTTATAGGTTTTTTTTCTAAAGCAAAACCACAAAACCAGCTAGCAGCCACCAAAGTCTGCAAAATTCTTGTCTATTTTTCAGAAAAGCATTTATAGATTAGATGATAAATAATTATAAAGCCAGGCAGTTCTTCATACCACATCCCTGCTGCTGGGTAGTGATGTTGCTTAGCAACACTTGAGCAGGAAGAATCCTGGATTGGCTTGTGTGGAGTGTCAATGCAGGTTATATTATGTGTCCAGAGAAGATACATACTGGGTTCATGAGCCATCTTTTAGGACTTTCCTTGCAGTGTAATGTTTTTGTAAATAGATATTTTGATTTCTTTATTTAGCTACTTGTCCATGCTAGACATTTCTGTATTTCATATACATGAGGAACTCCTTGACTGGGCAGAACATACTAAGTGAAGTTTTGGAGATATGAAGGTGATGGTCTACATTTTCTGAAGGTTCACTGCCTCTTTCTGGGGTATTTGCAAATACTCCACTCAGTTATGTAAAAGCTCACATTTCTATTCACTGCTATGCCACCCACACCACACATATATTGACTGGTTTAGTGGGATAAACCTTTAAAGTACTTACTAGTTAAACAGGCATTTGCTTCTCCCTCTCTCTTCTACCCCTCCCACCACATCCCCTCCCTGGCTCACTCTCTGCCCTGCCCATCAGTTTGTGACCCTTCCTATTCACGGGGAATCACAGAATGTCTAGGTTGGAAGACACCTTCATCATTGAGTCCAACCCCTGCCCTAACACCTCAACTAAACCATGGCACCAAGTGCCACATCCAGTCTTTTTTTAAACACATCCAGGGATGGTGACTCCATCACCTCCCCAGTCAGAGCATTCCAGTACTTTATCACCCTTTCTGTACAAAAAATTTTCCTAATATCCAACCTATATTTCCCTTGGTGCAGCTTGAGACTGTGTCCTCTTGTTCTGTCAGTTGCTGCGTGAAGAAAAAGACCAACCTCTACCTGACTGCAGCCACCTCTCAGGAAGTTGTAGAGAGTGAAAAGGTTATTTCTGATACTTATCTAAAAGTCAGAAAGGTTCTTGGACACTGCCTTTCTTTTCATAACCTATTACAGCAGGAAAGGTGAACAGGAAAATGCTTGTTTTTATATATAAGTACTAGTTCTTGGTTCAATTCAGCAGCACATTGCATTTGTAATTTATACTTCTCCAAAATGGATGTAGAAAGCTACTGTTCTGATTTCATGGCACTTTCTACATGTTTTTATAATTTATACCTTGTAAAATGTTTGCCAAAATCACCACTTTATGTCCATTTTTCAGAGCGAAAAATTTTTTTAAAAATTGCGAGGCAGCGCTGGATTTGACATGAAGTATCTTTATGGAAACATATGAAACACAGGTATCAACACTGAAGTCTTAAACCAGACAAAACTCCTACCAAAATTATGGTTACCTAAGGATTGTAGGGTACAGCTTCCATTTCCTGTGAAATGCTTTGCAAACTTTAGTGCCAGTCTCTATACTGAATATTTGCACAGATCTACCACTCAACTCTGGACTTACTCAATGTAATTCAAATTAAACTGAAAACTGGGCTGATTGTGAGATAGAGGTCGCTTGTAGATGTCTAGCAGAATATCTAAACCAAAACTCTTAAATGTCTTCCTTAAACCCTCTCTATTCCTTGATTTCTCAATTAAAATTGACAATAGTAACAGTCTACTTGTCATGAAGATGCATTATTTGAGAGTGTCTTCTTTCTTGGTCTGTTTGCCTGTCTGACATATCAGCCTTTTACTTCTGAAATAGAGAGGTATTTCAGCTTTTATACTCTCCATCCTGAAACCCTTGTCCAAAATATTTGTGTTCTGAGTATTGCTCTCTTTCGAGGCTTGACATGTGTGGTCTAGTCCTCTCCCATCCATTCAGGAGGTTATTGCAAAGATCATCTCTTCACAGCCATTTACTGACTGTGCCTCTCTCCTATCAAACATAGGTCCGCTCTCCACATGGACTCTTAGCTCATGCTCACTCTTGCACTGATGGTTTCCTACTCTGATTGACTGTCAATTAATTCCTCTAAGATACATTTTAGTTCAGTGCAGGAACCATAGTAACTGTGAAGTTTCTAAATTTGTCACCCTGGTTCATTTATATTACAGCCAATAAAAAAACAAAACCTACAAATCCCGTTAGTTGCATTCTGTGTTTGTTGTCTTCAAAGCTGACACTGAAGAACAAAACAAAGCTGTTACATTGCGTGATGTGGGTGGCAGTATTGTAGGGATCCTTGCTCTCATTTCTTTTATGTCAGCTGCTTCTGTTTTGATTATTTCTGACCTGATGACTGAGAGATTGGAGCATCTGACATTTGAGTGGAGGCTGACATATGAGGAGAGAGCTGGGATTGTTTAGTCTAGAGAACTCAGAGGGGATCTTATAAAGTTATATAAATACCTGATGGAGGAAAGTAAATTAAACAGAGCCAGAGTCTCCTCAGTGGTATCCAGTCAAAATACAAGAGATAAAGAGGGAAAAATAATTGAAGACATTCCCTTTAAACAGAAAAAACAACTATTTTTACTGTAAAGGCAATTAATACTTAAATAGGGCACTCAGAGAGAGTCTGGAGCCAATATTCCTGGAGAGCAACTTGTTCTAGATGATCATGGAATTGGACAAGGTGATCTCCAAAGGTCGCTTCTAAACTCAGTAATTCTGTGTCCTTCTGAATTTCTGCTTTGAAGTGCAGCCAGCAGCAATTTAAAAAAGTGAAAAGCAAAACCAAAACCCCTGAAAACCCCTAAGAGCTGATGTTTTTTTTTTTCCCATGTTGAGTGTGTAGTTTTTCTAAGTTGGTTTTCTTTTGGGACCCGTTTGGCTTTTGCCATTGTTTTTTCACCACGGACACCTATGAATCTTGAATGCTCCTTTCTCTGTAGGAGTTGGATGCAACCTTTTCACTGGCCTTTTCTTGAGAAATGTCTGCCCATACTCTGTAATCAGAGATGAATGCAGTGACCATGGTTCATTGGTGGGAGGAGTAAGGTGTCTTTCGGAAGGGATCAAAAAACTGTTGCAATGTTGAGTTGCACAGTTGAAAAACCCCACAAAAAGATGTGGTGGGAGAAGCCTTTTGTGGCAAGGCAGCCACTTCGTTATCAGTAGATCACCTTGATGTGTAAACTCTCAGATGAACACTGGCCTAGCTGCTGGTTTTCACTGGGACCTGGGAGCAAAAGGAAGGCTGGATCCTAGTATGAATCTGTGAGGAGAGGGTTTTCAAACTCCAAGTGAGGTGCTTGTTACAGGGTGAGTGAAAGGCAGGTTGGCCTTAAATGCCACCGGGCTTTGACCCTATGTAATTCTCACAGTTTCTGGATGTGCTGGCACTGCTGTAATTACTTATTTTATCCAGCCAAAATTATCCTACTGAAAGAGGCAATAATACAGATTCAGTTTTGTAATTATCACTTTTAAAAAAATACTTCGTTCAAGTACCTGCTTCTGTAGGTTGTTTTTAGAACATAACTGCAACCACAAATTCCCCCACATTTTCCTCTGAGTTGCTGCTTTTATAATTTATTTCTTGTACTGTATTCACTGCATACAGCTAGAAAGCCTTTTTCCATTCAGAGTAGCAAACTTCATGCAGATTTGCTCTCATGGATCAATCTAATTTTCTTCAGTTTTCTGTGTCTGATGCCTCACACAGATTCAGTGAATTAGGCAAGAAATATTTGATTTTTTTTCTGAAGGCTCTAAATATGAAAGAAAAACCAGAACTTTTAATGACATTTTGCCTTTGGATTATTTTAAAAAATGGTGCAAAGGTTTCAGCTAGACTTAGACAGCATTTGAAAAGGAATGCCAGAAAGGCATTTTGTTGTATCTTAAACTTTTTCAGGATTTTAAACTATTGAGGAGAGAATAGCATTATAATTTCCAAGATCACAACTCCTGCTGCAAAGACTTCTATTATGTTTATAAGCTCCCTTATAAAAGAGTTGGATATAACTTCAGTCTTAAAATTTTCTTTGCCTAGACAGCACAGGCACAGAAAGCCAGACTATGTTACGTTCATGGAACAGAGATAAGTGTTTAAAAAATGTTGGCCTGAAGGTATGTGGAGCACTTATTATCTTTACTCTCTTCATAGATGTAATTGATGGCCATCCCAAATGTACACTTCCTCAGAGGACAGGAATCTTCATACCTTGGGCATCCATTGGAGATGGATGAAATAGAACACGTGAAACAATCAGACACAGCAAAAATAGATTCTTTTATAGGTTTAGATTCTTCTGGGGATGTTTGAGAACTCACAATTTCGTAGTGGCTAACTACAGCTGCTGTCATCATTACTGTACATTCACATTAAAATAGCCACAAAGGAAGATGGTGAATTTTGCAAAGACTGAGAATACTAAAACTTTTCTGTTCCTCCTTTGGATGATTTAAATGTGGGGTTTTGTTCCCTTCTAAACAAATAGTGTGATGTAGCTCTTAAATCATTGCACAGAACAAAGGGAAAATATAAACAGGGAATTTGAACAGGGAATTTAAGGAAGCATTGCTATATCTGGTTAGTAGTTAGCATCTCTGGCACCAGGTTATCTTTTATAGCACTGAAAAATACACCAAATGTTGTCAAAATCTTGAGTTTTTTGATGCTGTATGTCTTGTGTTTATTTGTATGCCACAAACATATGAGAGGCTGTTTCTAAGCCTAGGAAATTTGTTTTTTAAAGCCTAAGGGAAAGTTCTGTTTTCCCCAGAAGCCTTACTGAGAAAAGATGCAGTGTGATTCAGTTTCAGAAGTTCAGTTATTAAAAATAAGTTGACTAATGTGTTTTAAACAATTGTATAGATTTCACTAATATATTATTTGATAAGAAATATGCAAATACTTTCAAAATTTTTAAAAAGGAGAATGTATTTTTTCTCATGCAACATCTTGAAACCACTTCTTCAACAATATTGGAGTCTGAAAGCTTAGGCATCTTCAACAGAATTTTGATTAATTTGCTTAGTCTTCCTACGTATTGAAATCTTTCAGCTGTATTTTCTGAATCAACAATGATACATTTTTACACTTTTTGATATAATATGTGTAATTACCAAAACTTTTGGTTTCTCAAAAGGAAATCTCTGTTTACACTTACAGAAACTAAGATAAATAGTCATATAAAGTGTTTTTTTACTAGTCCTATATTTCTCAGTTTCAGCAATATTGCCTGCCAAATGACATTACAGATGTATTCTAACACGACTGCTGAGTATGAGGGTAATAATAAACTCTGTGTTAAAGTCCCCATGCGAAAATGGGCTAGGCCAATGGCCCTTCCACATGTGTGTTTGGGAGAGGCAATTAGTACACCTTTCTGCTAATTTTTATATGGTAAAAACAGAAATTAAAAAATAGAAATAGATTACAGCCCATTCCTTTTTTACATCTTTTTCCTAAGGTATTTCAAAAATTAGTTTTTTCTTTTTTTACTATGACACATACTACGTAAAAACATTGGTCACATCATCTAATGACATTTGTACCTAATGGACAAACATGGCACCATTTGTTTTCCATGTAGGGAGTTTTGTATTGTGACATTTAGCACAATATGAACCTTTCAGAATTTATTTCTTTTTCATTCTCTTCTAGGTACTCTTTTGAGTCCTGCTGCTTTCAAAGAATAATTGTAGCAATCGGATACAATAAGAAAAATCCATGGAGGGGACAAATTCTATTTTTCAAGGAAATAGGACACATCAAATGTTGTTTCTGCCTGCTGGCTTGTAAAAAAAAAAAACAAAAACAAAACAAAAACCACTCAAGAAAACATCAAGCCCTGAGATTAAAAACAATCCTACAAATACCCTCAGTGATAGGCTTTGGCTATGTGTGTAAAGTCAGCTAGGCTTGTAAGCATTAGCAGAATAAGGCTTGAGTTTATAAATATAACTTGCCATTCAGAGGATTTTGGCTTCAAATTCACATAGTATTAACATTTCTGACAATTCTTGAATATACACTAAGGTAAAAAATTGCTCAAACTGGCACTTATTCAACAGATGTGCACTATGTCTTGTGCTCAAAGGAAGAATTAATAAAAGTCCTCAGTGGTGGCTTATCCTTACTCCACCTGAAACCCGTGGGCACTTTGCCATTCATTTAAATAGAAAATCTGAGTAAATACTGTGCACGTCTAAAACTCTAATATGCTTGTTTAAAAAGAATTCTTAACTTTTCTTACCATATGCTATCATATTAAAAAATGAGGCATTTTTAACAATGGACAGGAGATAGTCAAAATACCAGTGAGCATTCTTGTAGATTCTGATTCAAATAAAAGTTCTGCTAGAGAAACCTCATCTCCAAGGCCTCTTGCAAAAATATGCTATATAATTAAAAGTAAAAAAAAAAAAATCCAGATAAACCTCATGCCAGAATGAGAGTAGAATGCAGAGTTATAGTAGTCAGCAATATGATCAGGCAAACACTGATCACAATTAAAAGTATTTTATATTCATGTTAATGGTGTTTCCGTCATCTGACCTTCAAGGATGCATAAATGATCATGTGAGGAAAAATTTATTTCCTCACCTTATAATGGTTAGCTCTTATTTTGGCCTTGAGAAATGCACACAGTGTTCTGGGACCTTTGCCATACCTGTGCTGAATGGGGTGTGTAAATCATGAAGTGTGGCTCTGTTCTGTTTCTTTTTCTCCCAGCAGTTCTTACTGGATGCATTGCTTCATTTTTTAGAATGGACACAAACTGGGTTAAAAGAACTCCGTACTTGTATCCTTAGCAAGCCTGAGCATTCAATTCTAATAATGCAGTGGAGATTTATCAACATTTTCTCATCAAATAGATTTTGGCTACAATCTGTTAGATATTTTAAAATATGAAGCAATAATGACCCCAATATGAAATTAGGTAATTGGAGCAGCTTTCATTTATGCATTGTGCCTGGCATGGGGAATTTGACTGGTATCTGATAATTTATAGTCTATGGATAAAAATGCAATTTCCAGGTTATTAAAATGTGAAAAGGTCATACTTCAATAACTGAATATTAAAAGATTTTTCAGAGGACACTTTAAATCAGTGCTGTTGACAACCAAAGATACAGAACTGTTTAAAAGAGGAATGCTCTTTGCCTTCCTAAAATCAGAGCTCCTGCCTACTTTGATCTTGCATTATTCCCATTCAGAAGTGTTGTACTGCTGTATATCCTTCTTAGAAATGAAACTACTGATGCACTGCATTTTCAATTTTGTTTGTTTTTAAAATCTATAATTGTTTTATTAAGTTCAGAAATAAGTTTTTCATTTTCTACTGATTTTTTAAAATGTAAAGCCTGTAGCAGCAAAGTCAAATTTTGAAATTAATAATAGCCATCTGGGTTTAATTACCCAGGTAACTTCCTTTAAATCATATTGATATTTCTGAAGAAGGGCAGTTTAATTTCTTGGCTAGTAAAATGAAATGAAAATATTAAATAGAATAAGAACTGGTTTAATAGAAGTCATCAGAAAGAACTTCGAAAGCCAAGGATACATTGTTATACTCCATACCTGTTACAATCAATTCATTCATTTTCTTAAAGCAAATATTGTGAGGCATTATATAAGAATATTTTACAATAATGGTCTCTGAAGTGCAGATATCTACCATATTCTAGGGTTTGTTTTAGAATTTGATAAAGCATTGCTTTGGTATTTTGTCTGTAACTGATCCAGCATGTGAAAATTCTCCCTACCTGCCATGTTCAGATCAGTAAACTACTGTAGAGGGAAGAGGAACCCGGATGTCACAGTTGGCCTAATCCTTTTCACTCAAGAAAAGTCATGGAATGGCTGCCCTTTACTGCTTAGGGGATCAGGCAGCAGGAGGCTCTGGTGGGACTGTGCCTGTGTTTGCACAGACACCGTACAAAGTTCTACAATGACAAGCCATTTCTGAGCATCCAGCCTGTGCACTCAAATCACAGTGGCTCCAAGTCATACGTCAAGGGATTTTCTAGCAGTAACTGATGCTGTGCTTAGCTGGTTAAGCTGAGATCAGTGGCACTATTGCTGCTTTGAGTAAATATCTGTTTCATGAGCCCTGTTTGTGCAAAAGCACAGAAACCTGGAAACTTACTTGTTCTCATTGGCTAATGACAGAAGCCAATTCTTAGATGAGGAACCTTTGACCAATATTGTCAAATCCCACTACCAAATCTCAGCAGGTAGTTTTCTTTCCACTGGCAGCTTGTCTTCAAAGAGTTGAAGTTCTGGAAAACTTTCTAAATGAATGCCTTTAAGGCATGGGCTACAAAATTCCTCATCAGAAGAAATATCCAACCATGGAGTATAACTGTAGACCCTCTGAGACACTAAACCCCAGCAGAAGGCTGAGTAAATCAGGTATTAGTTATGGCCAGAGACAGCAAGGCAGAAAAACTGAATAACAAGAGAGGAGTTGCTACCTCATTAGTTTAAGGTATCTACAGGCAGGCTGTAGGCAATCACCTTGTCCCAGATAGAGTCATGGGCTTAATCACTGAGATTTTTTTTGTAATGAGAATTAGTACAGAGGTTCATAACCTGGGTTTTTGGACATGCAAAAGAGAAGGTAGAAGGTGCTTGTGGAGAGCTCTAGTCTAGGTGACTCTAGCACTGTTTGCAATTGCAGTTAGTGTGGCACTAGATGAACTTCCTTTGTCTGGCAGTGATAAGGCTTGCCCAGCACGGCAAGGTTGTGACAGATCTAAGTTTCTCCAGAAGCGTGGAGAGGATGACAATTTGCAGAAGAGAAAATGTTGCATCTTTTATATTTCTGCTTTCTCTCTCTCCCTTTTTATATGCTTATGTATTGTTTTAAAGGAAGACAGAAATAACAGTATGAGCTACTTCAGCATTTTCCTTTCATCCAAAGGGAGAGATACTGGTTTTTACCAATTAAAGGCACCTAAAATGGAATCATTATCAATGCATATTTCCATGCAATCAAAGTGAAAGTGGAATATTGTTAAAATAAAATCATAGTATTTTACAGTTTACAAATTTCTATATTTTAAAAGGTTATGATATTCAAAAAGATATTACAGTTGAATCTAAAACAGAAATGATTTGCAACAGGTTTCTAATGTATTTAACTATTTGATGTGGTAACAGAATCCTTCTTCAATTCTAGATATTTTCATTATGGGAAATCTAAAGGCAAATAACATGTTAGTCAATTTCTCTGTGTTTTGAGAGTTTGGAAATCTGATATATGTTGTAGTCATGCCTAGTAGTAGTACGGGCTTTGAATTTAGTGGGCCAATGTTGCAGTTCTTAGACAGCAAAGAGTTTCTAGTGTGGACTCTCTTTATGTTCAGCAGACATCAGAGTCAGCTGCGGTCTTGGCTGAAGCCTCAAACTGTGGTGTAAAGTGAAAACTATGTCTTTAGCAGTGTTTGGACAAGGCTTGTTGTCAGTGATAGATTAGAGATCACCTAGTCCAGCCATCTTTGGTAATGCCTATGGTAAAATAACTCAGCAGCCAACAAAACAAAAGCTGTTTCTTTATTCAAATTGGAATTTCCCATCACATCTCATGTCTGTTGCCTCTCCTCCTTCCAAAATGTATCTCTGAGAAGAGTTTGGCTCCATTGTCTCTATATCTTCCCACTAGGCAGCTGTAGATAGACACATGATCTCCCTTGAGCCTTCCTATTTTTAAGAATGAATAAACACAGTTCCCTCAGACTCCCCACACTTGTCACATGTTCTTGGGCTTGATGCACTGTGTGAAAATCTTTGGAGACCTGTTCTCCTATATGCCACAGAGAAGGGAATCATCACTTCCTTGACTTGTTCTCAGAGCCCAGGATACAATTGCTTTAATGGCTGTGAAGGCACAGTGCTGACTTGTGTTTAGTTTGTGTTTTCTAGGACCTCCAGGCCATTTCAGCCAAGACATCCCACAGCCTGTGCCATTGCATAGGACTATTCCAGATGCAATATTTTGCCTTTATTGAGCTTCATGAGGTTCCTGTCAGCCCACTTCTCCAGTCTGCCCAGGTTGCTCTGAATGGTAGCCCTGCCCTCCTGCATATTGACTGCTCCCTCTCCATTTGATGTTATCAGCAACACTTCTGGGATGCACTCTCTTCCATTGTCAGGGGCTAAGTCTATGCTTCACAACTTGGCATAATCAGGTGGTCACACCTACATGCTTGTGCTGTACAAATAACTGTATGCTGATGACAATGGGATGCGCTAAACTGTGACACAGATATGTTAATAATTCCTTTTCTTGCCAACCTCTTCTGCATTGAAATAAAGCATTCTAGAGTCTACTATATTGCTAGGTTTCTTCATTTTAAAGGCAAATCACAAATAACAAGGAATTTTATGTAGAGATATTCGAATACTGTAAAAGAGACAATTCAGAAGTAATTTTCTCCAAGGATACGGAGGAAACTTCTAAATATTTATGATCTTGTGAAGCTGTTGACAGCTTTTTGATCCCCTTAGACTGAATTTGCTCTTCCTATATATGTGAGCAATTGACCTCAATGATAGCACCTGCTAAATACAGTGCTCCATTTGGGCTACCAAACAATACAAAACTGTAGTGGTATTTGTGTGAATCAACACACAGAGGTAACCAGGGCCACCTCCACAGAACAGCTGAAATGCAAAGTAGATTTATTTCATTACCTCCCTCACAACTCCAGGTAGCAAAGACACACAGAGACACAGGCTCTGTTGAGCTTAGTTCATTGTAGTGGGCAGTGACAGGCGGGGCACTGCCTGCCACAATAAGTCAAAGGGCTTCACCATGTGCAGTTTATCACAAGACTATGCTTTTATGACCTCTCTCTCTCCCAGCAGAAGGCTCAAAGCTGTCTGTGAGAGCTTCTCTACACAGGAATTCTACTCAAAACAGGTAGATGAGCAATACTCCACATAATCAATGGAGTTTTCCCACACCAACCTTCTCAGCATTGCCTGCTGCAAGGTCACTTTGAGCTTGAGTGAGAACTATTCTCTTCTCACTAAAACTTTGGGTTTTAACCCTTTCTTCCCAACATTTTATCTTAAAAGGACTTTCAGTTCTGTGTGTTAATAAGATTTGATTATTAATGTCATTAGGCATTTAATGTATATTTTCAGCATCTCTCATTTATTCAACATGTGAAATGTTTAATCTGCCTTGATCTGATTGGATCCTGACCTAGCTCTATAGGCTAGGTATTGTGACTGTGTTCCTCAGAGGTACAGTATATGTTATCTTAAATATAGCCATGTTTTAAAAAGGTTGTATGGTTTTCTTTCAGCTAGGATGGAGATTCATTCACTGTATGCCATCCTGTGTATTAATAGCCCCTGGTACACAGCAGTAATGACAGAAACACTGTCCACTGCCCCAAGCCACAAAGTAACTCTGATTTTGGTGAGACATCCTTAGGAGAAATGAACCAATTCCCTTCTGGGGGCCTCCTCACCTGCTTTCCTCACTGGTTAGGACATTTCTGATTAGGCAAGTATGATATTTATCCTGCAGAAGCATACATACTCAAATGGAGAATTAGCCTTCATTCATATAGAACTTATTTTTATTGAATCTTGCTAAGTCTTAATGATGTTTGTTCACAAGAAGTTTCATCTAGGAGTGTGATTTCATTTTATTATTTCCAGTTGTATTTTAACTACAGTAAGCTTTTTTGTACAGTAAGAAAAAACATAAGCCTTCTTGAACAATTCAGTACTTTGTGATATTCCTCCAGGGAGCCACTGCATTGAATGAATTTATTGTATTTTTGCAATTCATTGTATTTTCGAAGACAAAAACAATAAAACTTCTTGATAATGCTTGTAAATTATCAAAGCAAAAATGTCTGATCCATTCTGTGTACAAGAGCTGCAGTAGTGCCATGGGTGTTGTACTCAATGTCAAAAAACCAGACTGGAATATTGACTGTGTCCTAGAAGGTGTTGAAAACACTCCACATGTGAGGCCAGCTCTCTAGTGACTAACCAACTTTAATTGCTGACGTAGCAATCTCTTGGTTTAGTCAAGTAGGGGCTTAAAAGATAACTTCAAAGAAAAGAGTAGTTAACAGTCATAAGGCAACTGCAGGGAAGCAACTTCTGCTTCAAGTGTGAGCAGCAAACATGCAGAAAAGTTTTATATAAGCCAGAAAAACCTGATGTTTCATTGAAAAGATGAAAGACTTCTTTTTTCCTAATCTGAAATAGTGGCATGACCCCCATCTCTCTGAATTTCCAGGCAACATTTGCTATGATGCCCTTCAGGAATTACTCTTATCAGGGAGATTACACCCAGAGCTGTATGGTTGAAAAGAACTGTCTCTAGGGAATTACTGCCTGGAGGGAAGTTATCATTAAAGCTCTGTAAGAATAGACTTTTTTTTTTCTTTTTTTAGCTCCTTGAAATCTTTAAAAATTATACCCATGTTCTGCATACTAACTTTTGGTATGGTCCTTTCTCAAATGAAGTAAGTATTGCAGATTTAACTCATTTATTGCGGAGTAGGGAAGCATAGGATACCAAAATTGTATTTTGCAAATTTTTTGTCTCTTATCTGGAGGAAAATTCCAGATAGTGCCTGAACATTGGTCCCATGTTACTCCAGGCTCTCCAGGTGACTAA
The DNA here is from genome assembly GCA_013397155.1 of Irena cyanogastra. Classification (NCBI taxonomy): domain Eukaryota; kingdom Metazoa; phylum Chordata; class Aves; order Passeriformes; family Irenidae; genus Irena; species Irena cyanogastra. The sequence goes on along the minus strand of VWZV01001576.1, from coordinate 193,096 downwards.
AACCAAAGATGTTATAGTGACTGACTGTTTCATGCAGTAGAAGACAGGAAGGTTTGTATCTGGATTACACTCTCAGGACTGTGAACTGTAACTTTCCATATTTATATGTAATATGAATTATATCCATACTGCACACGTATGTATGTACATACATGTAATGCATATATGCATTCAATTACATTTGAAAGTGATAAGAATTATGTAATAACAGTTTAACTCTGCACAACAGTCTTCATCTGTAACTGGAACTGCTCCAGTACACGAACAGACTCCTGGGAGGTCTCTAGGCTGTTTTTCCTTTTTCAAGATCTGACTACCAGGTAGTTGTCCATTCTTGGCAATAACATCTGCTGGTTTTGCTCAACTCAAGGCTCTTAATTGTAAGTGTTGTACAAACACTGGATAAGGCAGGCCTTGGGGTTAATGTTCTAGTCAGAGTTCTTGAACTATGATCTACCCACGTGCAATAGGTTGTCCTGTGGATCAAGGTGCACAATCAGGGCTCAGGAAAGCAATAACATACAGTTCTTGTCGTCGTGTTTCAATTCTGTGTTGCTACTTTAGGACCTCTGAATCTTACCCCATGTTCATACATATTTAATTATTGCCTATCCAAAATTAAGCTTTTATTCCTGAATTTCTGATTTTTTTCTAAATTTCTGATTTTTCCGTAGTCTATCTGTAAAGACTGCCCTTCCTTAAACTCTAATAATGATCATGATATCTGAGTGCCAAAATTGATTTAAGAATGTGTGCTTTTAGGACTTTTGGATTAGGTTGAAATATATGGATGTAACATATGTTAAAATCTCCAACTTTAAAGTAGCTGTAGCTGTCAGTCAGACATGTGAGGAACACAGCATATGCTTTTTCATGAATCTTCAGGCAGTAGCTTTAAAACAATTTTGCAGTTATAATAAGAAAAAAAAACACAACAAAAATAAGAGAGGACAACTTGTGTCCCTTTGTGTGAAAGACAAACACAAGGTTACCAAGTGATTGCTGTCAGTTTGGCCAGAGTCCATATTTTAGGAAGTAGAACACTTCTGAAAAAGCAAAAATTCAAGCTTTGCTACAGAGACAGCTCATCATATGGGTAAACATGCATGTGCTGTCTGCCTCCTGAGATAAACTGTCTCTTCAGCTTTCTCTCAGCTGTACTCATCAGCCATCAGTAGAGAGCTGGTGTTGCTGTAGGGAAAGATGGTAGAACCTGACATAATAACATATATGTTTTATAGCATCAGAATGCTTTGATGCATTGCAACATCTGGCATAAGTATAAAGGGATTTCTGTTACTCTGATCAAATCCTCTTGGAATGGTAACATTAGGTATGTACATACTGGTACATCAAAGGCCTCATTTATCATTTATCAGGAAACAGAAGGGAAAACCCAATTTTTATGTAAATGCAGACAAAATGTTAATATAAAGCGCTTAGTGAAAGTCTCAGTATTGCCATGGAATATAATAACTAGCTTGACTTTTTTTTATTTCACTGTTTGCAAAGTATTATTTGGGATATTCTAACAAGTATTAGACATTGAAATCTGATTAACACTAGCTGGACAGAGTTTTTGTTCTGACATGAAATGAAAATAAGAGTTGTCACTGGCATACAGTAAACCAGAAGAGAATATATGGGTATTTTTGAGTGTGTAAGACAGAACTGCTGAAGAATAATCACGTATTTCAATTTGCAAGTCAGGGTGGAGCAAGGACAAGAGATGTTCAGAACTTGTGCTATTTATCTGGCAAAACTGGAATGTGATCTTGAATCTCTAATCAATGTGTTGTTGGCTATTATAATGTATTTTTTCCCTCAATTTTTAAATGGTTTCATTTTTTTTTTCAGAACAGGACAAATTTTTGTTTTCTTACTAGTCTCCATATTTCCAGTAATTTTTTTTTGACTGGTGACTTCAACATTGCAATAAGACTCACTCTGTGCCAGATAGAACACCCTAATTCTGTTTGTGCTCAGAAAGCATGCACTTAGTCTCTGGTTCAAACAACTCATCAGGGGACAGTGATAGCCTTTAAATATGGGGACACAGAATCTAGTGCTATTCAGGGAGATGAAAAGCAAGCTGTCATCCTGCCTCTGTTTCAACATGGAAGTTAAAAGTGCCTGATTTTGCAGTCACTGCTCCAGAAAAGAGATGAAGAGCTCATTTCATAAAATGGATGCTATTTATGATAATATAACAGAAATTCCTAAACTGCAAAAAAGCCAGACAGTGGAATCTTCCCTCACTAGACACAGCACTTAACTGCTGTGAAAAAAAGCTGCCAGTACTGTCTCTGATTATTCTAATTTTACTTTCAAATTTTTTTAACATACCACCTGCTTATGGATCCTTTATCCCCTTTGGCACAGAAGATGATATTCAAATAAGATATTTTTCTTTATCATATTCGAAGATTATATTTATGGTCTAGCACTGACTCTGAAGCTCCAAGTACCTTTTGTAATGTGGTTACTGAGAGAGCCTGAAGTAATTCTGATGGCATTTGCAGCCAGATCTCAGTGATGGACTAAATGGTTACTTCTCAATGGTTGCTGTTGCTGTCTGTTCCTGTCTAGAGAGAAAAAAAGGGTTTTAAACTTCTCATGAAAAAATCAACAAAATATGATTTCTGAAAACATTTTAGGAAAAAATACTTCAAATAAAATTTTTTGAAAATGTGTGCCTTTTAAAAACCATTTCACTAATGATATAGTCATCCTGTAGGGCACACTGAAACTGTTGTCAGCCGCTGCATTGTGTAGCAATATTCTTCCTGTCGTTAATAGCTTCATTCAAGTCCTGCTAGAATAATTGTGTGCAGTATAACATGAAATATAAAAATGCTGGTACCAGACAAATTTCAATTTTGGAAAAATTTATCATCTCAGAATCTTCCTGAAACAAGAGCACTTCATAAAGCCTCCTAATTTAATTGTCTCAAAATAACAGTTCCAAAACTGCTTTGATGATCTCTTAATTAACATTTCATTTGACTGCACCTCGATTCTTCAAATAGACCCAATACAAAAATCTTTGTTCTAATAAATAGTATCCAATTGTTTCAAAGACACTATGGTGTTTTGTATCATTCATTTTCAAGTTTTCTGTTCTTTCTGTTGAAATGCAAAGCTCCCTTAATTAAAGGATTCACACACCAGATTAAAATTTTGTAAAGAGCATACTTCAAATTTACACGCTTTTGATTTAGCCAGTAGAAACAATAAGATTTTTTTGTCAGACTCCTTAGAATAAGAAGATACTGACTCTGAAAAATCATCTGGTGCTTTCACTGAACCTCCTCTGAAAGCTCTGTGTACTTGTTTCCTGCAGCCATCTAAAGCACTCTCACTTAAAATCTCTTATATACAAAGACTTGGAATGAAATGACCTTGTAGAAAACGGACTTTTGTGTAGAATAAAAAGAGCACAAAGCTGAGCAGTTGGAAGGTGTTGAATAATTGGAAATCTTCACCTGTTTACTGCATTTTTTCTTTGCCATTCTTGAAGTTCTATAGATAAACAGCTGGCCCATGACAACAAAAGACCAAAGACTTGAACTAAAATTCCTGTTAAGGATTTTAGCTAGTAGTTCTTAGAAAGGACCATCAATGCTGCATTTCAATTCCATTTGGTTTACTTGTACCTTACTGCAGGTGCTCCTGTCCTCTATGCCTCACGCATCCTATTTGGAATCTGTGCATAATCAGACTAGGAGCCAGTGTTGCTCCCGTGGGGCTCTCTGTTTTGGCATTTAGCACATGCAAACAGACTCTAAGTAGGCACTATGCAGTTTAAAGGTATTAGCTGCTATTTGTTGTCTGACAATGGTTGTTTACTAATCTGATGACTGTATAAGTGCCTTGCAATATCTTTGCAGGCTTTCACTTTGTAGGCTCTCACATAATTCTTGAGGTTTCCTAACATCCACTGCAGTGCAACTACTACTGAAGAGCTACAACTCTCAGCTGATCTGAGGATAAATTGGTCTCCTTGTGTCATTCATTCCTACTGTCACCAGTTTTATGCTTACTTTGGGAAGTGTTACCTTCACTGACTCTTTTTATGGAGGAAAGCAATGCATTGCTGTGGCAAGCTGATAGATATGACCTGGCACAATCTGGATTGTGTCAGCTACTCCGATCCCTGTCACAAGGCTTGATGACTTCTGTGTTCTGCAGCCTCATTTATACTGCATCATTTCTTTCCCACACTGAATTGTCTTCTTGCATACTGAATGACCTGATTCACAGCATGGTCCAGCTTTCATCATTAATTTTGAAGTTGATCCAGTCTCTTTCAATTACTGACCTAACTCCTTGGTTAAAATTTCTATGGTACTAGGTTTTCTTGCTATTCATCATGTTTTGCCTCACTTTGAACTCATTTCATCAGAGAGATTGACCACTGGGGATCACTATAGGGACCCCCAGGACAGAAAAATGCATTCATAAAGGGGAGCAAATGTATGTTAATCATTTCAGGAAATTGATTATCATATGTATATTTATTCTGGGACAATCAATGAATATGTATGTAAAATACAGTATAAAAACAGGAACACATCATGCACAATATTTCGGAGGAGCTATCCCCTGGTGCATCTGGCTGAATAAAGAACGCCTACTTCTTAATCTTACATTGGTGTTAAGAAGTTTCTTTGATTTTTTGGTTACACATAAGTTCTCTTCTCTGGAAGCATACTGTTCAGCATAACACATATTCTTCCATCTTAACAGAATGCTTGCTTTTTTTTTTCCTTCCTTTAGCTATGCTCAAAGTTGCCATTTTGCCTCTCTCCAGAATCCTATCTATCTGTGCTTTCAGACCCATTTATGGTTCTTGCTCTTTTGGTTTTTTTTTTTCTTCTCTAAGTTCTCCTTTCACTCTTTTAAAGAGAGCAGATTTAGCCACAACCATTCACAAAGCTCATGGCAGAGAAGCTCTTATTGTTGTCATTGGTTGAAGCTCACAGCACGACAGATCTGTCTTTTGCCTTTTTTTTATTCAGTCCTTCTGTTTTCTGATGTGGGGCTAGCCTTAATCATGTCAGTTGCTCAGGCACTAGAATCTGGCCAGGTTTTCTCCTTTTCCCATCCAACTTGGATATAGCACTGGTTAACCAATCTCTTGAATAAAAATATCATGGAGCTACAGTCTCTCTGTTGCACTTTAATAAGTGCAAAATATAATTGGTGGGTCGAAGGACTTATTAGGCCTGTTAGGAGAAGATAATATATTTCTGAGATGCTTGGAGATTTTTGATGTTTAATACTTCTACAGTGTTTAAATTATAGATCCACTTCAAAAGATTTTCCTGATTTTTATTTTCAAAGCATTTTCTTCCTTCTAAAAGCCATATGAGACTGTAACCATTTTGGAATTTTTTATACAGTTTGTGGATGTGTTGTGGGAAACTTTATTGCTTTTCTCTTAAATGGACACAGAAGAGAAATGTAAAAATCTGACAATTGATAAGTTCAGAAAAACTTTGGCTCACAAAACCATAATTGATTCTCAGTTCACATGGGCAAAGATCAGTCCTAAAATGTGTCTGTCTACACTGTGATGATGTCCTGCAAACAATATAATTTAAAAGATAATAATTAATATGTTTTCCTTACAGGCTGAATTAGAAAGTTTTAGCCATGAAATATACTACTTGTGCACTTTGAATAATATATTAAGCAGTGCCATCTTTCTTCACACTATTTAAACAATGCTGTTTTGCCAGTATGCAATGTCCTTTTCAAACGACCTTTTTAATAGAACATGTTGAATTCTCTGAAAAGTCAAATTTAATTTGAAGACATGTCTGTGCACATTGAACACATTGCCATTTTTTCCTGGAGGAAAAGTACCTTGTCTTTTGTTAATTTATGCCCTATGCAGCAAGGAGGTACAGACCTTTTTAATAAATCCATCTATGATATTAAGAATATGCACAAGTCTTTATAAGATCATGTTTCAAATCAAGGCTAAATCTATCTCTACAACCCTTGCTGAAAATGAATAGCTCTGAAGGAAGCAGGCTCAGGAAAAGTAGCAGTGTTATGTAAGAGGGAGAAGATATCTTAATTAATATTTGATAATACTGAACTTAAGCTGAAAAATTTATGCATTTTACAAGAAAATAATTGTAAGGATAGAGATATGCACTGTGATAAATGTGATATTATGATTTATTTTATGTATTCTAAAACAGGTATAAACTTCGTATTGGAAAAAATATTTAATGTATTAAGATTAGTCTTTTATGTGTAAGTGCTCATCACTGGTGTCATGAATATATCATAACTAGATGCACTTTCATGCCTGTATAGCATGTTGGGTTTTTTCCTGTGCAAATTTCTGGAAGAAAGGTTACTATGGTGACAGAATACTCATTTGAATGATTTTATCTCAATTGCAGTGCATTTTTATTCCTGGCTTCTCCAGTATTCCTTTTTAATTTGAAACTAGAATTTTGAAGCTATGAGAGATGTTTTAAATCCTGCTGCAAGGAAATGATGACCAAAACTTAAGAAGTCCCTCAAACGAACAAGCAGAGAGAGATGAGAGGAAAAGAAAAAAGGGAAAATATGATTAAACTTTGTGCAATAGCTGACTCACTCTGTAGAATCTGTTCTCCCAAAGTAAAATGACAATAACAGATAATAATTTAAGGGTTTCAGTATTTTGTAGAATTACTCATGAATAGTTTGAAGTTGCATGACTGGGTACACTATGTTTGAACCCAGGATATCTTCCAGAGGTCTCAAATGCCAGGCTTTCCAAATCCAAGGAAGGGCTAATCAGCATTTCATTATCATGTCTAGAGCAACATAGAAGTGAAGCTCCAGCCTGCAATTTGGTAAGTCTCAATTTTAGAGACACCTTCCCAAGAATAAAGCATCTTGGCTGGTAAGTCTTTCCACATGACTCACAAAGCTAAATACGCTTTTTATAATCATGGAGCTGAAAAACTGTGAACAGTTGAGTGTTTAAAACTGTGCATTCAGCAGAGAGCTGCGGACTAGGAATCTCAGAGAAGTTGCTTAAAAAATATTGGTGACTAAAGGAGAAAAGTAGGAGGTGGAAAAAATGATTTGTCTGAGCTATTCCAATTTTTTATGACGTAACATACTTTACTTCTATCTGTAGAAGTGCAGAAATAGAAATATTGCTTATGCAAGGAGAAGGTGAAAATTGCTGCATCAAAAACTATTTGGCAGAGTAGCCTGTTACTGAATGATGTACATGGCACAGCATCACACCAGGAGGCCAAGGAAGGTGATCAGTCCTGTCTATGCAGCACTATTGTACCCTGCCTGGTGTGCTGGGATAAGTTCTGGGCCTTCTGGTACAAAAGAAACATGGACAAACTGGAGTCAGCCCAGGGAAGGGCCATCAGGATGAGTAAAAGAGCATGTATCAAGTAAGAGGAAGCTCTGATGTGTAAAGAAATGTTTCCACAGCTAGAATCAAAACCTGTTTGTCTGTGGGACTTTTTCCATAATTGTAGAATAAGATCATTATTATTAACATTGCCCATGGATGGATATCTGTGTATACTGATAGGTTCACTAATGTTTAACATAAAATACCTCAATCTAAATTAGCTCAAAGAGAAATTCTAACTTGACTGTAGCTAAAACCAAGTATTGTATTTAGATTGGTAGACCAAATAAGTAATACCAAATATTATTTAGGGTTTTAATTCCATAACTTGTTGGAAGAAAATAATCACATGGACTGTGTCTTGTTTTTATAGTTATTCAGTCTTATAATTCACCTTTACTTACGTAAAACAGTATTGAAAAGATAGCCAAACAGTACTAGAAATGGGAGTCCCCTTACCTGTGTAATCTATTCCTAGAATTGATCAGGAATTTGCATAAAAATTAGAGGAGCAGATATATCCAAACTCTTTGACATCAAGAGGTTAGAAGTTCATTGAAATGCATCAGATGGCATTGACAAAAAATGCTAATAAGGAGCAATGGCCCTACTTTAGGCTGCTTAGTACATCACAGCAGTCCATTATACTTTGCATTAAAGCTGAAAGGTGAAAGAGTATTGACACTTAGAGTCTTCCTGATTTTGCTTGTGACCAAAATTCTGTTTAAAAATGCTAGATATTGTGTTAGCTTTATTACTGAATTTGTAATTCTGCACTAAAATATTATTTATGTGGAAGAACACAAGGCTGTTTTAACTTCTTTATCATTATTAAACCAACTATTTTCATGAATTTTGCTATGTTGAAGTTTTGGCAGAAATTCATGACTGTAGAGAAGAAATTCTTCAGTCTTCTTCACTTGTAAGCATCTGTAAGGTAATAATAGTCCTGAAAACCCACAAATGTCAATGCCTACTTCAACCCTCATCCACCCAATATATTGAAATCTGAAATTCATTAAGAATATGTTCATAAGTAAAATAATTAGAAGAAAGATGCAAGTTTGAGAAGTCTGATTCTTAGCCAGCAGCTGTAAAGTCTACACAGGAAGATATTCTAGTCTGGTTTTAAATTCATGTAGTGAGTTATTAATTGTACTAAAGAGCTAGATGAAAAAATGAGTACTTGCTTTCCAAACTGACAAGGTTGTGACCACAAACAAAAGGAAAGTAGGCTGTTCCAACATGATCAATATGTTAAATAAAACTGCTCAGGAGATTACTTAAAATACTGGATGCTCAGTTTTCAACTTCTCGCTAGTTCCCTTTTTGCTTCATATATAACTTCTCTTTTTGGTCCTTATATAAAGACTTGACAAAGATGGGATTATATTGTCTCAAAAAAGGCACACCCTGCAGCAGTAGTTTAGGCTGGGAAATAGCTCCATGTTGGAGATGCAGGCAGAGTCAAAGGCAGACAAGAGGGAAGCACATTTAGCCACAAGCAGAACTTGGGACAAACATTAGCAAATAGCTCTTTTTTCCTCTCATGACCCAGCTTCTCCCATGCTGTACAAGTTATAGCTACAGAAATGTTCCACCTAATCTCTGTCTTGCTTTCTCATAGAGATCTGTTCCATCTCTCTGATATAGACAGATATTTCCAGTCCTCACTGATTCCTTTTTGCTCTGCTCATTTGTTCTGCACTACTTGATGATCCAATTTCCCCAAGCTATCTTTCTCTGAAAAAAACTAATTTTTTTTTCCTTAAGAAAACGAAAGTAAAAAGTAGAAAACATTTTCCTTCAGTGCCTGAATTCCTCTAGTTTGAAGCTGCAATTTCCAATGCTGGTACTAAAACTCTTCACCGAATTCTGTCAAAATACTTTCAGATTATGTGCTTCAGGTTGTGGTTTGTTTGGACAAAATCTCATTTCCTGAGGTAAAAGGTTCTATGTCCTATCTTTTGTATAGAAAATTATCTCATTCTTTTAAACGCTGATGTTTTGTGTTGCCACTGCTTCATTGTCACAATATCCTGTTGAGCCTGGTGAAAACTGCACTTGCCCAAGAGAGTTAACACTTCACATGGTTTTTTTCTTTACTCCATTGACAGAATATTTAAGATGCAGGATTTGTATGAAATCTTCTTGTCATTTACTTTACTTAAGAAGATGGAACAAGGATAATAAAAACCACAACAATCAACTGAACAACAACAACAACAACAAAAAAAAAACCAAAATAAAACAAATCAAAACAAACAAACAAAAAAATCTCAGACCCACACCTTACGAAAAAACAACCTGTGTGGATTTCAGGAGGGAAGATCTATATTATCAATATTGTACATCAGGATTGACATCTGATTTATTGCTCAGTAGTTCTTTAGCTAAGGGCTTGAACAGACACAGAATTCTTGCTATACAACACTAGAACTGAACTCACAAATCTTCTCAGAAAGAAAAGAGAAAGTGGTTGCTCCTCTAAAAAATCAGTATCGAGTATCATATCTTTTGAGAAAAGCATCCTTCTACATGTGCCTAACTTTAGACCATAACTTCATAACAGCCACAACTCTAGGATAATTAACAATTGTACTTAAATCTGAAACTTCAATATTTTTTAATTTATTTTTTTGTGAATCCTATTGGATTTGGATTAAGGACTGAGACAACTAGTATCATTTGTCTTATTGTAAGTTTGCATCCTATTTTAATACATGAAAGTTAAAATGGGCTTGATTTTGCTTAATCTGAGTAGTGCATGAATTATTGGACTTCATACCTTTTGAGGCAATTTTTCTTGAATATGTAGCCCTCTTAATTTTTATAGTGTAGTAGTAGAGACAAAGAAAACATAGCTGATTTAACTTGATGAATTTACTTTGATCCTTTCCTGACAGTTCATAAGACTTCCACAACACATGAATTAAAAAAAAATTAATAATTCCATGGCAGTGATCAATTTGCTACTAGGCGGTTACAGTCAAGGTCAGCGAATTCCTGCCAAAAACACGGACAGCAGCTGCAGAGAGCTACCTCCTTTGGAGACAAAGTGATTTTGTTGTATGTACCTGGAAAGTTTGGTATAATGTGGGTTATTGCTCACATCCAGCTGAAGTGAAACTGAATATTAAACCAGACAGAGAAAAGAATCAAAATGTATATGTTGGCTTTGAACCAGGTGGGAGATTCTAGAACCTTCTTTTACCTCGTGTCTGCTATTGATGGTTTGATAGGTTTTCTCTTACTACTACAGTCATCAGTGCTGTTCTGTCCTTATTGCTCCAATCTTGCCTGTTTAGCGACAGGAATTATTGTGTTCTTAAGTTTGGTGGAAGACAAGAAGAAAAATGGATAGATTAGCAGGTGTGTAGAGATGAGAGTGGGAGGGAACACCATGCCTTCTTGTCTTTAAAATCCAGCAGATGGGAAGGTGTTTATTATTATTCACTGTAGTGGCCAGTCTGTTATTAAAATGACTAATTAAAGTGGTCATCCAAATGCAGCATGTCACAAAGTGTTTGCACCTCACAGTGAGGATGATGGGGCACAGGAAGTATTCTCTGTGTGAGCAACACATGGTTATTAGGCAGAAAAGTAACAGTTACTAGGCAGAAAAGTCTAATAATTTCAGACTTTTAAAAATCTGGTTTAAGGAGTCTTTCCATAGAAAACTTTTCTCATGTTTGCTACTCTTTCAAAACTGGGGAGGCAGGTTTTTCACCTTGTACATGTTAGGAACATGAAACGAAATTTTTTTTTTTAATTTCATCCTTGTTATTCAAGGCTAGTAACAAGAGTTTTCAAAGCTTCATCCATATTTCTATGTTCTGACCCAGCACAGAACCTTCACTTTCATCTCTTCATATTCAGTTCTTTGCAGGGACAGATAATGACAAAAAATTGCATCCACAGTACAATGAAGACTTTATTTCTCTGCCTATAATACTGATTGATGTAGGTGACGAGCAGTTCCATGACCTCTAAAGAAATAAAACTTGAGTTTACACAATTTGGGATTAAGAAAAATGGGCAGTAGCAGCCTCAGAGATTGCTTGAATCATGCACACAGAGGGAGCAGTTGCACGCACTCATGGACAAATGGATGTGTAAGAAGCTCTGGCAGAACCCATCTAGAGTGATGTACAAAACTCAGCAGTTAAGTGACAGAAAGTGAAGCCAACTCTCTGACTCCTGGCTTTGAGTGATGACTGTTTCAGAAATAAACTGTGAAAACATTGTGGACAAAGAAAGGAGCAGTCAAAAGTTTCAAATTGCAATAGACAAAAGAAGACAACTCAAACTACTTTAGCAATTCCAAGTATTGTTGCTAATAAAAGTGGTCCACGGGCAGGATGTTTTTGATAATAGTGAATCCTAAAGTGTGTGATTGTACTTGCTGGTTTCTTCTAAGTTTATTGCAAAATATGGCTCTAGATATATCAATATGCCTCCATATTTTAAAGTTCAACGGTTATTAGGAAGGGGACATAATGAAATGTGTGATTAAAAGACTGTAGAATTGTTACTGTCTATACCTATACTTTTTTAGTTACAGAGGCACCTACAGCACTTGTGTACTGATAAGATTTTGCTCAATAACCAGAAATCAATGGTGCAATCATGGCAACTGCTGAGATTAGCCATTAAAGTTTGTCCGGATGCTTAAGTTCTCTTTCAAGTATCTAGATAAGATGGCTTCATCTAACTCAGATAAGATAAGGAAAACACATAATTCTTTTGGTTTACATATCTGGTAGCATTTTCAAGACCAGTTTTCACCCAGTCATAACAAATGGTCATTTCCAAGGCCTTAGAAACACTTAATTTCATTTTATAAAGTATCTCTGCTGTTTAGAATTAATGAAATTCAAACCACTTAACTTCTTCTTACAATATGAGGGACATGCTTTGTGGAGAAGGAAGCAAATTGACTTTCAGCAGGATTTGATTGTCTCGCACAGCATTTTCACAACTGAGATACAGAGAGGTTAGAGAATGAGTAAGCAAGTGACTGAAAATTCATACTTGAGAGTAGCTATCTGTTGTCCACAAACTGAAAAGAGGAGCAAAGCAAAGTTTCTCAGGTTAAGTATTTGTTGTTTTCATCAAGGGTTTGGACAGTAGAATAGAGAATGCCCTTATTAAATTTTCAGAAAAAAGACCCCAAACCAACCAAAAAGCCAAGGGCAGGAAAACTACAAGCATTTATGAAGATTAGAATGCAAAATGTTGATTGATTGGAGCAATAGGATGAATCGGGCACAATGTAAATCAATCAGAGAAGAGGGAAATTCCCACACATTACTATAATAAGCTATGGATATGGAAATGGAAAATGCTAGAAAAGGTGAAGTTCTAAAGAAGAGGATCTGCAGCTTTTAGAAGATCAACACCTAAGCAACAGCAGCTTGGTGCCCTACCTTGTGATAAAAGATAAAAGGCTTAAACTGAACCAGGGAAAGTGTTTGCTATGCTGTGGAAACTGGTTTTGGAAACACAAAGGGTAGTCAAGTTCCCAAACAGGATGATTGTCACTGTAGATTTTTTGGTATACAATAAATAAAACATAGCACTAGTTTAAATGCTCATCAACCATTCAAATTTCCAGTGGTTCTCAGTCAAGGTGCTGTTTCTTTCTAAATGCTGTTCATATATTAAACATATCTTCTTCTGGGCTGTAGATAATGAAACAATGACAGATTATACATCAGTATATAAGGCAACACATCTGGGGAAAACATTTTGTCATCATTTCAAAGATAACTGATAAAATACTTGGATTTGGCATTTCAGATACTTCTGAAACTTCTTCATATAGAGATGAAAAATTGGGAAAGATGAAACTGGTTCATAATGCCTCTAGATGCTCAGCCCCATTGTTGTTGCACCTGTGGGTGCTGTGTGCCATTGCCTAGTGTATCTGTATAGAACAGGTGATTGAGCTATAAGGATAGCTCCAGTTAGACACACAAATTGTTTCAGTGGAGTCAGAAGAGCTGGTTCACAAGAAAAGCCATTAGCAGAGCTTAGCTCTGAATTCTAGTATTCTAAGTCTCAGAAAAGCCCTTAAACCACAAATTCTTTCTGTTCATATCATCAGAATGAAAGGTTTTCTTCTGGCATTGTTATACAATGCTTAAGTATTAACAACCAAAGAACTGTGAAAAAAAAATCTTAGGTAGCTGGTTTGCAACTGCTGTCAAGAATTCCTGATATTTACAGGGATATTTATAATGTTACTCTTAAATTACTCATTTAGGTTAAGGCCTTTTTTTTGGCTGTTGAAGTTTGCAGAAATACTAAACATAAGTCTTCTTTTTCACATATGGAGCACAATGTCAATAGGGGTGAAGGAATTTGCTAGTTTTTTTCAACAGGGGTTGAGATGGGTTTTGGGAGTGTTTTTTTAGGTATTTGTGTGTGAAGCTAAGTGTGCAGGTAAATCATGGCCAAAGTTGCCTCCTGTATTCACTGTTGTGAATGGGAAATGGAGGATGCTTGCACAGTCCTTTTAAGATTATACTTTAAGGGTTTAAACAGTTATAAAAAAGATGCTATATCAAGAGAATAACACAAGTATAACAAACAATCACATGTAACATTGTCAGGATGATTTTCTTTCAAAAGAAAACTTGTCTTTCTTGCTATTCTTCTCTGTCCTGCTTCTCTTTGCCCCATATGCAAATGACCTCATTATCAGTATAGATGGAAAGACATTCAGATTACATAATGGCTCAATGCACTAAATACTTGATACTTTATAATATCAAGCAAATTTATCTAACAGGATTCTGGACAATAGAATTTGAATATGTGTTCTACCCTTGATTAAGACAAGAAGAGGTTAAGTATCTGCACTGGGAATAGGAAGGAGGACCAGCCTTTTGCAGTAAACACTGTTCAGTGCTCGTTTTCTAAAGGGAAGGCATTATTGCGTTGGCTAATTAGAAATAGGAAGCAAAAGAAGGAAGCCAGTTAAATTTGTGTTTGCACAGGAATGGGCAGCAAAAACTCTGTAACTAATTGTGGAAGAAATAAATGTTGCTCTCTAGCTGCAAAGTTCAAGTTTGTCAAGAGATGTAATTTGGACATAAAGAGTAATGACCTGGGAAAAATTACAAAAGAACACGTAATCGGGTCGTAGAAAAAGTTAATTTGACCCTGGAGTAAAGACCTGAGTCTGATTGAGAGGATTTTTTCATAATGTTCTTGTTTCTTTCTTGTCAAACCATATTTGTATGCCAAGAGTACAATTACTTTTCTTCTCTTGCCTTTAGCTCTAAAGGTTGATGCACAGGCTGTTCTTCACTGAACATGGAAACTTTGTATATGCTGGCATGTGATTTAATGCAGAAATATTTGAGGGATTTATGAACTTTCTGGGAAGCTACAGACAAGTATTTGAATGAATGCATACTTAGATATGCAGAAATCCTTGAGCTGGCCCTTTTTATCATGCTTCATTTAATAAAAGCTTTAAGATGCATGTTTCAGTCTTAGTACTCTGAATAATAAGAAGCAGCAATATTAAATTTCTCTTTTCCTGACCACTCCCAGGTCATGTTGCAGTCTGGTGACATTGTCAGTAGATCAAGGAATCTTGTTAAGTTTCTAGGGTAAATTTGATGGTGGTAACTTCATTACCCACCTTTCTAATAAGTCCAGAAGTTTCCTACTCCTTGAAGGTGACGGAGTTCTTCCTATTATTGATCACCTAACTAGCCACATCTTAATGCTTCAGATGGCACTGGAGTGGAGAGAAATAGAAGCCAATGCCCTATTAAAAGACTAATGGTTCTTTCAGTGCACCATAGTCAAAACATGCCTCTCCTGCAGAGGTGTTTTATCTCCCACACTGGCCCACACTCACAGGCTATCAAAACACCTGAGATCTGTCTGTCATCTTTTACCAATTACATTCTACACACTGTGCATAACCCTTGAAAAAACTCTCTTTTTTACTGCAATAGACAAGGTTAAAGCAAAGGAATTGAATCAGCAACATGTTTTAGAACACGTCTGTTGCCATCTGAAGTGTTAGCAGAGAAGCTTTTCTTATCTCTTCTGACAACTGAGGACAAAAGTCTGGTTACATAGAAATCAACACACTACCAGAGTAGCCTCACAGAGCTTTTCTTTCTGTGAACAGACTTTTTTCTGAGAATTCTTTTCCTGTTGCTAGTAAGATTTTTTTGTGTAATGCTGGTGAAACACCCTAAGTGTGTAGGACAGGGAAAATAAATTAAGACTGTTACATGTTTACAAATAGGCAAAATCAGATTCAGTGATGGGAAAAGTGTGCTTCTGTTTATTGCCAGCCCTACTTCCATTCTTTCACCTGGCTTGTTTTCTCATGTTTTCATAGCTGACATGAGGTTCTTGACAAAATTTTCTCTTCCAAATTTATTTAGAAGGTTTCTTTGTCTTAAGGTTGCACATAACACAAATGATGCAAAAAGGAGATGCTCACTGAGAGATGGTGGCTTGAGATCCATATCTTATAAACAAAAAAAAAAAATCCTGGCTGACACAATGTGCAAATTATCAAATTATCCAGTTGCTGAACGAATGATTCAGTTAATGGGGCAGTTTAGCATTACTGGCTGCCTTCTATGAAAATGGCAATTTGTAAAGAGCTAGCAGATGGCAGTTCTGGAGTAGGATTGACCAGAAAATAAAACAGTTCTTTAAAAAAAATAGTGAGGTTTTTACACTTCATTGGTACACTGAAATGGAAATGATACCTTCAAAATATGAGTGCTAAGTGTCTGAGGGATTGTGTGAAAATTTATTTGTAGCTTATGATAGGGAATAATTATGTGGAGTATTATGGTGGCAAGTGTCTCTTAACTGCAGTCAAATGCTGTCCACTTTGTACAAACTAACCATTAATTTTCTCACAAAGAGATAAAATGTTTTAATGACAAAGCAGATGAGAGTCAGGGTCTCCCGGGTTATGGAGAATTGCCCCAGACAGAAAATTTACCAGCTGAGGTGAACAAGTCTCTTATTTTTGAATAGACCTCAAATCAGGGAGCTTACAAAACTCTAGCTACAGCTGTTACTGCATTTTGAAATTTTGGAGTATTTCTTCTGTAGGGATGGCAGACAACACTGCAAACAGGTATTCTAAAAACACTGACTATAAAATTGAAGACATAAACTACAAATATATGTGTAGTTGTGAGGTGTTAGTCTTCTCATTTTCTCCTCTGTTCTTTACAAATGCTTTCATTTTATGTATGAGTTTACCTTCCCCCTCAAAAAAAAATCAGAGCGAACGATCCTTGGCAGTCTGAGAAGCTGGATCTGCAGCTCTGTAGATTTACTTTCTGGCACAGAACTAGGTAATTTCATGGAATCTTATGTTTTATATCTCTTTTGCATGTACAAGAAATCTCCATCCAAAGCTCTCCAGAGCATTACTGTTAGCTTCAATGGCACTGGGTTTTAATTGTTGTGTGTTTTTGTTGTCTTGCCAGATGTCAGATAATGAGCCAGTCACTGATAGTGACTTTAGACCTTTACCATTAATTCCATTTACTTTTGATTTTTGAGCTAAAGCTTTTATTGGGTTAGTTAATAGGTTGTAGCAGAGTAGTGCACCATATTTAGTGTCTTCTAGACTTTAACAGGCACAACGACACTTCCAAATCCAGTCTCATTACTGTCAGGCTCATTACCACCAAACATGAGCAATATAATCTTTGTTTGAATTGCAAACACGGCTGTTGTGAACAGTTGTTTCTAAAATGATACTTTTTATTTTACATGAGAAATGAATGTTTACACAGCAAAGATTTAGAGGTATTCAGTGTCTGAATTCTGAGGGGAATGTTCATGTTTATATCTTTATGTTGTGATCCTGCAAGCTTTCCTGTTCAAGGTCTTCAAATGGGTGAATTTTCCAATAATAGCCCAAGACTGAATGCTCATCTTTGTGAACCATTCATTACAATATTTATGAAAAAGCAGTTCAGTATGGAACAAGCACAGAATGAGCTAGTTTAAAATCTCCTATGTTCTGTATGTGTTATGTAGTATTTATTTAGCACTAATTCTGATCAGTGTATCAAAAACATGACTTAGAATTCACTCCATAACTTAGTGTGCTTGGTTGGTTGGAAACCTGCCTATTTCTCCTATTTTTATTTTGATTTCTAGCCCCAAGGGGAGCTCACACTGCATATTGAATAGAAACATACAGCAGTTTTAATGGAATATCCTGTTGCCCTGACATGAACGAGAGCTGCTGCACATTCACATGGTTCTAACAGTAAACACGGCTCTTAGCTACATTATTCAGGATTGAGTCTGGCATGGGAAAATTAGATACAGACCTAAAGTTTGTGACAGGTTTTCACTGTCAATTTACCCATCTGTTGTGGCTTTTCAAGGGGGAAATCTCCAAGGATCTGTTTGGCAATGCAAATAGGTATAGAATTTGATTGTGCAGTTTTCAGTGGATATTTTAATGTCATTTTCCATCACTAAACAACTAAAAATAATATTAAAGTAGTACATTGAAATGCAAATGGAGTATAAATATATATTTAAATATTGTACTTCTGTATAAGTGAAGACTACTGAGTATGATTTGTTTATTTGAATTATTTCATATGTGTTTTATTTTTCTTCAGTATTTAACATCCCAAGTAATATATTCTACTTTCCCAGACTTCCAAAGCTTTTCTGGGATAATTGTACTGTACTTAACAACTAGACTACCAGATGACTCTGATTTGAACCTTTGGAAAATGTTTATGGAGAGAAAGAGTTTTGTACAGTATACGTAGAAACTAGTAGTTGTTGAAAAATCCTACTTCGAGTACACAGTGCCATTCAATTTTGAATTCGCAGCTTGTATGAAAACAAAATTTCTGATTTATAAAAGAGATTATTTATTAAATGCATTTCTCCAACTTTGGTATTTTGCCATGTGCTATATTTATGATATATCAACAACCATTCATGGTTAAAGTAACCCTTTTTAATGTAAGAATACAAAAAGGCACAAGATACAAAACACCTAATGCATGCTGCAATTCAGTAGCATTTCAATGCATTCTTACCTTTGAAGAGAAGAAAAAAACTGAGTGCAAATCAAGGGCTCTTTATTTTGCCAGTATTCTTGGAGTTACCTGTTGCATTTTAGAGTTACCTATACATTCTACCATTCAAAAGGCTGCAAGGGCAGCTACAATCTGACAAGTCGCCTTAGAGCAGGAAGAAGGACATGTGATAGGATACTTTGCATAATGACCACAAGGTCATTACACCTCTACAGAGGTGTAGAGCTGATATGTTGACCCCAGCTAAATTAAGAATGGCAGAGGACCCATGAAGAGCCAGCCTGGATATAGCAGGCTATATGCATATAGTCCAGTATTCTGTCTCTGACAATGACCAAAAGCAGATGTGGAGGGAAGAGTGTAAGAAGGTGTAAATATGGTTCCCAGAATTATTCCTCTGCCATCCCGTTATTTGCAGCCCAAGGGCTTGTGGAGATAGTTGTATTTTCTCTTTATTTTATAGCGTAACAAGTATCTCTTTTGTGAGCTTTGCTAATCTCTCCTGAAAGTCCTGTAAATGTTTATACTCTACATCACCTTGTGGCCAGCAGTACTGTAGCTAAAGTGACTGTATGAAGAACTACTCTCTTAGTTCTGGACTGCCTTCTTCATAGTTTAATTTCACACCCATTTCTTTTCTTGGGAGAGTTAATGGCAAATCAATCCTTATACACCCTCTCTATGACACTTCTGATCTTAAAGAACTGTCTCATTCCCCTCAGTGTTTTCTTTTACCCTCCAAAGAGTCCTATTCAATTTAGTTATTTTTGGTACAGAAACTGCTCCTTGACTTTGATTGTCCTTATGATCTTTACTGAAACTTTTTCAGCTCTACTGTAACCTGTTTGAGACGAGCAACTCAGGAAAATCTGCCTTTTCATTGTCTGCTCCTTCCCCAGACCACTTAGTAGTATGTTAAACAACACAGATGCCAGCACATATCCTTGAACTCCATTCAAAATCTCCTCCCACTGTGATGACTAAGCATCTGTGCCCCCTTCCCTTCCCTTCCCTTCCCTCATGCTGTCAAAAGGACACAGAGTCATGAGAAAAAAAAAGCAAAATATAATCCCTTGTGAAGAGGCAATATTTGTACTGACATCAAATGAAAGCATTTGACTTATTGGCACTCACTGTCCACTGCTGCAAGGGTCTTTATGAAGAAAGCCCTAAGAAGAGGAATAGAAAGAAGGTGGTTTCTTGATTGAAGCTGGGAAAGAGAACCCCAATCAATGGCTGTGCTTTCAACTCTGTCATTATGAGAATGCCTCCCTGCAGTAGACCATGCCAATATTGGGTGACCATGTCAGAGTGAACAATAAATCTGGCTGACATTATAGGCAGTTGTTCTAGTTTACAGCTTTAATAAAATTGCAGTGAAATGTAGTTATGTCTGGTGTGTTTATTTATCTATGTATCATCTATCTATCTGTTTACTTATTACAATTGAGGGCTTCAATTGCTGACAATCGGTTCCTTGTCTGAGTTTGATTTATGAACTATGGAAGTAGGAACAGAAGCCTCAGCTTTAATCTCATGTAGGCAGTTGAAAATTTAACAAATGTCGCTTTCTCAGAAGTGAGAATGTTAGTTTCTGTTTTCTGAAATCTATGTGTCTTGAAGATGCAAACCCTTTGTGTCCTTTGGAGTGCTTTGATATTCCACTGAAAATTGGTGCTGCTCCTGGGAATAGTGCTGTGTTTCTCTCTTCCCAACCTAATTCTGCAGTTTAATTTCACCCTCCTGTAGCAATCCCTGCTACTGTTGTGATTGCTCTATTTGCTCTTGGTGCTGCAGTAAAAATGATAAGGGAGATCGTAATGGATTGACTGCCACAACAAATAAGCAGCTGTCCTCCAGTGTCTGGGAAAAACCTGTGCCAAGTGCTATAAGGTACAGATAAGGAAACATCCCTAAACACTATGGATTGTTTTATGGAGAAATTCGGAGTAGGTGATTGCAATGATCCTTAACTGTACCTTGTTTTCTTCATAGACAAATGTCATGACAAACCTAGGGAAAATAGGAGAACATTACTTTGACTTACTAGTGTGCAAAATTTCTGTCCTTCTCATTTTGAAGGTCTGTCGTTAAAAATCAGAATTGAATCCAAGTGTCAGATTAGATGGGTCATGCAGTGGTGAGCTGAATGACATCGTATCCATCATGAGTTCATTATGACTTGTCAGGACCAATGTGTTGAGCCAGCATGCAAAGAGTTATTGAATTAATTGTCCTGCTAACTGTTGAGCAGTTAACATTATTCAGAACAATATTCTTATTCAAGTGAATCCAGACCTCAAGTCTGAGTACCTTTTGATTAATTTAGATGATTATCAATCTAGACACAATGGTTAAGAAAGGAAAGACTCTTAAAAATATATGTTTTCTGTAAAGGGAGTCCAGCAAACTGGTACAATGTGGTTTTTATACATTTATATGTGAAGCTATGTTTTAAACAGTTGCTTTCAAAAATAAATGTTCTTTTGTTTTGAAACTAGAACAAAGTTTTATGACTCACTGATAAATCAGGGGAGAAACTAGAGATGGCTATCATGGCTGCAGTCTTCACTGCAGTGTGAAAGGCAGTACAACCACTGCATACCAAAATGTTTATAAAAAGTGAAAAACTAGAGCTGCTTCAGGAGTAAATTTGACACACAAGGAAGCAATAAAAAATATGCCTTCAAAGTAATTTTAAAAGTTTTGCCTTGTATCATACATGGCACCTTCTTGATCTCATCATTTATTTAAAAATGGAACAAATCTGCCCAATCTGATACCGTTCCTGCTCAGGAAGTCTCTAAAGGTCACAAACAACTTAATGGCAGAGATGCAGTTCCCTTGGACTCGGTGACACTATACCTAATTTCTTTTTACCTATGCCTATGTATCTTCCTGTACAGGACCTGTGTGTTTCTGCATCCAGTGGGGAAAAATAAATGCCGCCAGAGAGACAGACCACATATAACTGAAGTGACACATGTGGCCTGACATTCACAGAGCAAGAACGGTCTGATGGCATAACAGGTATAAAGAGGAACCCAGTCCTGTAGCCCAGAGGACCTGACCTCTGAGGCATAACCAGAAGATGCTGAACGCCCACGGCCAGCCTCAGTTCTGTGTGAGGAACAGCAGGCCTTGATGCTTTGAAACACAGAGGAAAGAGATGGAACTGCACGGCCATCAGCATTTTGTGAGACAGGTTACTGGTTAAAGCCCTCTGGGAATTGTCAGACATAGGTTGTAGCATCTCCTCCAAATACAGGAATTGAAGCACGATTTCTTACATAATTGCCCAGCCCCAGAAGACTCTGTGTCTATTGATCAGGTAAAGAACCTAAAACCTAATGTCCTAGATTCCCACTTTCTAGGTGTAGATGCCCATTTTCTAGGTGTTCTGATGTCACTGCCACAAATCTTCAAGGAATCTGAAATCCTTGATCATCTGTAAATGCAAGTGGTGATTTTTCTTCAAATACTGTTGGTTAACAGGCCTTACATAATGGTGTTTTAGAGGGAAGCCAAAGACTTCAGTAACCTGAGAGCATGTTGTAAGACATAAATTAGCCCTGTCCTTCCTCTTTGTAGCATAATCTACAGTGTGAAGTGCTCTATTTTATATGTAAAGGAAAACTGGCATTTCAAACTGAGTAGGTTTCTTGAAGTAGACTTCTTTCTGCTCCACTTGTGCTATTGATTCCAGCATTCTTAAGAGAGTCTTGGGGATATTACCTCTAATTCCAGAAGTAAACCTCCATTAACCTTACATGTTCAAAATCCTAGTAAGAAATCAGCTTCGAGGCATCCTTAAGGATATGCACAGTGTAATGATGGAAGAAGAAAGTTTAACAAACACCTTTCAGTAATCAGTGTTTGTTTTCTGTCAATGTGAATATACCACATACTGCCTTTATGAGAAGTTTTTTTAATGTGTATGCAGCAGCTTAATCTTTAAAGCACTCAAAGTCCTTGAAGGCACTGGGTAGTGGGTAAGTTACCAAGTGATCTTTGCAAATAAACTGTATTCAGTATTGGATCAACTTGAGCAGGGGTTGGCTGGAAAATTTGGTAGCTCAATTCTGCCAATCCTTTTTTCTCTGTCCAACCCTCTAATCTTCCTACGTGCTTCAGTCTTTCAGTGTGGCCTGCACAGGCTGTTCCATGTGCCCACAAACAGCTCTTTGAAGGATCATGGTCTTGTGGAATTTCATTCAGAGATTTTCTTTTGGAGAATATTTTTATCAGTGAAATACTGGACTGTTCTTCATTTGCTACTTGTAGTGCGCACCAAAGTGACACTGTATTCATCCCAAATTCCATAAACAGAAAATTATCTTGATCTAATAAAAATAGTAATGTATGCTACGTCAAATTTCCTGGGCATAATGCAGCACATGGCCGCATAATGTGGCTATTTAATTAATATAATATATTCTTTTCTACATGCTGCTGTATGATTAACAGTTCCCACTGAGAAATGTACTGTAGGTACAATTGAAATGGATGAGACTAATGAACGAGGATATTTGCATTTCATTACTATGTTGTATAATTTCACTCATAAAATTTTATGGAATTAATTTAGCATTATTTTCTGCAGATGATCATAACAATAACTTTTGAACTAATACAGGAAAAGTTGTTTCAAAACACAACCAAAGCTTTCAAGCGCTCAAGTTCTTCAAATCACAAAAGCTTCAGATTTCATGTGAAACCCAACTTTTTGTCTCTAAATTCTTTTGAGGGGCTTTGATGTTCAAGTACAGCTCTAATACACTGTTAGCTGAAGTGAAAGGCAAGATTCTTGCCCACTTTATTCTCTCATGTCTCTAATCTCTAACGATTTTCTAGAAGAAAATAAAGGGAATTTAATTCTCAAGACAACCATATAATTTGATGGAAAAGTTCCCTGGAAAATTAATTATTTCTTGTGCAGAAAATGATCCAGGCATGCGTTGGATGTAAATGCAATTTTCAGTTCTGTTGTTGGCAATTATGGATGCTGAGCTACAAGACATAAATTCTTGTTTCAGAAGCAGCCCTTAGAGACAAGATCACAAATGAGAAGGAAGAGGTTACGAAGACAATCAGCTCTACCCAGATTAGTCACATGTCTATTTGCAGACAGGTGCACACACTTTGTAGCAGACCAAAAAATGGCACTACAACAGAACAAAATGACTCCCCACATTTTAATCTCCTAAATCTACTTTTTTGTCTAGGGGTTATATGTGTATTGCAACTAAATCCTGGCCTCTCTGCAAGCCAAAACACTTAATTAAAGTGTAGCAATGCCTGTACAGTGGTCGGTCTGTCTGTGGGAAATTGCCTACACAAAATTGCCTACCCATCACCATAAGCACAGGTAGCTGAGTACAATTTTTTGTTCTCACTTCATTTAGACCAACTTGTGTGGATTTAATGTGAACATACATAACTCAAACTGATTCTTGAATGACGATTTATTATTAAATTCCCATGGAATCTCTTTTTATGAGTAAGTGAAGGCAGATTTTTGCAGTGTTTAAGGCCAAAAAAAGGCATTACTTTTTTTTTTTTAATTTCAATGCACTAATTCCTAAATCAAATGCCACATCCTCTGAAAGAACTAATGCACAGATGTATTTCACACATGTAAAGTTTCAGCTCACAGGAGGAAAAAGAAGCAAGAGAGGCTTTTAGGCTTATGGCTTTTGAGAGGCATTAGCAGATGTAGAAAATTGAAAGAGATAGCAGAACAGTCCATTTCTTTGATGTGCTGAACATTTGCAAAATTTTCTTTCTGCATTCAGCTGTCAGGAAGATAGAACTGACATGAGCTCCCATTTTAATGTGAATTTTGATTGACAAGGTTGTTTGTTGTATTTAACTCACGTGTCATACCTGTGTATAACAAGGCTTTGACTGATTATTATGCTGGTAGCATTATGCTGTATCTCAGAGAAGAGCTTAGAAGACTGCAAAGATCTGAGTATTATTCAGGGCATGCAAAATCTTGTGTTTCAAAAGAGTTTTCTCTTCAAAAAAGAAAGTGGAAATTTGACAAGCTAGCTTGATTATGTTTTAGCCCTTGGTTTGATTTGTGTATTGAAAGATAGTAGTGCAGAAACAGTGTGTGAAAGAGCTAAATCTAAAGCAGTTTTCAGAGAAATAGATGAGGATTTATTGTTACTCTGGCCATGGTAGAGGGGCATGGTCTTATAGAAGAGTAGATGTTCTCTCCCTCAGCAGCCTTAGCCACTTAGCTTTTTAAAAAACATAACCTATTCTTATCCTTCCTAAATGTCAAAAATTGAGAAGAAATACAGAGCAAGTGAACCTTTCCTTAGCTATAACATGGCCAGGAAACACCACCACTTGCTCCAGGATACGTGCCTGGTGAGGAAGATCTGCCCAGGCCTCACAAATTTGTATCCTAAGAGAATTCCTTTCCTCAAATACTAGAAGTCAGCCAACAATGTCCTGAGCTTTCTGGAAACACTTGTCCATGTTTCCTCTCCTGTGAGAAGCCGGTTGTGATTGTCTCCTATATTGCTGGCCTTTACATTCAACCCATTGTTTTTCCAGAATGTGCTCATTTCCTCTGTGTAATTTGATGAGGAATTTGCTAAAAGTATTTGCCTCTGTTTTTCAGGTTTCCTCTCCTTTTTGGCAAATGAACAGCTCTGTGGAAAAAAACCCAAAACAGTTAAATTGAGTGGTTTAATTTCTTAGATTCAGTTTTTCATTTCCTGTTGGTATGTTTATTTGATTTTGCTTTATAACTATTGGCTTCTTAGCTACATTGAGCTATCTGCATTCTGGTTTACTAACTTGGAATGGCAGAGAAAGAAGGGATATGCACATCTTGAGACCAAAAAGGTCTCATCTACTAAGGCTGTATTTCATCTTTCGTGATTTGACTACTTTAATTATTAGATTTCAACTTCTTGATTCCTATTTTTTGTAAATGACAATAAATGAGATGTAGATGAAAGTGGAAAGAAGCTGCTCTAGTAACCTGTACCTTTCATTTAAGGTGTGCAAAATGTGCAGGAAATGTAACTGAACTATTTAGATGATTCTTCCAGTGAATTCATCCAGAGATAACACAGACCAATGCCTATGGTATTCAGCTTCTATGAGGGAACATGGATATCTGCTGATTTTGCCACAGAAAAATGGTGTAGTCTTTTAAAAATGAGTTCTCTGATTCAGTTTCATCCTCTGGAAGATAGATATTTTGCTACCTTTTTCTCTGAAAACAGAAAATCAGAATGTCTACAGAAGGTAATGTGCTGACAGACAGAGACAATATTTCTGGTCTGTTAATACTAAATCTGAGGCACACTAGATAAAAGAGATGCTAGAATTTGACACCTTTCTTTTATTTTTATGGCATTCTCTGTACAACAAATACATTTGTCACAAAAGCCTCTACAAACTTGGAGAAACCAAGTTCCAATCCGGTCTTCAATTTTAACAACGGAAGTGAGAAATATTTCTAAATTATAAGAAAACCACATTTTTGTTGCCACACAAAGATAAGAGTTGTGATTTTTGGGGGTTTTGATTTGGTTTTTTTCTGTTTAAAGCTGAACACCACTTACAGTGAGAAGAGGAAATCCGAGCAACTCTGAGTTACATCAGTTCCCTGAACTTTTCAGAATGCCTCCCTGCCTCTTTGATATCTTCTGAACATGGGATATTCTGAAAGGCTGTCTTGCACATCTGGGGAGAAACCATCTCATCTCCATTACATGCATTTTTAAAAAAATACTGTTTCAGTATGTCCAATATTTTTTTTGTTTTGACAGCCATATTTTCTGAAGACAGCATCCTCACTGGAAGCTCTCAAAGCTCTTTGCCAGCTCTGAATGATCCAGCTCATATGTGTTGACATGAGACAAAGGATGATACTGCCAGGGGCTTCAGGAGCCAGATGACATGGGGAGGCTTTTTTGCTAGTGGTGTTGCCAGATTTTAGGAACTCTCTAAAGGTAGACAAAGAGGTTTAGAGAGAGTCAGGTTTATTCTGCACAGGGTGCAAGGCAGAAGTTTTCAACAAATCAAGCACACTAGGGGGTAAAAAGCAAAAGACAGTATACATTGAAATCTGCATAAACCCACCTACCTAATTCAGAGTTGCCATCACCCAATGCACAGCCTCTTAGCTTGCACAGCCTTATGCAATACTTGTTACTGTGCCTGTGTGGGCTTCTCTGGGGTCTCTGGTGCTCATTTGGAGATGTGTCCTCTACTCAGTTCCAAGCAAAGTGCAGCTCAGGCTGTGCAAAACACAAGATTGTGTGCCAAATACGATATGATCTGCAGCTCTGGAGCCATGTCTTCCTAAACAATTGCCAAGTAGGGCTAAAAATATAAAAGCTTTCCATAAACATTAAGCAACACCTGCTTGACATAGCCGATAGCATCTATTTGCATTCAAAAGAGGGGTTAGAGGTAGGAATGACACCATCAGCTTACAATTGCAAGCGAGATGAAAGGGAGTGTTGTGGTTTAGAAATGGTACTCCCCAGTTTAGTTGTCTCAACGAGACTCTCCCAAACCAGACTCTGCTTGTTCACTTCCCCTCCTTCCCCTCCCCCTTCCTGCTCCGGAGATAGAGTTGAGAACTGGAGGCACATAAAAGTGAAAATCATGAGCTGAGATAAGCACAGTTTACTGGAAACAGCAATGAAACAAGAAAATGGGGAGTAACAGCAACAACGCCAACAACAAAAGGTGTAAGAAACTATTGACAGAGAAAGTAAAACACCAGACTATTTGTCCCCTCTCTCCGCCTCCCCTCCATGAGAAATGAGAGAGCCCCTAACTGCTGGCGAGTGACATGGATGGTATTGGAAAACATCAGGGTCCGGCCAGGCTCCCCTCACGCTCTGTAAAAAATTAACCCTATCATGGCCCAAACTAGAACAGGAAGGGATGAAGAATTGCACTTCAGTGGGATGGAGCTGGGCAACAGACTGTCCCTCTTGCCTTTTCATTATTGTCCAAATTCATACAGAAGCAAAGGGATGAGAGAAATGAGATTTTTCAGGCAAGGAAAAAGGGATTTGAGATATGACAATCATAAGTCTGGTTAGGATTGGGGAATAAGGAGGATTATGAGTGAGAGGAGGTAGTCTGACGTGTTTAGAACCAGGCAGCTACAGGTATAATGAATCAGATGAGGCAGGGGAGACTGTGTCACAGGGCACTGTAAGCGTACAGTGTCTTTCATTGTTGAAAGGCAATGATGGCATTTCAACAACGTGTTATAGGATAATTATTTAGTTTGTGAGCTAAATTATTTATGTAGAGTAGGTAAGTGGCAAAACACATGGCTGTGTTTCCCGAGGAACCCTTGTGCTTTTCCTTATTTTAAATTACATATCTTTTCTGGATTTTCATGGCAGTTATAAATTCATCTTGTTCTTTTACATCTAATTTACTCTTAGTGCAAACAAAGTGCTTTGAAGAAGTTGCTTAATGAAGCTAAACTTTACTCCTTGCCACATGTCCAGCAATCACACGATGTGTGTCTCTGATTTGCAGATGCTCCTGAAGATAAGCAGACCTTATGTCGAAAATTTTATTTTTACAGGTGGCAACATCACATTCATTGTGTCAATAGTGATTTTTTACTTAGTGGATTTTTGTTTTCTCCTACTGTTATGGGTTTTGATCTGATTCTGTCTCTAGCTTAAATTCTCCTGAGTCTTAAGAGATGTCAATTAATATTCACATTATTTCTTTCTTGCCCTGTGTGTTTTCATTTGATACATTAATATGCTTTTGTCCTTTATTCATTAATTTCAATCCCTACTAGCAAAAGGGACATTGCAAAACCATTACAGCTCTTCTGTTTGATAATTATTATTGTTGCCAATTTCTTTTAAACAAAGAAAATAGATGGGTAGATTCTGTCAGTAGTTCTACATGATTACTAATCATTATTAAAACAATTAGTTTTAAAATGAAATTTAAATAAAATTAAAACAGTCAAACCTGTAATGAACCCTTACTGTGTAAACTGACACTACATTTGTGTGACACTACAAAAGGACAAAAATAAAAGGAGATGTGTGAATAGGAACATAAGAAAAAAAAAAACCAAGTCTCATGTAGTAAGAAACAGAAAGCCAAGGCAATAATACAGAGAGAAAGGTACTGTTTTGTCATAAATGGTATTTTCACTAGACTCAGAAAGAGCTGTGAAAAGCAAAGCCCAAGGGACAGGCTGTTCAGTTTAAAACTTCAGTGATGGGAAAGAGTTTCATAGAGTAATCTTTTTTTAGCTATACACAAATAATTTTTCATATACACTTGATACTAACACAGAAGTGGGACATACAAAAAGATAGAATGGTCTTTTTTTTAACCAATACTTGAAGCTGCTCTTGAAAAGCTTGGTTTTCTACTGTTACCATAATCGTCTCAAGTGCTGCCGTCTTCAGCTCCTTCCCTACTGCCTTTTTTGCTGAGTTAGTGGATACACAGATAAATACCATGAAACTAAAACAGGAAGAATTTCCCTGGTTCTTGACTGAAATTCTACAAAAGTCATATCAACACACTCTTCCTGCACATTTGTGGAGTAGACAGTCTCCAAACATCATGTTATCTGTCCCTGGTGTAAACAAATACAGACAATACAGATGAGTTTGTAGAACCTTATTGCCTTTTATATCTTGCCTGATCTTTCAAAAAACTGTGATAGAGGGAAATGAATAAGAAACCAAGTACCCATCAGCCACTGCTGCCAACTGAAAAGTACTTCCTCAATAAATGCAGAAGGTTGGTTCCAGGTTAAGATGCCTCTTTGCCTGTTTAACACTGGTGGCAAAGACCCCTCGTCCATGGGAGCCCCTTCTCCTCACAGAAGAATTTGTGAAGGGTGAAGTGTGCCAGGCTAATACATTTCAGAAGGACAAGAATCTGGGAATATTTAAGATCATTAATGTTTAGTAGGTAATTTAGAGGAGGAGAAAAACAGTGATGTAAATGGAGGGATGATGGGAAAATCAAGAACTAGAAGAATTTATTAAGGTAAAAACTAAAATTAAATATAGAATGGAGGAGACATGAGACTTCTCTGGAAGGAGATATTGCTACTCTTTAGGACCCTCTTCTTAGTATGCTGTCAAAATGGTTTTTACCCTAATAATTGTCATAGGTAGGGAAACTTCATGGAATTTTGGCATTTTGTGGACCCTGTCAAAGAAGCTTGGGAATCTGTAGTAGTTTTTCAGGGTAAAGAACAAATTATTAATTTTTTCTAATGTTATTTCACTGTCATGAAAATCTGTGTAATAATTATCTTCCTCAGCAACAGAAATCTTATAACTGGGGGAAAAAGAAAGCAAATCAAGATGAAACATATATTTTCATATTATTATATTTACAAAGCAAGCAGACAAGGTCATGCAATTCTATTTACTATATTTTACCCAAATACAGTGTATCTGCAATAACTTGTACCTTAGCTGACAAAAGCCATTGGAAAGGGGATTGCTGAAAGGCAGAAAATAGAAGCAAAAGCTGCAAGAGAACAGAATCATAAATGGTTTTATCTACCCAGTCTTAGACATCAGTCTTCATAATTTTTGCTGTAATTAATTTTTAGTAGCTTTATTTTTTAAAAAAATTACTCCAGTGCTGTTTTATTCAATAGTACTATCAATGTGTATCACCAAAGAATATAATTAATAGTTAATAATTTGAATCAAAAAGGCTTTGCTCATTTCATGAAATGAAGAAAAGAAAAATAATGCTCAGATCCTCATGTAGTTCAGGATGTTCAATATTGTCAGATTGAACTTTGTGAGCATCAGACCAACAGCTCAAACAGGCACAGGAAAGGCAGGAAACACTCTTCTTTCAAAATAGTACAAGTGCTTTAACAATGCAGCTGCAGAGAAAGGAGGTTTCAAATCATACCCAAAGCCAATCCATGCTGAATTTCAGCAGGGAAAAGCTACTGTGGAGAGAGCTTGTCTAAAAGAGAAAATGATCTTGTTATTAAATCTCATTTCTAATAAAGATGGATTCAAAACCTACCATCTAAACAACCTTGAATTACTTTGGTTCTAGAAATCAAATCCACCATTTGGAATTCTGCCAGACCAAATGATAAATGTGAACAGCTACATTAATCTTTACTTCTCCAGAATAGGTATGAAGCCTCAGGGAAGAAAATAATTTATAAGCATGGAGGAGGAGGGAGGGAATTAATGTAGCTGCTCACCAATCCTTAAAAAAAAGGGAAAATACTTTTAACTATTTAACTTCCAACGTTGGTTTTTGACTCCAGATCATATACTAATGTTTTCTGGTTTTAGATAGGATATTCTTAATTATTAGAATTTGGAAGATTTTTTTCCCACAAAGTTAATATGCCATCAATTACAGATCACTAAGTGTTCATAAGCACAAATTAACCATAAAAGACCTTGCAGCATTGTAAGGATGCATTACCTTGGACTATATGGTATTTTGGAACACAATAATCTAATATTAAAACAATGTCATCAAGTATGCAAATTGCCAATGATGTATGTGCCTTTTCTCACATCTTAAGCCTCGTCTAGATGTGTTGCCAAGATATCTAATATATGTGTTTAATTTTGCCAGTCAGTGAAAAACATAGAATTCAGATGTCTTGTTTTAGGAGGAGTACTGACTAGCCAGCTACTCTTACCCACCCTCTCCTATTCAGTACAGACTTCTTACATAAAAGCATGAGAGAGGTTTAATTGCAGAATTCTTTCAAAGACATTTTCAGTTGCCTAGCCTCTGTGCAAGACTGGGGTGCTAAACAGAGGTAAGCATTTTCTCATGCCCTGATTTAGCAGCATAATCTCTGGAAAGGGCTGGGTTGGTGATATTCTTTTGCTTGCTCTTTGCTTTCCCTGCTTCCTAGTGGTATGTTTTCTCCGTGGTCAGTGTGCTGCTTGTTTGGCTTGTCCCTGTGAGCCATTGGTTAGGGTGCTTGGACACTGGGATTTTGCTTCTCAGCGAAGGACTGAGCACTGAAAATCTGAGTACTGCAGCCCCAGCAGAAATGAATTTACAGGTTATCATGAACTGATCCTTCCCTAACTCATCCTTCCTGCCCAGAGGGAAGTGTGAATATCCACTCTGTTACTGGGGTGCCTGAGTATTTCAAGAGGTCTGGCTTCATCATCATGATTGAAAAAACTTTCTCTGGTGGCTGTGAATCCTATCCACTCAATTGAAGTAACACACTGTTGTTTTTCTACTATACCAAAATTGAGTTAGATTGGTAACAACTAATATGTGAAACCTGATCATTATATGATGCTGTAATGACTGCAACTTGTCACAAGAAAATGATCATTTGGAAAATGGACAGCTAACCAGTTGAGCTGGTCTATACTGCTTTTGTCTTTTAGATAAGATTTAGGTACTGCAGAGTCCTCATATCCATAACCAGAATATAAATCTACTGTGTGGGGAGACAGTTAAAAGTAACAGACTGTCTTCATACAATATATGTGTAACACACAGAAGGTAAAAATTAATAAAAAAAGAGAAATGAAAAGATTAGCTTCTATTTAATTGTGAGTCAGGTTTTATGGATTAAAAAAGAGGTATTTCACATGTGAGAACTCCCCATCTTTGATAAAACCTATCGTTGCTTTGTCTACAGCAATCAGGATATAAAACATTCCTTTCAAATATGGCTCCTATGAAACAGGTCTGAAAAGTAAAGTCACAATAGCAGGGGCTAGAATAGCTTGGTATTAAATGTTACTATGAATGTGGAGCTGAATTTTTTCCACATTGGCTTCACTTCCAAGGGAAATTAGGTCTATGGGATGGCATTGTATCTGTCTTGGTATCTGCCAATCTGTCATTCTGTATCTCCTTAAGCCAACCAGCTACTTTAAAACAAACTTCTGGACAGAGGTGAAGAGGGCTCAGTAATATTAAATTCCTCCAAGCTGCAAGAAAATAGGCTGCTGAGACGAGGAGAAAGAATGAAATTGGCATCGTACCATTGGGGACCCCACAGAGTGAGATCAGTAACATATTACTAGCAACAAAAGATTCCCCTGGAGATACTATGGACACTCCAGCCACAGGAAAGCTTCAAGAAGAACTTGCATCTTATCAGACATTAATTAATCCAAGCAATACTCACATAAAACCAGACTTAAGAATTTCTACTCCTAGAACAATTGGTTTAGGTATTGAACTGTGACTCTAACAACAGATCAATGAGAGAGAGCTGTTTATCCCATGGTATATTCCTATTCTATTCACCACGTACTGTGAAAGGGAAGTGTTAGGAATTGGTTTTCTGTGTGTGATGGGATTGGCTCCCATCCTTATATTTAACTGGCTTTTTCTCTTTTGTATGGGCAAACTGTTTCTCTGTAAACAACAGGAGATATACACTGAGCTACAGAAAAGGTTTTGCGACCAGAATGGACCAGAAATCACCTTCAAAATATTAGTAAAAATCCAGCAGAAAGATCATTATGTTCATGTGAGAAATAAATATATAGCACAGTCTGAAAAGAATACCCCAAAAATTACATTTGAAATAAAATTCTGAATCTTCTGTGTGACTTTTCATAAAAAACACAGGTTCTTGTAAGTAAGTTCTGGTGTAATTGAAAGTAACAATGTTTATTAAAATGCATTTCAGTGAAAAATTTCAAGCCAGCCTTTTCCAGAAGGGTGAGGATTTCTGAGATAAGTGTGTGGCAGGATATTTAAGCAAATGGTTCAGAGAAGCCATTCCTGACGTCAACAATCATATGTGATTTCATAATTTTTCACAAGAACTTAATGTAGCCATCTGCATCTATTTAATAGTCAAATTCACTGCAAAACGATGTCAAGAAGGTGAAAAGATGCAATGACAAAACTGCTGGTCCATTTTGAGGAAAGTATGAAGTTTTCCTGTTCCTTACTGTGGTAGCACCTCTGATGGGTTTTTGTGTGGCCCAGCTCTTCTCCATGTGTTATACCACACAATGTGGTATGGGGGCTTTAAGCATGCAGTTTGATGGATCTTATATATTTCTTTTAAGTGGAAGATCTTTACAAATACATACTTGTCTCTCAGACTATGAAAGATGTGAGAGAATATTTACAAAGAGTGTTCTATACATGCATATTTATACTGTTAGTACTGTTAGTACAAGATATACTAGTAATGACACATCTTTATTTTCTCCTTCACCCTTCTATCTTCCCATTTTATGCTGTGTCTATAAATGAGATTTTTCTTCACTTCTATAAGCTTATAATTAACAAATAGCAGAGAATTAATGCAGTACTAAAAGGTGAATTCTCTGAGTTTCAAAAGAAAAATATTTCAATTCCCTATATTCTCTTCAGAACTCAAAAGAAATAATCACCTGTTCAAGAAATACTTTCCTGTCCTCCTATGTATTGCTCAGTTCTTTTGACATGCTATGCACAGCACAACTTTGCTAGAAATCATACGATGTAAGTGTTCCCAGAAGAAGGCAGAGCTCTGGGAAATGTCTGACACAAGTCTAAAGGCAAACCTTTGTGTAGCGGAACAAGATTATGAAACTGGAGGGTTTGATCCATATTTTCCATTTCTGGAATTCTGGTTTTGCTTTTAGAATTAATGAACCTTGGATTAATTTGTTCAGGTGTTAAGTTCTGCCCTTGACCGTGTTTGTTAGATCTTTGTCCATGCCTTTAGGAAGATTTTTAAACACAGATTCCTGATGTAAACTGGAGTGAGGTGAAGGCCAAATGTACACCTTATCAAATGTGCAGAATATGTCTTGTTTTGAGTCCATTGCTGTGAGTACTGCATTGCCACTGACACAAAAGCTCTGCTCTCTTCTGCAGTGGATTTCTGTGCTGTGTGCTCAGGCTCCCTAAGGGAATTGCCAGCAAGGCCCAAGACATTGTGCTTACTGATGAATGCTTTTTGCTGCCTAGCGCAGCACAGAGATTTACTGAAATATGGCATTGCATTACCAGGAGATGTGGGGTTTACAGGCCTGTCACTTGAAAGACAGCACATAGAAATCTAAAAAGGTCTTCAGAGGGGTGCCCTGACAGATTGAGCAGAAGAGATCTGTGAAAGCTGACACAAGTTTGGGTTTTTTTGCAGGTGGTGATGCTCTCCTCCATCAGTAATGTCCTCCTCACCTCCAACTAAGAAGTGAAAGTTAACAGTGACTATAATATAATATTTGGGGGAAACTCAGAAGATTTATATTCTGGCTGTAAGCCAGAACATGCTCAAATAGTGTCTCTGGTGAAACACTCAGCTTCTAACAGCTCAGACTTTAGCAGTATTTCAGTTCCTGTACTTGTTTTTCTCCCTTTATGACACCTGTTTACTAACAGTGCTTCTTGTCACTTCCTCATTGCTGTTCATTTGGTTACAGAGGAGAACCTTCAGCTCAAGTCAGTAGCAGGGGTCAGCAGAGTAGGGAGATAGAGGGTGTCTAGAGATAAAACCAGAGATTGTTTTATGTGGTGCCTGTTTTCTGAATAGCATTGTGTGATGAAGGTGCATGTACTCAGGCATCTGTACCCAAGGAAAATTACTTTGTAATATCCTTTCCAGGTTTTCACTTCCTTTTTGGATTCTTTGCCTTATTTTTATCCCTGCCTTATTTTAATCACAATTTAATTACTGTTACAAATGTCCACAGTCTAAAATCAGAATGGTTTCACCTAACCAAATTTTCTGGAATACCACATTAAGTGTAAAGTGAGGTCAGCAAATTTTCTCTCAAGATCAGAGCAAAAATAGGCCACTTGTGCCCACCCGTATTGAAGGAAATTTAATTCATATGTGTGGATTTTCTTTGCTCATAGCAATACATCCATTCTATCAAATCTGACATATAGTCTCTGTGTAAGACATTTAAATTAATCTGTCAAAACAGAAAAGGGTTCTATTATTTTAAAATCATAGTATTATTCCTTTTTCACATTTATCTCACTGTATCATTGCTGTAAATAAAATGGGTTGCTACGTTCATTATGCTTTATGAATTAATATCCATTTACTTAGGTTTGGACTACTGTAACAACACTTCATAGTTTACCTCTTCTCATACACTTTCCTAACAATCAGAAATAATGCAAAAATTTTCCCAGGGGTTGACAAAACTTAGCAGAATTTGCAGCTTGTTTTACACAACTTTAATTTCCTTTCCTAATGAAAAATATTCTGTTTCCTTGTCAAGTTATAAAGTTAACACAAATAAAATGCACAGTGTTGCCCACTGATCTGCTGGCTAGTGTTGCTCTCCGAATAATAAGTCTTACCAGTGCCAATGGTACTCTTATGATGCATGACAGTAGCATATTCACATGAATACATTTATCCAGAATGCTGCTCATCACCCAAGGAAATCAGAATATCCACAGATTTGTGGTGACAAATTATGTACTTGGCAAGAGCAGGGCTCACCTGAGATGTATTAGGAATGAAGACAAAATGCTAATTATCAAATTGTTTGTTCTCATTTATATGAAAGAGAATCCCACCTGACTTTTGCAAACAAAAGCAGAATTTCATCTTAGGGAAGGGATTATATTTCACTGTTACAAACATCCTTTTCTCTTTCTGCAATCTTGTGTCAATGTTTATTCCCTGTGGCATAGTACAAATGGACTTGTTTAATTTTCCTTGCCCCACATTTTGCCACAGATGTTTTGTCCTAGCTATGTGTTAGCATATATTTCACTTGTGTGGCCTTTGTTCCATCCTGGAAAATGAAGCATAAAATTATTTCAGAACATGGGTTAAAATACTGAGTTATCCTGAATGCAAAGCACACCAATTAATCTTTCATTCTTTGTTTAAGTTAAAACCTGTGCCCCAGCAATTCTGTGTGGTTCTAGATGATGAGTCCAGCGGTGCTGTTTCTGTATCTATACTACAGTCAGTCCTGTTTCATTTAAACTAGAAAAGTCTTATCTCTACTATTTATTCTAAAACACATAATTGAGCATATACCTATCACTAACCTTAAACTGTTTAACTCCAGTATTTGTATTGATACAGACATGATAGAATGTAGATAAATATAACCTGAAAAATGTGTTAGAGAAACAGGATAGCCAAGTTTGCACTGAGCTACCTTTATTCTTTGAACAACTGGTTCAAATGTGGCTGGTTTGTCCAGTCTGTGCTGCAGCATTCACTCTGTTCTAAGCCCTTAGGAGTAAGCATGTGGAATAAATATTACCAGCTTGATTCTCTTCCTAAGGTGTTCAAAATCAGATCCATTCCAGTATAGCTATACTTGCCATCACGTTTAAATTTTCCCCCTGCATTTTAATTCAGGAATATTACATCTTTGTCAGCATTAGGGTTAATAAAAAATGAGAGCAGGTCCATATTTCATTTGTTAAAGAAAAAGTGAGTTTCTCACCTGTTGGTGGAGCCACCTGGTTTGTCAATGAAGTGATGGAAATCTTGCAGGAAAATTAGCTAAAAACATCCCTGTTTTTGTTTCAAAACTGATCAAAACTTAATATGTTTGTGACTTGCTTAACTAACAATGGACTGATGAAAATATGTAGATAGGGGCTCTGAATATTGTTATGTTGTGGAAAAAATACAGAGGAAGCAGGGCAAGATAGCTTACAATACT
Organism: Irena cyanogastra; assembly: GCA_013397155.1. Taxonomy (NCBI): domain Eukaryota; kingdom Metazoa; phylum Chordata; class Aves; order Passeriformes; family Irenidae; genus Irena; species Irena cyanogastra. Next base: position 156,002 of record VWZV01001576.1, on the reverse strand, counting down.
AGAGGGATATTGCATGTAAATATTTACAGTGCATTAAACCATTGTCTAATAACTTTGTTCTTCAAGGGAAAAATGTTAAAAGAAAGTGCATAGTGAAGGCTCATTAAACTTGAAAAGACATTGTAGGGATTTTTGAGTATTGCAGTTATTTTCAGTGGAAAACATATTTCATTTTATACATTGTTCAAGATGACAGTAGCTAGGGTCATTTACTGCCTGAAAGGAGTTGCACTTCAGATCAAGTTTCTGGTTTGGGGTTTGAGTTGTGAATGCCTTGGACTGATTATCAAAACCCCAGATATGAAGTTTCTACTGATTTCTGTTTAAGGAAATTAGGTACCAGCCATTCAGTGAAGCTTTTATGGGAACCAGTTTTGAGCAGGTGATGTGGGAATGGCTGCAGAGAATCTCCATGCTGGTCAGGGTGAGATCCTGTTTGGCTCAGCAAGAAAGGCTTTTTGTGTGACTCCTGCCTTGCAAACTCCTTAGAGCTGTAATGTGAAATCCAGCCTCAGCCATAACATTTTTTAGAGCTTTCAGCTCAGTCATCTCCCAAGTGATGGCATGGCAATCAAGCTAAGTGTGTTGTGCTTCGATACAGCACTAAATAATATGCCTCAAACATTATATAGTATGAAATTCAGTGGCTCCATCCAAAACACCTAACCTGCTCCATGCTTAAGATCATCAATCAATGTTTTAAAGTTCACCATTTTCACCTGTCTCACATTTTAGATATGAGCTTTTTCTCCAGGAAATAACACTAGAAACCATTCTTCTCCTACTTCCTTCAGTCCAAACTTGTAAAGGCTGTAAAGGAACTCAGGAAAACAAAAAGGGAGGAGAACACATAACCCCTGTAGAATGAAATTAATCAGGAAAGTTGTGCCTTTATTTTTCTGTTTCAGTTTGGGTCTATTTTCAACATTGCCTGCATATGCTGAGGGAGGAAGCTGAGGTCAGAGAACCAGCAGCCCCTGCAGCCCATGGATATCCATGGTGGAACAGATATCCACATGCAGCCCTCAGAGGACCCCACACTGGAGCAGGTGTCTGTGCCCAAGGGGGGCTGTGACCCTTGTGCTTTGCCAGGCTCCTGGCAGGTCGTGTGGTCCCATGTAGAGGAGCCCATGCTGGAGCAGGCTTGCTGGCAGGACTTGTGCCCCTGTGGGGGACCCACACTACACAGTCTGTTCCTGAAGGGCTGAACCACATCCAAGGTTCCCAACTGGAGCAGTTTGTGAAGAACTGTAGTCCACTGGAGAAGTTTATGGAAGACTGTCTCCTGTGGGAGGGACCCCAGGCTGGAGAGGAGGAAGAGTGTAAAGAGCCCTACCCCTGTGGAGGAAGCAGCAGCAGAGACAATATGTGATGAACTGACAAAAAACCCCATTCCTGTCCTCCTGTTCATCTGGGTGGGGAGGAGGGAGAGAACATGAAAATAAAGTAAAGCCTGGGAAGAAGGGCTGGGTAGGATGAAAGTGTTTTAAAGTTTTGGTTTTATCTCTCATTATCCTACTCTGATTTTATTGGTAATAAGTTAAATTAATTTCCCCAAGTTGAGTATTTTCTACCTCTGAAAGCAACTGGTGAAGGTTCTCTCCCTCATAAATGTAGGGAGAGAACCTCTCAGCCTTTCATTATATTTCCTCTCTCCAGCCTAACTGAGGAGGAGAGTGATAGAGCAGCTTTGGAGAGCACCTGGAGTCCAGACAAGGTCAACCCACTGCATTCTTTTGCTAGCCTGTCCCCAGTGGCAAAACAAGTGTTTTCTGCAATGAAGTTCTTTGTAGGATTTGTTCACTTTCACTGCTGTGTTGTTTTAGAGAACCCAGGCTGCTTGATTAGTTAGGATAACCATGGCTACAAGAAAATATTAAGTGCTAATAAGCGTAACTGTAGGTCTCTGCTTAAGAACTGCTGTCAGCTGGCACCTTTCAGAAGCATTTCAGAGCTTAAATGGCAGGGCAGCTATTTCACTATCAGATTAAGAGAATTACTAAATTGCTGATGTTGGAAGGGAAATGGCCTAGATTAAACCCATTGCTCAAACTCGGGCCAGCTAGAGCCAATTGGACTCTTCCTTTAGCTCAATTCACCTGACACTAATTATTCTAATGCAAACTTGTGAATTGGGGACTAGACATGTTTTTCAATTACCATAGGTATGTGATGTTTACCCTCTTTTTACAATTGTTGATATAAAAGAAGATGTTTGGAAAGTGCTGCCTTCATGGAAATTAACAAAGAATATAGCATGTCTGAATCACCATTTCTGTGTTGCTAGGCTGAATACCACGAATTGTAGCTCTCATTTGTGAAAAGGGCTTCTATGCCTAATTATCCCAGTAAATTCCGTGCACTTGCACAGAGCTCCTGTCATTGGTAACTTGTATGTGTTTCCTAGTTCTCTTGAGAAGCAAGCCAACCATACAAGATGCGGAAAAATTCTTAAGACCTTTGAGGATGCAATGAGGCAACAAACATTTTTGGCATAGGAGATAGTAATGAAATGCAGCTGGAAAGAGGAAGAAAACTGGAAAAATAAAATTCTTTCAGCTCTTAGGGCTGGATATTCTGAGTAAAGAATACAGACTTAAAGATCAGAAACAAAAAAGGTAACAAAAAATCCATCTGCAAATGCATGCACATGTCACCTGTGCACTCCAAAAAGAAATATTCAGGGAATCTAATTTTAGAAATAGAAACTAGGTTGTAGAATTACCTGACTCTCCTAAGGAACCATTGCTCTTAACTCAGACTCAGCAGGATGCCTTATTTAGCCTACAGAAAATGTCAGGTAATTTCAGTTACCTTAGCTTTCAGTTACAAAGAACCTGGCCAATTTAAAGTATTTTAAATTTGCTAAGGGCATGCAGGTGAATATCTTTACACATTGGCTGATATAGGCTAACTTTTTGCTTCGTGTTAGTTTGTATGGCTAATACTTTTGAGTCAGAGTTTACTAATTTTCTCTGGTTTTCCCAATATAACTTTTTTTTTTAATGGGAATGAAAATAGATTTGTAATACAACAGTTCAGATTTTCAGTGTCTTTCTTTAAAGCTTTTGATAACATTTTTACATAAATACCTCCATAATCTGCTTATATAAACATTTATGACCTGCATGAAGAGAAACAGCTATAAAATTTCTTGGCTTACACACAGAATAGATCATTTAGCTTGTAATAAAGGGGAAATATTTTCTACATCATAGTTGATGTTTTTTGTTTGATGGAAAATTGTATCTTTCGTTTAGACTTTAAATGAACAGTGTACATTAAAACTCTCTCTGACAATTATCCCTTTATATCCTAAATCTACCTACTAGAAGTACCATAACAAAATGATACTGAATTTAGTATATAACCTTCTAATACTATTTAGCAAAGAAAGGGCTGTTTTGCCAGCTGACATAACAAGGGATTGCAAAATGGCAGCCAGTTATTGTAATAAAGATCTTTGCCTCCCAGGTATTTATATATTTCCTATCACATTAAAAAAATGTCAACTGAACACTGGATGCTACTGCAAAATTAATCATTACTGCTGCAGTTATCCACCTTAACTGTGGGGGCAAAACAGCTCTCATCACTGGCCCAGCAGCTGGTCCAGCAGCAAGGAATGAGCAGCCAGCCCCTCCTGGCGCCTTCCAGCTCTGCAGCAGCGTGCCTGCTCACTGGCTGCTCCATCATGCTGCTGCCAGCAGTGTGCAGGTGGATGTGCAGCCAGCATGGAGCTGAGCACAGCAGAAAGCCTGGTGACATTAAGGTTTGGAGTGCTGTAAGTGAGGCTGTCCCTGCTTCCCCACGGTCATTGCCTAAAGTGCTGATTTCTGTAGCTGCCATGCTGAGGTTTGTTGGATTGTGTTCGGTAAGCAACAGGAGCCAGGGACAGGGGGAGGCGTTTTCCCAAGTCCTTCCTAGGGGGTTAGCACAGAAACCCACTAGCTCAGTTTCTCTGAAGAGAAAGGCTCCTGTTGAATTAGTAACTCGGGATCCAGACTCTCATTATTTACGTTTTTATGTATTTAGTGTCTGCTGGAGGGATGGGGGGAGGCAGAGGGGGCAGTGGCCGCTTTGGCTATTCTGAGTTAACCTACCTGGGATCAGGAGTGAGCACTACTGCATACAGCAGCAGCAAAGTGCTGCAAACATTTCTAACTTACAAAATCCAGCACCAGATTTGCTTTGCTTTTTCAGAGAAACTGGTAATTGCTAGTTATAAGGTAGTGAAAGTCATGTTACCTTGAAACAAACTTCAATAAAATGTTTTTCTGATCCAACTATAGATCCTCTTTTGGCACCACCCTAGGCAGCAACTGATTCTACTACCAGCATTACACAGCAGTGTGTCTCAGGCAGTGCTGAAATTTCCTTCTCTCTGAAAGCAGCCTCTTGCTTTTTCACCTGAGCTGTCGTTCATCCACCCACAAATCACATGGTCCACAGGTTTCCACTGTTCGATTGCGTGAGAAGTTTTGAGTAAAACTTCAGGCTCTGACGTATGTCCTTTATCAGTATCATATGTAAAGGCCAGTGGCTTAGACCTATGAATTTAAAGCAGTTTGAATTGCAGATTTATTCATTGAGAAAAATATAGACTGGCTCATTTTTTTAAATGTCTAGCTAATGTACCTACTCTAATAGTACCCAGTGATATGTTTCTAATGTTGGCATCTGCTTGTATCAAGAAAAAACTTAGCAAGCACATAAAAAATCTGCATCAGGTTCTGCCCAAATTACTTCTGTAAGCTGTACCATATGGTCAAAGATAAAATCTAATATTGGAAATACCAGTTGTTTAATTGCTAGCTCTAATACGCTGGGGAAAATAAGACATTTACTCCGAAGGATTCATAATTCGGCTTCATCTCTTCTGGTTTTATTGCATGAATGTCAGTGCTGCCTTTTCTGATCATTGAGCTACTCATTAGCTCCTTGGCAGATGTAATGTTCCTGCTCTTTAGCAGTTAAATTTTAACAATCTGACTTTTCCCTATCTATCACAGCCCTCAAGCAACTAATGCTATCAGAAGGAAAAGTGACTTTTCAGATAACTGAACCAGCCTCACAGCTGAGCATTCTAAATAATTTCTTCAGTAAAAATAATTTTATAAGGATTTTTTGATCCCTTCTGAGCTGCATGAAGATTTTATATTCCCAAATCTACTTTACTAAACAAATTTACCTGAGAGTTTAGTTAAGTCTATTTCAAAAAACTAAGAACTGCATAGTAGTTGATGACTTTTTATTCTTAATATTAAATAATCCCATCAAATGAACAAAGGACATTGCTATGTGAAGATAAAAATATGGTGATTATATATTATATACATGATATATGACATTTTGCAAAACGCAACTATTTAAACACACATTAGCTCCTGAAGAGGTCATATATAATGGAGGTGCTCTTTAAATTCCACAAGAATTTTAGCCACAAAAAAAAGATTATCTATTTTAGATCCCTGTGAAAGCATATCACTGTGTGACAGGTTTGCATAGTCATGTAAAGAAATGAAGGAGAAATGTTCCCTCACATACTTAGATACCACACAAGATTATCCTAAGATTTTTTTTCAACTGTGATCTTTTTTCTCCTTAGTTTGAGCATGTTAAGTAAGACAAAAATTTACATATGGAATCTGGTGCAAACTGGTATCTCTATTTACCATTTTTTATTAGCAAGTCACCCAGATGAGTCCATTCAGAAAGTACTAGAGCTCTCATTATAACTACTATCTCTATTTTTATCTTGATCTGGTTCAAATGCAATATAAATCTATTCTTAAAAGATTGATTTGTTATCACTCTAGAGTAGCAGTTTTAAAATCAATTTACTGATGACAAAAAAAGACTTATAAATTATTTGATCTGGTCCAGTAGGAAGGTTGTTTAATATACTTATTCCGATCCTGAGATTTGGAGTTCTCCTTTTTTTTTACTTTACCATTTCTTTATTTTTATTTCTAAGGAAGTCAGGATGATAATTACCTACTCCTTTAAGAACAAGAACAAAAATACTCATAACTAATTTGTGCCTACTGAGGAGCTTTCTCTGAAACCTGATTTGCTAATGATTAAAAATAAATAGTGGGTATCTGTTTGGAGAGGTTATCTGTTTCTCAGTATGTGTCAGGGGGTGCATGGTACCAACTTTATTCAAATGATCTTTTCAAAGCTTGTGTTATTAGTGTTTACAAGTGTTTCCCTTGAGCTGCATGGAAAAGATGAGAATTGGAAAAGGCAATACTTTGAGCTACTTATTTTTAGGTGCATTACACATATATTTGTGTTAGTACAGCTTTGTGTTGAAGCTAACAAGCAGGAGATGTGAACAGCTGGATTTCTCTGAGATGGCAGTAAATGAGACAAAAATAACTTGAGAAGTGCTTATGTAAAGTATCAGATTTCCTAATGTCCTCTGATGGCTCTGTAGACAGAACTGGCAGCATGATATCAGACACAATTATGCAATGATTTGGATTTGGCCTGCTGGGGACAGGGGAAACCAACTGTTTGTACACTTACATACACACATGCATACATTACAGCCACATGTACTGCCACAACCTGAAATGTTTAGTGACAACCAAACTCCCCACCCACTACTAAAATGTCTCACTCCTGAGTAAAAAATGTTTTCTTTGGCTGTATTGCGGTATTGGTTTTAGTCAAGCCACAGTCCTTTGCTCCATCTTGATGTGACTTCTAGGAAATTTCAGTGCATCTTTTTACCCAAGTTTTTTCTTTTTTCTGGAAGCAGATTAGGAAAGTTTTTATTTATTTTTCAATCTTTTTTTTTTATTTATAGTTTTTTAGATTTCTAAAATAACTTGCAGACATGAATCACTGACTGATGGGTCTCTAATGGCCCATTGTGGCAGTGAATAATTGGTAGTTGTATGGAACTACAGAAAATTGTATCCCAAATGGTTGTCTCTTTGACAAGAGACAGCTGGTACCCAGATCAGCTATCCTGAATTTTAGAGGATGGACAATGCAGGATTAAAAATCTCTTGTTTTTGCAGCAATCAGTTAAAAGTTCCAGGGAGACTTCCCTAAAGAGTATATCCAGGTATTTGACAAAATGGTGGCTCTTCACATATTAGTTATTAGATGAAGATCAGCATTGCAGTCATATGATGGAAGAAAGAAACTCAGAGATGACATTTCTAGGATAAGCAGCTGCTTGACAGGATTGTATTTTCCGTACAAATAAATATATTTACTGCCCTGATAATATCCTCCCTCGAATTCAGGATTGGTTTATAAGACTGCACCAAATCCTCTCACAAAAACATTTTGAAAGGAAATCCTAAGAACTGACCTTTTAACAACATAAATGCACAGTCACTGACACAATGTTGATAAGATTACAACACATCCCCCTCCACAAGAGAAAAAAAAAGCAGCTTAACTTCACCTCTAAGCAAAACAAAATAGCTGTCAGTTCATCCCACTGAGTTGAGGCCCAGCTGGAGTCTGCTTATGGGCTGTGGATGAATTTTCTACTAAATGAGAAAAGAAATCTTCTGATTAATATGTTAATTTGAGAAATATAATAAAATATATTAGTATAGTCTTTATCTATTGATGAGGTATAGCTATGGGAGTATGACAATCATATTTGGTTCCTAATTTGAACATATATAAATGTAATACTTAGATCAGGTATAGATGTTTGCCTCAACTCAGCATCTTATCATCCTGGCAAAGAAGGATCTGAATTAGTGGAGTTTTCTGATGTCTAGGTTTTGTAGGTTATATACTTAGAGAACTGTCTTATGGAAACATTTTCTCAAACTGCATCTCCACCTCACCCTCCCAAACTGTTCATATTTAACTATATATCCTTGGCATTTATTTGGCAAAAAAAAATTCATCTTAGAAAATAAATACTACACTAGTTTCTTTTTTGATGTTGAAAAATAATTTGTCCCAGCAGACAATGCTGTAGATTAGATCATAAAACTAAAGAAAAAAAACCCCAGTCAAGTAATTTAGACCTGATTAGATTTCTGAAAATGGGAAAAGTTCTGTAGTTTGCAGCATTTACAGATGAAGAATAAGCTAATAGAATAAAAAAGGTGATTCTGATTGGGATTTGTAGTGTAGTATATAACATCTGGGACTACAAACTGATACTTGTCAGTTATTTGTGTGCTGCAAGGTAGATACACACATTCACATAAACTTTAACCAAGCTATTACAGCTTTTCAATAAGACAGTAATTTTGACTGAATGTAAAAGCTTTGATGTTTTATTGAAAACAGCACTGTTTTGAAATAGCCTTCCCTGAGGATCTAGCAAACAAAATTAACATCAAACGTACTTTGGTGGCAAGCATTTTTTTGCTTCATAATGTATATAGCTATAAGCACATAGATTCACAGCATTCCAAAATTTGAATTTAAAATGCAAACTTGCTGTTCAAGACTGTGAAAAAGAGCGCTTGATAACCATGATCCTTGTGGAGAGCCTTTGCTCACACTACAAGAGATTTTCAAGTGTACAAAGAAAGTCAGTCACTCTACAGTCTGATAGCCAGCTAAATAACTTGTGTTAATCTTTATGCCTCAGGGAAGTTTCTGCTAAAATAATGGGGGGTTTAAGTGCCCTTGTGACTTTCATTAAGGTTTCATGATTATTGCTAACATCAGATAGGCATAGGCTACTGAGGCCATGGCTTCACAGACCTTGACTCTGCATCTTTGCACTGTCGCATCAGCCATCCAAGCCGTGTTACATCAGTGAGTCTTTGTAAAAAGAGGTTTGAAGAGCTTTCGTGCCACATTTATGATTCATGTAGAACAAAATGTGTTATTTATTGCACTGTAGTGTTATTCAATCTACCATGGAGCTTCTTGGTAAAATGGTCTTTTGACAAAAAGGTTTGGGCATACTTTAAATAGCAAATTATGTTTATCTTTTACAGGTACTGCGTACAGTGTAATTGCAGCATTTTTCCTGCCGTTCTATTGGTTTGGATACTGCAAGTGAGTGAAACACTGTCAGGATTAGCCTCTCAGATTTGGGCTAAGACTGGAGACAGTCAGTGGCTGACACACCTTTGCTTTAGTTGGAGCTGTGCCTGTGAAAAGATTTCCACTGGATAAAATCACAAAAGTTAATCTGTTCCACCTTGCAGTAGCAGGCAGGTTTGTTCCAAAAATAACTAGCCATTTTCTGTATCACAGGGTAAAGCTCAGTTGTGAAAATAGAAAGTAACTGACTTTTGCCATGGAACATTTATAATGAAAATGTGCAACCAAAGCAAGCATTTGGCAGAGTTAAAGGCATGTGAGGAAAGATAAATTAAAAAATTCAATGCAATATTATAAGGATTTATGGAAGAACACCACTATTACTCTCACACATCTGTCCAGTTTTTCCTGTTTGCTCAATGTCATTTTGGATACTGGTTTATGCAACAATTATGTCTTGTCTTTTCATGTTTTTTTACTCTCCACAGTCTATAAAAGATGGCACACAGTCTTGTATAGCTTCTGCTCTCTTCTCCCATTCCAGTCATTTTAATTCCCACTATATTTTTCTTCAAGACCTTGACTGTGACAAACTAGACCATGAAGGTGGCCCTGCAGAAAGAAGAAAATCATGCTGCACTGATCTCATGCTCTGTTCGGCAGAGAGGAGCACAAGACCTGCAGAGTTCATCTCAAACACACTTTACAATTGTAAAAATGAGAATCCTGTCAGGCAAAAATGCTTCAAATTATTGAAGAATTGTCACTAGCACAGCTGGAAAGCAACAAATCATAATACATGCTGCTTTTCCATTAGAATCTTTATTTTAAGTTTAGTTCTAAACCTAAGGTCTTTGGAATTACCATTCCAGTGAAGTTTATAGATTGTGAGACTGCATTTCTGAGGCATTCACTCTACAGATTTCATATACCCATATTTAAGAATAATTTCTTTACTTTGAAAAAAAGAAGTTTTAATTGGAAATAAGACTTGTCTGTTGTTTTTTTTTTTAATTTAACAAAATAAGAGCTGTTTCTACAAACAGTAGAAGCTCTAAACAGCTTCAAACTCAAACAAGAGAATACTAAATAAAGAAATAAATAAAAAGAGGCAGAACACAATCTCCCACTATCACCACCTTCTGTGGAGTTAACCAGAAGGTGGCTGTGGGAAATATATGGTATTCCCAGGCTCCTTTCCATGCTTTTTTCCTCACATAATTCATTTCCCATGTCAGTGAAAATATGTGCTCCTTATTCAGCACACTGTACACCTTCATGGAAGGTGTGGAGGGAAACCTGATTTGGTTATGCACCCTGATACACTCCCTAAAGCAAACAATTGTCATCATAACAAATCAGTTTCAAGTGGAGGATTCTTGTTGCAATCCAGGCTTACTTTTAAAATATGTCTAGGAGATATTAAAATCAAGGAATCCATAAAGACACTGATATCACCTCCTACTGTAATTTTCCCACAATCAATCTTTCAGGGACCTGGGTGTGAAAAATACCTGTTTCTATCTCTTTGAAATATAGGGGTTAGCTACCTTCTCACCTCTTGCAAACATCCCTTTCTGCTTCACAGCTACCAAACACCGTTTTCCATCCTGTGGACTTTGCTACTTCTGTTTTAGACTGTAACAACATCCCCTATGCCAAAACTAACTTTTTCATTTGACTGTATCTATCAGTTTAATAAGAGTTAACATATTTCCTGGACACATATTCATAATGAGATGCTGTTTCTTGACAGACAGAGAGTGTGTTGGAACTTGCATAGGAAATCATTCCATTGCTTTGTCTTGGTAGATTTTGCTCAACATATGTGGGGCTTTGATACATAAGGACCTATTGCTGCATGGTGAGGGTCACAGCAGATCTGAATGACCCCCTTTATACAGGAAAGAGCTGCAATATTTTTGTGTCTATACAAAGATAGATCATTTAAGATCCCTTGTACAAAACTTAGAAAGAATTAATTCATACACGACAAACTGTATTAAATGTACACTGGCATATGAGCATTTCTGGAACATGGCTTTTCTTGTCATTATCTCTGATCAAAATGTTTGTAAGCAGGTAGTGTTTTTGTGTAATGTGCATGCAGTGTGTGCTTGGGGAATATTTTTTAGCCAAACTAGTCTCCATAATTGTATGTGAGACAGCAAGGAGATGGAGTCTTTCCAAAGTAATGGAATTTGTGAAGGCTTTGCTGTAAGGAAACTGATAGTGGCTTATCTTACCCATTATACTGGAACAGGAAAAGCTGAACTAAGAAGCCTTACTGGCCCAGAGCCAGCCTGAGAGAAAGGAGATGTTGTTACAGCAATCTGAGAGGAGACACTCGTGTTCATGGAGCTTCTTAGAGATAGGCAGCTTCAGAACAGAGCATGTATGAGACGGTAACAAAGATGGAACTGTTGCAAAAGGAATGAGGTTTTAGGAAGATGTTTATGAGAGATAATCCAGAATTTTTTTTTCTTTCTTTCCTGAAAAGAGATGTTTCATAAAAACAGAAACTTTATATGGAAATGTATCAGCCTTGAAAGAAAAAAAAATACAAATAAAGAAAACCCCCAAAACCCACAACAACAAACCCCCCACCCAAGCCCAGAACACTTTCTGACAGCAGTGGGAGGAGAAATGACTAATGAGTAACCAACAGGTTTGCAGGTAGGACTCCAGGGCACTGAAAGACCTTGCGGAATTCACAGCTGTACCTATAACCTTCCATCCCACACTGCACAGGAGTTCTTTCTCATTCCACTGTGAAATGAGACTTAGGAGGCTTGCCTCCATGAACTATCCAATATTTATACAAAGTGGAACAGCTCCAAGGAGTCAGGGGAGCACAGAGGACAGGGAAGAAGTCATACCCAATGTCCAGGTGTTAAATGATTACTCTCAAATTGTAAGATAACATTGTCATATATTTGAGTATCAGAACCTAAATGATGTGGGAGGAGAACAGTTTGGTCATGTTACTCTGAGATGCCAATTGACAACTCTGCTTAGGGCAGACTACAAAAAACTTCGAATTAGCATAATATTGACTCAAGTTTCAGCTTCCAAAGGGTCTGGGTAGTGTATACCTAGAAACTCATAATGGAGGATCTCAGGAAAAAAGTCCCTGACAGGTGAAGGCAGAATAGAAGTAGACTTGCTAATGCAGTTTTGATACAAAATCAAGTGTTTAATAGTAAAAGATATATATATTGAATGTGTAGGGAAAGTGGAAATTAGGAAAAGGATGACTGAAATAATTTCCTTAGCACAAATTAATTTCAGTAAAACAGGAATGACACTTGTAAACAGACTGGACCCAGGAGTTCTCCCAAAGAGAGGGATAATAGTATTTTATAGGTGTATGTCTGCCACTGATAGAAAGAAAACATTTCAGGAGCTAGAAGGCACCTCTTTTACCATACTGTAACTTACCAAAAAATATTCATCCTGTTCTTGCCAAGTGCTCAGTTGAAGTCCAAAGGTATGATGGAGAACCTTGTAAAATTATAATGCTTTATGTATGTAAAGTAAATAAATTATTATGCAAGAAAACACTCCTGTTAAAGTTGTGTAGTAGTTGTACGCAGGAATTGCTGAGTTTATGAAATGCTGGCAGTAATTTTTGTTCTTTGTACAACCACATTGTCAAAGTCATCAATCCTCATTGCTGTTAATCCCTTTGCAGAACAAACTGAACATTCAGAGTGCCCCCCTTGCATTTCCAGTGCTAAATGAAGGCTAATAAATTATTAGTTCAAGAGTTTTTTTCTTTTTAACCATATAGCTTGATACATTGTAAACAGAGAAGACAAATGTAGAGAGTAGCACAAGATTTGATTTAATTAGTATTTGGCAGAGCACACTCAGACGTTTTTAGCTAGCACTGACTTGAGCAGATAGGCTTGACTTTATTTCATTATTATTTTTCATTACTATTTAATGATTTACAGTTTAATTTACCCTAATTTTGACTTGCGTTGTTATTAATCATCTTTATTACTTGAATATATTTGGACTCCATGTGATGAAAACAGCATTTAAATTTTGCTTGGAATTTGCTTTTCCTTGGCAATAAACAATAAAACAAGGGCAATCCTCATCTAAATTTCTTATTTTTATATCTAATTTTCTTATTTAGCCTTATCTTAATTTGAAGAAGAATAAAATAGCTAATATTACAGAGTAGTCACAGTGTACCTTCCTCTTACTGTACACTTTCAAAGTTTAAATAATTAATTTAAGAAGTATTACTTTATCTATTCTTTTTACATTTCCTCTTGAACATAAAGGCTATTTCACAAGTGAGTGATGAACCTTTCTGACTTCAGATTCAGTTTAGAGAATCTCAACCTTCCTACTGCAGCCTTTCCTGCAAGAGGAAAAAGGGCTTCTGGAGTCTCTAATTCATATCCCAGCTCTGCTTTTTCATCAATAATCAATTATGTCATAGAAAAAGAAGTGCTAGCTCCAAAGAGCTTCCAGAATCACAGACTTGAGGCAGGAAGGCAAGCAGGATTACAAGTCTGCTCTAAGATCAGCCATTGGATGCATTGTTTTCTCACCCTCTCCCCAGCCCCTCTGCTTTTTCTGAAAGAAAATGGAGGGGCTTACAGCTGGCAGAATAGAATATATATTTTGAGGGAAGATGCATACCTCTTGTTCTCATTTAACTAATTAATTCTTGATACAGTATGCAACTGAAATGTAATTGTTTGTGAAAATTTTGTAGCGTTCCCAAGATAATCATACGAATGCCTGACATAAATGCAATAAATCACATGCAAATAATAAACCCTCCTATGACATCAGCTTCTTGGAAGGACATTTCTCCTCAGACAGGGAACAGATTCAGAATAAACAAGAAACAGCTTCTTTCAGTCTCAAACAGAAGAGCAAATAGAAACAATTCTAATACCCCTGAGCCAGATAAAGAGTCTTCATTCAGCTGTGTGAAGGCTGATCCCTGGGAGGAGTTTTCTTGGCTCCGCTAAAGCTATTTGTATGACTGAGGGCTCAGCCACACCAGCAGATACTACACAACTCTGTCTAAGGCCTCACTATAACTTTGTCAGAAATAAGGAATCCAGAGGGATTGTAAGAAATGAATACATGCAAACCTCATGAGGTTTACCAAGACCAAGTGCTGCTGCTGCAACTGGGCTGGGGCAACCCTGGTATCAGCACAGGCTGGGGATGGGCAGAGGGAGAGCAGCCCTGCCCAGAAGGACTTGGGGGTGCTGGTGGATGGGAGGCTGGACATGACCCAGCCATGGGCACTCCCAGCCCAGAGAGCCAGATGTGTCCTGGGCTGCATCCAAAGCAGTGTGGGCAGCAGGGTGAGGGAGGGGATTCCTCTGCTCTGCTCTGTTGAGAGCCCACCTGCAGTGCTGTGCACAGCTCTGGGGTCCCCAACACAGGAAGGGCAGGGAACTGTTGGAGCAAGTGCAGAGGAGGGAAACCAAGATGATCAGAGAGATAGAGGAACTCTCCCATGAGGAAAGGCTGAGAGAATTGAAATTGAACAAGAGAAGGCTTCCAGATGATTGTATTGCAGCCTTTCAGCACTTAAAGGAGGACTACAAGAAATCTGGAGGGGAACTGTTTACAAAGGCTTGTGAACATACAACAGGAGCTAATGTCTTCAAACTGAGAGCAGGATTAGATTAGCCATTAGGATGAAATTCTCTGCTGTGAGGGTGGAAGGCACTGAAACAGGTTGCCCAGAGAAGTTGTGGATGTCCCTTCCCTGGAAGTGTTCAAGGCCAGGCTGGATAGGGCTCTGAGCAACCTGGTAAAGCAGAAGGTGTCCCTGCACACAGCAGGGGAGCAGGAAGTAGATGATCTTTAAGGTCCCTTCCAACCCAAGCCATTCTATGATTTCATGGTTCTATCATTCTATGTTTAACAATTATCAGAATGAGCAATTTCTTTCCTACCACACTGCAGATTACTACACAGGACATACTATTTCTGAGGTCAAGAAGATCCAAATTATTTTGTCAGTCTGCTACAATGCATTCCTTATTTTGTCAGTATGTGTCCTGCAGGAGAGAATTCACCATTTCTACATGAAATGAAATAAAAGAAGTGGTTTTTAAATGCCCATTATAGAGCAAGAGAGCTACTGGTAGGCTGAACATTGCATGAATCATTAGTGTTTCTGAACCTGCATGTCTCCTCTATAGAAATCATCCACTTTTAAAAATGAAGCAGAATATATGAAGCAAAAAAATACTTTCAATAAAACACAGTGTCATGAAGGTTGATCTGCTATTGAGAGCTTGTTTTTACTATTTAGTCCAATATATTTCTCACTAGATGTCAAATTACTTTCAGGTTAAAATTACTAGCTTTTATTTTTTCTTTTTCTAATTGCTGCAAGAGGTTTGTGCTTTTTTATGTAAAAAGGTACTGCTGCAGAACATCATAAGAATGATATTGGCTATTTGTGACTTGATTTATACATCTGTAAATGAAGTAAGGGATAGAACTCTTCTTCAGCTCTTTTTTTTTCACTTGTTTACACAGATTAGAAAGTCAATGCATCTCATTTAAAAAAAAAAATGAAGCAGCCTTATCAGCATCAGAGACGGTGACAACATATGAGGAATTAGGTGAAAAGTTACCTTAGCTGCTGGCATGACCCTGGCTGGGTTATAGACAAACCCAGTGAGACTGGAGATTGACTCTAGAAATACAGGAACAAGACTGGCATGTTTCTCGTCTGAAGCACGCAGGCAGCTTTAACAACTGACATACAAAACCTTCAGAGCCTACACTGTTGTAGAATAAATGTGAGTGTATTGTTTGTACAAAATAATAAGCTACTTTACCTACATGATATGGGCATACACCTTTACTGCCCAAGTGAAAGAAAGTGGGAGTATAGAGGAAGGAAATGGATGAGAAATAGAGTTCTTGTTACCTTTCTCTACCAGTAACTAACCTAGCAAGAAAGCAGTTAGGTAATACTATCAAGGCTGGTTGATAGTGAATTGGTACTATCAGAAGGGACTTCATGCTTCAGAGGTGTGCTTGAGTTGTAGTAGTCCTCCACTCAAATCTCAAGGTGGTCCAATTTAAATGCCATGCCTTGCTCAGAGGGATGTATAGAAGTCTCAGGGGTACGTGTAAAACTGGTATTTGCCTCAAATCTTCCGAATACCTCAGAACCATATTCTGAAAGATGAAAACATTTCATCTGCAGGCTCACAAAATCCAACAACCCACAGGTAGAGTGGAGGTAATTGTTTAGCATGACACAAGCCTCTGCACAGCTGTGTGACAGAGTCCTCAACGTTGAAACACAGAAGGACAGTTTTGTTCTCCTTTCTGGCAAGGTAACAGGAGGAGACAGTTTCATTGGTTAGATAAATATAGCTGATAATTTTGCTTGAATAAAAGAGGAGACTTACCCTTGAATTCTCTGGATATGAATAAGTAATGCCCAACAGTTTCCAAATATAATTTTAAAAACTGTTTTGTCTCAACAAATTTGTATGAGGTGATCTAAAAAAAAAACTAGTTTGGTTTTTTCAAAGTTTCTGTGCCAGTTAGCTCATCTATCCATATTTCTATATACAAGGAGGACTCAATGCATGAAAACTAAACCAACTCTTAATAGACAGATACAGTAATTGCTATAAGCACTCTGGCAGAATGGAATTAAAATACCCTTTTATTTTTTTGTTTGTTTTTTTGGTTTTTTCCCTTCTTTGGCAACTGTGCCAAATGAGGAAAACTGTGGATGTTTTCAGACTTATTGTGTTAATGGCTCATTTTCAGGATCTGTAGCCGGAGTATCAAGACAATGTGAGTCAGGGATGGTTACATGTTTGCACATTGTACAAAATAAAATGAAAGTGGGTGAAATTTTCATTTATTTAAAAAAAAAAAATATAAGAAGTTCTTTGCAAATGACAATAAAGGTTTGCCCATAAGAGATGCTGGTATCATATTTAGCTGAGCAACTTATGCTATAGTCATAGGAGAATGTCCAAGATTAATTAAATAGGCATGGCAAGATCTTGGACTCATTGCAAATTTGTGCCATGGCATTCTGATTGTGCTACAAATTATTCGTGTCACTAGATAATAGGAAAAGTGCATGTAATTATGTAGCCATAAGTTATATATTTCTGCAGAAGAAGTGAAGATTAGAGTGTCTCATGCATCTGTCTCAAGGGAAGAAAGTAAAATTACTTTGTGAATCCTCTATACTTGCAGTCTTGGCACAAGCATCTAGAGGAATGTTGGAAAAATCCTCTGTAAGTGTGACTCACTCTATGGGAAGATGGGAAAGGGCAAGCAAAGTGATGCTAACAATCACATGTTTAAAAGAAAAGAAAGAAAAATTATCAAAAGACAGAGAGCTGTGCACAAAGGACATCATACCACTGCAGTCAGTAAAACTGAAGAAAATCAGTATGATTAGAGGTGCATCGATAAGTCTGAATGTAATTACACTATGAGCTGCTGGGATTACAGAATAAGGGAATGTTTGAAGGCATTTGATTTTTGCAGAGAAAACTTTAAATTCATACTGTCAATGCTCAAGATCTATTTTAGAGCAATTCGATGTTAGTAAAGACCATTTTTTCAACTGAAGCTATTCATAGACTAATAATAGAGCATCTGTGAGATGTCACATACCCACTTATTACATGTAATTCTGTGGGAAAAGTGAATATTTAATTTGTATTGAAATCAATGGCAGTTGTGAATTCTGCCTCTCATGGAATTGATTTCTATCTGGAAAAGCTGCTGTTAAGCACTGTGACATTCACCTTCACTATTGTAAATGTTTGTGGAAGAAATCTATAGACAGTTGTGCAATGAATACTACATCTCTGTTATAACCTGAGGGGATAATAGATGATAATTAAAATGTTTTATTATCTTAAAAGAAGAAATGAAGCATTATTGGCATGCAGTCACACCAGGTTATATGCTGCTTTTCTAAATGTTATTAAAACAGAATGATTCACTGTGAGGCTTCAAGGACCACCCCAGTGCCACCTAGTTCTCACAGGAAGAGCACTAGCAAGACAGGTGGAATTTTCCCTGGATTTTGTCACCTACAGCATCACTTCACAGAACCCTGCACTTCTGTCCTTTGTACTTCATTTTTGCTTCTCAGTGTGATCTGAACATTTTAATTTTTTTAGGTAATTCAGACCTCTCCTGTCCCTAAAGGTAACAGTCTTCATTAGACTGGGTTAATTTAAAAGAAAAAGCAAATCTAAGTAGCTTCTTTAAAATGATGTGCTGAGTTATCATGAGCTATTCCATTGTAACCTGCCAGACATATTACAAGCCAAGGACATGCAAGTGACTAGCAGCTATCAGAGAAGACCTTCAGCTGAAAATGTCTTTAAAGGCCACATACCTTGTAAATTATATTTTAGAAGGTGGTTTTAAATGTTAACCAGTAATGGCATCCATGGCCCAAAAATATACTATTATGCTATTATGGAGATTTATAAGCAACTGAACTGATATACACAAAATACATCCACTACATTAGTAAGTACCTTTTTCTCTAATTTGAGACAGACAGGCTTAAACTTTTAACTTAGTAATATCTCTCATCAAACTTTCAGCTGGATTTTGGGATAGTCAGAAGTGTTCTAGCAGGAAACATAGAATGTATGAAAGCTCCTGGAGCAGGAGCCAAGCTCAGAATTTTATTCATTAAAGGAAACTCTTCTCTGAGTTATAAGGCTTTTGCAATGTTAGGCAATTAACTAGATTTTCTCTTGGCTCTTGTGCCAGCAACAAACAGTTGTCAGCACACTTCTAATTACAGACTGCTGTAAGACAGAAACCAAATGCAGATTCAGATTGATTTACATACTGAATGAAGCTAATTTTGCATTTTGATAGTTCTTTCTCCTAGATGCCTCCGAGTTTGCTTTATTTCTTCTTTACCCCTCAGTGCTTTATGATTTCTGTGCTTACACGATTCTATTATCACCTCTTTGCTCCAACACACTTCAGTTAACAGGAACAACATCAGCCCATGGAACCTGGACAGTTTCTGAGTGAGTTTGCTTGTGGGTCAGGCGGTCTCCCACCTCCACCTCAGGACAAGGCACTGCTACAACAGCTCCCCCTCCGCCCTGCTGTCTGTGGGAGGAAAGCTCAGGTGCACAGCTGAGATGAAACTGCAGAATGATTCAGCAGGTACTGACCTCAGCACATGGGCAACTGCCTCCCATGAGATGCTGCATGATGTCTCATTGTCAACATGCAAAAGTGCACTATTTGTATTTCTGAATTTGCCAATGCCAACCAAAAAGAGAAATCAGGAAATGCCATGGAAGTAGTCATTACCCTGCTCTTTGCAGTCTAAATTCTGAAACAAAGGTTAGGCTTATGAAAATATTTTTCAAGAGTGTTTCTACATCTTTGTTCTAAAAAGGCTGAAAAGCCAAATGAGCCGTCCACATTACTAATTATCTACTAAACTGCAAGCACTTTTGCACAAACTGCTAGTTGTTGTTTTTGTGGGAAACATAATTTAAATAAAATACAAGGGCATAATGGGACTTTTATTCTTGTGTTGAGAAATACAAAATGGGAGGGAAGCAATACCTCCCATGCTATGCACAACCACATACACAGGTTTCTTGTGGCTCTGACATACAGAACTCACAGAGGGATATCAGACCAATCACAAACTTATAATAAATACACTTTACCCAAAAGTTACATTTCGCAGTAATCCTAGTAAAAGTTCCCCCCAAAAAATATTGAAGGATGTGTAGAGAGTTTTGAGCTATTAATGGATATATGGTTTCTTTACAGATAGAGTATATTAAACATCATTCACATTTCAGGAGATTCTCTTTCCCCTTCAGGGCACTCAGCTTCAACTGCTCAGCATGTTGGCTGGGATGTTGGCTCACCGCTGCTGTAGAGTGAGCAGGGTCAGGCAGAAGTAGAAACATTTTTGTACTCTTGCAAGTCTCAGCTAATTCACAGTCCCTCAAGTCCTGCAATTCTTTCTCCTAAAAAGCACAATGGCTTTTGGAACACCAGGTAAATCATCTTTGGATGATTTCTTAACATTATTTTTATTTTTATATTAATTTATATTAATTTAAAAATTAATTAATAAATTAATTTTTAAATTAATTTATATTAATTTTTTAACATTATTCTTATTATTTCTTAACATTACATGTGTTAGCTATTATAGTTTTCTTTACTGCTCTGTCTTTCGAGGCATTCCTTGTGACTCTGAGTACCCTTTGTGTCTTCACATATTTTCATATGCAATGAAAAGTCATTAAAGAACAAATTCAGACAAAATGTCTCACTTTTATATGCTTTTCAGGTTAATTGGAATTGCATTCTCTATTATTATAGAATCATAGAATGGCTTGGGTTGGAAGGGACCTTAAAGATCATCTACTTCCTGCTCCCCTGCTGTGTGCAGGGACACCTTCTGCTTTACCAGGTTGCTCAGAGCCCTATCTGACCTGGCCTTGAACACTTCCAGGGAAGGTAAACCTGCAACTTCTCTGGGCAACCTGTTTCAGTGTTTTCCACCGTCACAGCAGAGAATTTCATCCTAATGGCTAATCTAATCCTGCTCTCAGTTTGAAGACATTGCCTCCTGTTGTATGTTCACAAGCCTTTGTAAACAGTTCCCCTCCAGATTTCTTATAGTCCTCCTTTAAGTGCTGAAAGGCTGCAATACGATCACTGGGAAGCCTTCTCTTGTCCAGGCTGAACAATCCCAATTCTCTCAGCCTTTCCTCATGGGAGAGGTGCTCTATTCCTCCAACCATCTTGGTGGCCCTCTTCTGGACTTAATCCACTTAATCTATGTCCTTCCTGTGCTGAGGATGTTGTTACTATTCTTGCCTGTTCCTTATAAAAATACATTAGTATTATTAGATTTTATTGTACCAGAATTACTATGGAGTAATTATCATGCTATTATCATGCTTCCTCTTTCAAAAGCTTTTTTGTGCTTTCTCATAGCTCCTGCCTTTTGACAATCCTTTTCCAACTTTCAGTCAGAGGTCTACCCAGTGGTGCTTTCTTCATTTCCATTTTCAATGTCAATATTTTAAAGGCTCATCTGAAAACCTGCCATCACAGCTTCTTTCCAAAACAATGGATATCTGGATGCAATAGCTGGAATAGATGCTACTACCTTTCATCAGTACTTTGCATTATTAATTTACTGCTACTTTTCTAGAATATTACTTCTTCTTCTTCTTCTTCTTCTTCTTCTTCTTCTTCTTCTTCTTCTTCTTCTTCTTCTTCTTTTCACTGTTATTTTTTATTATTATTTTTTAATTTTTATTATTAATGTTATAGTGTTGTTGCTATTGTTATTATTATGAACAATATCATCATCATTATCACCATCATCATCATTATTATCTTTATTATTATTATTACATCAAAGTTTCTGGATATGAAGAATTTTCAAGCAAAAGCAGTTAATCCAACATAGTTAAATAATTTTAAGTCATGCTTATCCAGAATAACAGTGTGGCAAACTGTAAGTGTCAGTTAAATGACAAGTGCATAACTAGGTGCAAATTGAGTGCATATTTATACAAAGCAAAAACAATCAAATATTAAATAATGAAATATAAGAGCTTTAAAGGGAGGCTATCAATATTTGAATGCCGTAACTGCCAAATAATCATTAGTCATTTTCTGTCAGATAAAGTATAGGAGTGGATTTTTGACAGTGCTTCTTGGATTAATCTAGATTTAGCTAGGACGTGAAAGTAATATTTCCTGAAGGCTTGAAGCTTTTTTGCAGAGTTGTATCCATGAGTACAATAGAATGGAGTCTAGGGAGAACAAAAACTGTCTTCCAGAAGTTCTAGTTTTTGGGATGAAGCCAGGAGGACCTAAGAGCCTTACGAAATACTATGCCTAGACACATAATTCAGCAGTGTGACACTGTGAGGGCTAGACACATACATTAGGTTCAGTAGTGTTGAGCTTTTCTGTGCCTAAATCTCCACTCTTGATCTATCAGCTTAATAAAGCTGACTTTTTTATGCCTCAAAATAGCTTTGAAAATGGAAGGAAGCATTAGAACATCACCTCCATGAGAAGGAATATGTCTCTGGGATAGTTTATTGAGCAGATGCCAATTCTGCTGGTGAGCTAGAAACATATTCTAATCCACTGTGAAATTGAAGACACAAAAGTAAAACACTATGGTGTAATACACAGAAAAAGCAATCAGTCATTGCAGCTATCTAAATTTATGTCCTTTCATTATGGTGAAGACTGTTTCTAAAATGTGTACGGCATATAACATAAAAGGGAAATATAATGACCCTGCAGCAAAGCCTTCAGGGAAAGATGGCAGAAACTTTTGCCACTTAGTCATCTCTGAAGTTCAGAGGTTTGTTTTATTCCAAGTCTTTCTACGGCACACCTCTCTCAGATGCAAATATGTTTGTACTACGCCTGTCCTGCTGAGACCCAGCGAGATGAACATTAAGAGGTCCAAAAGTGACTAAGGAACAATGAGAACACCAAGCTTAAGGGTTTAAATCAGGGCTTTCTGAAAGTGATTTGGTTTTAAACTTTGAATTCTCAGCTCTTGTAGCTACTCCATTCATTACAAATGCTAATAACCATGGCATTAAAAAAAAAAAAAAAAAAAGGATGGGAAGGAAAACGTAGCATTTAGAAATTATTTGGTGCCTCCCGCATATCCTTAGCTCCTCTTCTTGGAAAACCAGCTTAAGATTTTTCAAGTTAAGACATATAAGTGGAAGCCACAATTTTAACTCTTGGCCTAAGCCTCTTGCCCAACACAATGGGAGAAACCTCTGACCAGAAAAAGAGAAGAATCCAAATTTCCTAAGCCTGCTCCAGCATCAGAGCCAAGGGATGACTGTGTAACCATTTGCAGGATTTTAGATCTTTATGGTAAAAATAGTGGCTGGTGAAAGGTCTACCTTTCTCAGTGAGTCATATCACTCTGCTTAGTGAGACTTTAGAAAAACAACTTAATGGCTTCACGTAGCAAAGAGAAGGGTTTGTTTGATGTAATAAAGGAAGAGTGGCCATAGAAAGGACATGGAAACCAGCTGGCAATCATCATAGTAGAAACAGAAAGCACAGGATTTTGCTTCCAAATTTGAAGATATTAATGTCTCACAGTACCCTATTTTGATGGGTTTTTCAGACCAACAGTAAGTTAATCCACAAGTTCATCCACACCATCATATTGTCAAATGAATAAGTATGGGAGTTGTATACTGTGTTAGTTCAATTTATCAAGTAAGAGAAATTAGGGACATGCTTTTTCTAATCACAATTTGTACCCATAAATATTTGTTACCACTTTTCAGCAGGTCTAAATGTATCTTCCTGAATGAATATGATCTATTAGCAGGAATTTTATTCTCTACTTCTATTCCCAGAGTACATTACTCTTATTTCATTTTTCTGACTTGGAAAATAAGTTTCTTCTCCTCCACAAATTTCTATGCTCTCTTTGGCTTTTCCTGCCGAAACAGCAGACCCTGCTCTATCTCATCACCCTCCACTGCTAACACTATCCCTTGAGCTTTCTGGGGCACAAACTCATGGGTTTTGGTGGCTTTATGTTTAGTCAAGCAGACTTTCTTGTTTTTAACTTTTATTCAGCCAAGAGTCAGAAAACTCACAGAGAAGAAAACAAAAATGGATAGAGCAGTTTGTTCCCACCAAGGCCCGTTCTCACTGCCAGGGTCTGGCACAAAGGCTGCTCAGGTCACATCATCTTGGATGCATGAAGCAATGCTGTGCTGGCTTACAAGCTCAAGGATGCCACCAGAGCATTGGGTAATGAGAAAAATCCAAGCTCAGGGGTGCAGCAGGTGAGTGTGCTCATGAGCAGGGTTTTGCTGAGTGCAAGGTACAACCAGATGGCCAACCCATGATGGACAAGGTCTGTAACATTCCATCACAGGGGAGAGCAGAGACCAAGACAGGGATGCAAATGCATGAGAGAGCTCTGGCAGCAGAAGTCAGGGGTTATTCTCTTGTGGTTGTTTGCTGGACTTGATACAACGGGAACATAAAGACATACTCACAGAGAATGACATATCAGACTAGAAAGATCACTACATTTTAGCCTCCCTTCCCCAGCCATTACCTCCTCTTCATCCTCTTCTTTCATGATGCCTACTCAGCATCTTTATAATTAATATTTATTAATCAGTGTGCCAGAATTGAAGCAGATTAAAGAAGATTTAAACTACATACTATAATAACATTAAAGGAAACTAGAGGGCAAGTAAATGCTTTCAAAAGCTAAGTCTGGAGTTGATTAGATATCTGTGTGATCAAGAAGCCATGAAAAAAATAACCTTGTAAAAGTGGAGATTATTAAATTATTTTCTAAAAGTTCACTTCTAAATTACTACAAATTTGTTCATTTTTAAGGTACAGTGAATTCTTAGTTGTCTTTAGCACCTGGAATGCTGTTTATCTCTTCCTGTACAGAACATCTTTGATTAGGCAGTTTGTGTTTGCATGAGTGCTTCTATCTGTGTTAATTTGTGTGCCTATCCATGCTTATGTGTGTGTATCAGGTATATGTACACATGTTCCCACAAGGAATACATGCTACTGGCTTGACCAAGGAACCTTGACCATGGAGCTGCTCCAGCTTTGTTTCTCTCAGGCTACTAGACTCAGTGTCTCCTAACAAAGGTGACCAAAACCACACATGTACATGAACCACATAATTTATGTGGTTCATATTTATGTGTATATATTAATGCATGTCTAGAAGCTTAAAATATGTCTGTACGATTAGAAATGGCACTTAGACTCAGCAGGAACTTTCCAGGATCAAGTCAGTTTGAAGAATATCTTTAACAGAGAAGTTCGTGTCACAAACAAAAATTCCCATTTTAAGACTAAATGCTGCTAAAACACATCCTTGTGACCACCAAAAATTATTTTGTTTCACCTAACTTAGACATTCACTTCCAAATAAGAGAAATCCCACGAATGTCCCTCTCTTGCTAAGGGGAAAGAATCCACCAATGTGGGAATGTTTGGGAGCCATATTATTCTGCACAAAGCAAACAAGAGTCCTTGGAAAATGTTAGGTTTCATGCCCAGTAAGATGCTTTTATGTAGCATATAATAAAATATATATGCTATATAATGTAATATATGCCAATAGCCATGGCATCAGGACATTGAAACATGGACTTTTTCTTCTTAGGTTTTCTTTAATTTTGTTTATATACTGGAACCCAGGTGGATCTATCTGGGCAATTATTTTTAATATCAAAAGACAATTGTCTCCAGAAATTTTCAACAACTAGGCAGGATGTGATAAGAGGTCAGGGTTCTCAGTGGGAAAAACTCAGACACAACTCAAGACAATGATCTTCAAAAATACAGGTTTAAACAAATGGCTTTTAAAAACCTTCGCATAGGAACTTAGCCTGAAGAACAACATGATGCTAGTTTTATTCCTGTCCTTACAGTTTTATTCCTGTCCTTTAGACATCAGTACATATGATTGATTTTTCAGCACTCATATGAAAATCTTACCTTGCTTATCTAGAGTGCATATGGCCAAGAATTACATTTATTCATGGAAAGCTGTCTAGTTTCTGGCCATCAGCCATTTTGACAGCGCGGGGTTGTTTTCAGTACTGTATTGAAGGCATTAAGCAAATAACATTAAACTTTAAATTTAATAGAAATAGGGAGAACCTGGAAGAAGAACAAGTCTGATAAGCTACTAAGTTTTATGTGTGTAGCTTTTCCCTATATTTTAAATTTTTTACAGAAAGTAAAACCTCACGCTTAGACAAAACTTGTTATTTGTTATTCAAATTACAATCCCCTTGATTTGGGCTACAAAAAATCATACTTCAGAAAAACAGTGCCATGGCTATGAAATAAATTCGACATATTTCTGCAGTAATGCAGTGTTTGTGACAAGATTGTAGAAAATGCCTTTATCTTAGGTTGACATTAGTAAAGAATAAAAACGCTGTCGTTCTTTTCTAGTGACCAGCTTCTGTTACAATATAAATGAGACCTGCTGTAACTCAGATCTTATTAAACTCACTAGCAAACAGATTGGTTTGCACTCTATACTCCCCATAACAATAAGTCTAAGGTCCTCAATAGCAATACACATTTGAAGTCAGATTTCAAAGTACGAATTGAAAGTGATCTTCTCTAAAGGTGTTTAACAGATGCAGAAACTGAGAGATTAAAAGCTTTTGCTATAGTCACTGTGCAGATCTGTAAAAGAACTGGAAAAAGACTTCAGTTCCAAGCCCAGTTCAAAGCCCTGCCTTTTAGGTCACACTGATAAATGTATAGCAAATTATTTTATATAAAAGTCATACTTAGCAATGTAATTGAAATTGCCAAGAGTGCCATTTTCCGTGCAGCTCCATTAGCAGCCTAAGTGAACATCTCTGTCAGCAACTTCTGAACCTACCACCTAATTCCCCACATATTTGGCAGAAGTGGTGAGATAATTAAGCCTCTATTATCATTATGCTAATGATGAGAGATACTTGTAATTGCTCTGAATGAAGGAGAAGTTCAAACCTGGTTTTACACCTTGAGACTCCTTACACACATTCCTAGTGGCAGAGATGAGTTTTTTAGGTTTTGTCCTGTAAAATCTCAACACAAGGAAACGAGGCAGGCAACGTTGTCTCTCCTTTGCACCACTCAGCAGCCTTCTGCATCACAGAGACAAGACATTGGAGAGGAGCCAGTGTACAGCCAGAAAACTGAAAGGACCTACTGGAGCAACCAGCTGTGAGTTTAATTGTAAAGCGACTCCTTGTCTAAATGTAAGTGCCATTCAAGACATCCTGGGGTATGAGAGACATCCACACGCACACATGAGCTAGGAAATATTTGAAGAGACAGTTTACCTCCAGATATCTGTAAACCCTACACAGCCCAAGCAAGTAAGATTCTTGGGAGGAGTCTCATTCCCTCTTTTCTATGTGATTAAGGTCTAGGCCATTCATAATTCACCTATGAATTTGAAAGGGGAATCCATCAGGAAAAAAATTACATTATTATATGTTTCAGTAAGACTCACATCTTCCTACTGTTAAGCTGTCAACTTAGTGTCAGAGGCTTCCCATCCAGCAGGATATTATGACTGAATTAGTTTCATAACTGTTCACCAGTTTAGCAAAATTATCACCACTTTCTTTTCCCTTAACAATAAATAAGCACCATTCCCATATTTTCCTTCTGTTCATCATTGAATTCTAGCCAAGCTTTCTCCCTCCCCCCACTTTCTTTTCTTTACTGGAAAGTTTTCAAGGGCATTTGAAGACAAAATTGAGAAAAATCATGACTGATCTACTCATGAACAAGAAGCAAGAACTACAGCAAGAACTGCTGCATTGCAATTGCGTGGGGAGACAAAGGCTGACAGCCTTTTTATGTTTCAGCAGCAATTTAAGGCTGTTAACCTTGAAGGCAATGGCAGCTGCTGACCCTCGAAGGCTGAATCCAGTTAGTGCTGAGCCAGAGAGTGAAGGGCTGAGCAGCTCTAGAGCCAGCCAGGTCAGCAGCAGCAGGAGGGCTTAGTGCCCCAAGAGTTTTTCCCCTGACTGATGATTTCTTAAAGCTTCCTGGGCTGAAATATTGATTCGAGCCAAGTAACTTGTTCTTGCAGCTTGTGTCAGGTAGCAAAATAAGGTACGCCATGACTGTACTGCTAATAACTCAATTTAGGAGCTATTTTTGAAGGGCACAAAGTGGCTCAATTCACCAGGACTTTCCTGGGAGCTGATGGTATTTGGCACTCTGCAGGGTCAAGCTCTAAAAACAAATATAGATGAAAGACTCCTCAGCTGACTTTTCACAAAGTGATGCAGTGAGGATTGGTCTGACAGATTAAAGTGATAAAGCCAGCTATGAGATGTGTTGTAATACTGAATATGGACCTCTGGTGTCTGGTAGCTGACAGACATCTGGCAAAATTCTGTAGTGGGTGAAGATTAATCTATAAGGGTGGTTAATTTCACTGGTAATTTGCCTGAAGCAACACCAGTAAAGCCAAATTAATTCCATGGTAAAGCTCAGAAGATATTCAGTTTATGAGACTAAAACACTTAAGCTACACTCTTCTGTCTTTAACACCCGATTAGTCCCTTGAATTAAACCTCCTGGAAAAATCTTCAGTGCTACATTTATTGAAGCCTTTATTATTTGTTCTGGGTCTTTGTTATAGGTTGCCCTTAGAGCTTTCTCTACCTGTTTTTAATTAAGAATATATCTGAGCTTGGGAAAGTAATACCTGAAACGAAAAAGAGATTTGTATGGCAACAGTACAGGAAATACTCATTTGTATTCATAGCATGGAAGTGATGACTGTTATTGCTAGCTAGCAGCCTTGATAGCACAGCTATATTGTTCATCTCTATACAATCCTGGTTCAAGTCCCATTGTTGTTGTTGTTGTTGCCATTTCTAGGCAAATGCACTTCTGGGATTTAAATCAGATCTATTTGAAGACTTTACTATTTTATTCTTTGCTTTCCTCCTTTTCCTCTTGAAAATATTGTGATTCCAGTCACTTCAGGGAGAAGGAGTTTACTGAAAGATTATACACTGGTTCCAGGACTCTCTGAGATGGAATTGTCATTCTGCCAGTCCTGTGCAAAGAGGATTTTCATCAGCTGCGAACCAGCACAGGACAATTAAGAAACCTGTTTTCTGTTCTTAATCCCATGAAAGTACTCTTTACATAACACCACACCCTAAAATTGTTTTGCACGTCTCTGGGCTGGAATCTGGGTGGTCTGCCCAAGAGTTCAAAGATATTTTGTGAGAAGGAGAGAAAAAGGAGGATGACTTCATTTCTCTTTTTTTTCAACATAGCTTGTCTCTAAAACCAGCACAGAAGAGGATGTGATGAGCCTTGCATGGCGTCAATTTCTGAACATCACAGTTTTCCCTTATTAATTTTACCTAAGACTTATATGTAGTCTAATCACAGAGTAAAAGAGCAGCTGTTAAAAACATCTAGTTTTCCTTAAATTAAATGTGTTATAACAATGACTGCTTTTCTGAATATTCCTGCAGTTATTAGCACAGCAAAGGAATTAGAAATACTTACTGCAAAACAATATTAGTAGATTGCATTTACTGAGTAAAAAGGACATGATGTTGTAAATTGTTTGTGCTGTAACATGAATGTTTAACATAATGTAAACTCACATTTTTTAGCACAAAAATGTAGCAGTGTTCTCATATCCTCTTGCTCAGAAAATCTGTCAAATGAGCAAGCATAAACAGCAGTCTGAAAACAGTTCATGCCTGTGTTCACATTCTATTAATCACCACAAACAGATTTGAGATCAGATAATCTGCATGAATTATTCTGATGCTATTTGAAGATGAAAACTTTAAAAATTACAGTCCAGTTCTGATTTCACTCCAATTTTAATAAAAACTATGATTATAAAGAAATTTGTTGCAGTGTGTTAAGATACCATAGAGCCTATCATTTATATATCATTTTGCTCATATCACTTAAGTATTTGATCTGGAGACAGGAATCAAAAATGTGCTGATTCTTCTTGTGCCACAAATGGTGCCACATGAGGCCCTGTGTGACCAACTCACTGTGTCATTCAGGGAAAAGGAGTCAGCTCAGTTCCCCCTCAGGAGGGCATTCATTTTTGTGTCTCTCCCAGCAGAGAATTCATAACCATCTGGCTTGCAATTAAGCAAAACACACAAAAGTGCTTTTGCTGCTTTCAGTTGAAGCTGATATACCCTCCCTGCAGAACTCAAAGAACTACAGATGAAGACAACATTCAAGAGCTGAACACAAGACACCATGCTGCAAGTTCAGATGTTTATTAGAGAAGGAATAGCATTCGAACTTATCCCTAAACGCGTTTGAGTTTTACATTAAACAGCCATTTGGTAAAACATTGAAATATTAATTTTAGGCAAAGACTGAAAAATAATCCCTTCTCTCCCAAAAGCCTGATTTCAGGATAAGGTCAAGGGCAGTGACCTCCACCAGGGAAATGAAAGCCTCCTTCTAGGGCCATGAAAGCTGCTGATGCAGCTCCAGAAAGCATTTGGATTTAGAACAGCAGCATATCTAATACTGCCTAGTAAGCAACATGGAGCTATGTGCTAGTTTTCTGGTCCTACAGTGTATATGTAATATCAGCATTTGTTGGAGTGATGATTTATTAAGAATTGAGGGCACTTCTCACCTGGCAGGATCAGGGCTTTAGACAGCAAGACATTTTCTTGTTCACCAAGATCATCCGTAGACAAGAGACTAGGGAAACAGGACGAATTATTCAGCAGCACCAGAAACAACAGAAAATCTGCATGTAAAGCTTGGCAAGGCATCTCTGAGCAGCCCATTGAGCTTGTAACAGAGCCCAGCTATATTTCAGAAGGAAAGACAAGATGTTTGCTCTCAGATAAAAGGGAGCAACACTGCAATAGCTTGAGACTGGGATCCAGTCTCAAGCTGAAAATGCTCTCTTCTGCCTAAATCCATTGGGATCCTGCTGTACCTGGATGGAAATGGAGCCTGAAATGCAAGCTAGACTGGATATCCAGCTTTCCAAAGGGAATGGATTAATGAAATCTACAACATGTCCTTCCTCTTGGTTTCTCAAACACACCACATGGCATTAGGAAAGGAAAAGCAATAACAAAAGCAGCAATAAATTTACAGGCTGTGAGGTCTAGCAGGTCACCTTTCCTTTGCATGCTCACTCAGGATTCCAGAGGGAGATAGCTAAAGATGTACTATGGACTCATAGCAACCTGCTTGGGCAGGCTGTGCTGGGCTGGTGGGAGGTGTGGGAGGAAAGGAAAACTGCCTGTGAAGACAAACACAGGTGGCACAGTCCATTGGGGAGGCAGCTGTACCAGGGAGCAGAGCCTGGTGCTTACCTGGTGCCACCACCCAACCTCCAGAGCAGTTCTTATTCTAGTGTGTTTGGACTGTTATAAAGCAATTTTGATGATGTACCTGTGGTAAGTTCATAATTAGATCTTAATAAAATATACTTCTTAAAGCACTGCATGTATATCTGCTCCTAAGCACCCCTGTTGTGTAGAGGGAACTATCAATGGCTCTGGGTGAAAATGTATGTAAATGTGAACTGTAACAGTTTTCCTGAGACTAGGAGCTGAAAGTATAGACACAGGGTGATTGTGGGTTAGACCCTCAAATTGACAATTTCTTATACAAAATAATGTAACACTGGAGAGAATCTGCTGTGTTTCTCTCACCTGACCAGACCATCACAAACCTTTCTGTAAGTTTAAGCTCTCCTCAGAGCAGCTAGTCTGAAACTTCAGCTGATCTTTCTTTAAGCTTCTAAAACTGTACTTTTCATGTTTGTTACCTCAAAGCAACTGAGCTGACACTTCTGAAATTTTGCATTAGTATTTGTTTCTAAGCTTGTCAAGCATGAGAAGAAAAACAGACTTATCACTGGCACAAAGAAGAGCCTTATTCCCCAGCTGTAGCACTAGAGCATGATCAATTGGTGTTTAATGAAATTCCTTAATGCCCCTGGCAATGGCACAATTAAATCTTAGTTTTGCTTTCCCTTTTCCTTTGTACAAGTATGAAACTTAGAAAGAGCTGTAACTGTTGCAATATTCCAAATCTCCAGTGGATAGAGCCTTAGTGAGGTATGAATAAATGTAAAATATGTATTGGATTGTTTTGGAACAGTCCAAAAGTCTAAGAAGAAGTAAGCTCTCCAGATTTCAAGGAAATAGTGTCTGAAGATACTATCTTTCCTTATATTCATAGAATCATAGAAAGGTTTGGACTGGAAGACATCTTCCAAAATATAATTGAGTCAAATCTCACATCTAGTCCAACAAGGTAGGCTTTGCAGAAATCTCTGCAGTAGACTCACTAGTCTTTAATTGAAGGGGATTTTTTTGCCCCTTGGAAGCATTTGGTGTTGGCTGCTGTTGGAAACGGGACATTGAACAAGATGTTCATGTTTCTGTGTTCCCTTTTTCCAAAGCAAAAAAAAAAAAAAGAGAGAGTTCAAGGGAGTGGATGTGACTTCTATTCAAATGAGTATGATGTACCTGTCCCAGTAATAAATTGCTTTTACGATGTACTGCATAATTAAAGTAACATAGAAAAAATTGCTTGGGCTCTTCTGAATGTGTAGTTAAATGCAATGATTGTGTCCAATGAAAGTAAACACTTCGAAGTGATTTGATTTTGAAGGACATGAGAAACAGTAATGAGTTACTAACCCTAAAGTTAATTTTCACTATCTGCCTGCTTAAGTAATACATTTGACAAGATTGTCCGGTTGCATATCTTTTCTTATTAAAATTAAAACCACAGCATGAAACCAAAACATTAACTGACACAGAGAAAAATAAAATAGCTCACTATCAAATAATATTATGTCAGCTAAAAATATGGAATAAAAAACAATTTCTGCAAAATCCAAAAGCAAAACTCTTTATGGTCATCAACTACAAAAACTCTAAAACAGCATCAAATCTCATATTAACATTGTGTTTTCATATTCAGTCTAATAATATGAGAAGGATAGCTGCACCTGTAAAGAGCAAACCAAGTTAAGCTTAATAATAAGTGTATGCACTTCTGTAATTAAATAAATATTAATAAATGACAGTTGAGAAATTCCCAGAGAATTACAACTGTCTGATATTTGGCTCTGTTACATTTGTTTTTATAATGATTCCTGTTAATTAGGGACAATATTGATATAAAAATTTTAAGTGAAAGTGGCACTATTTCAGTACGAAAATATTTTCCTCAGTCATCCGTATTTATGCATTCACAGCTCTGTCTGAATAAACTTTGCCTTGAGTGTTGGACACACCATCATCTACAGATTATTTTCTGTTCTGGTGTTTTAGCCACAGATGTAACTCCCTGTGCCTCTCCCTCCCTAGTAGCTAAATAGAAATTTTGTCTGACCACAGAGGATTAAAATTAGGTTTAAATTCACTGGAGCAGGTGTACTATTTCTGATTTGAAACAAAGTTTTACCTTCTGCAAGACTACCGTCAGTTCTGTTTGGATTTTACATATTTAGTGGGAAAGACTCCAGAAGTACATTAACAAACATAACAATCATTTGTCATTTATCATACCTTGAGGAAGAAATTGTATGTATGATGTAGTCATTACTTCATTATAAAAAGATGTGTGCCTACTGCTTGTGTTCTTTAATTTTATTATTACACAGCACTGCATTTTTACATTAGACATGAAGGTAATGGAAGTCAGCACCAAACTTTCAAGGTTTTGCCCTGAAAGTAAATCTCAATGCATAGCTTCTAAGGGTGTGAGAACAGCTGTCTTCTTGCTATTGTGGATCACTAGTAAGGAGTTGCAGGATTCAGAACTGGAAATACTTCCCGTCTGCAGTCACCTGGCAAATACAAAAAATCAGAGCACAACCATTACATCCCACCTGAAAAAAAAAGGTTACTCCTGCTGATTGGAAAAGTATTTTCCAGAAGTTACTCAATGTAAGAAGGTTTAGAGGTGTCTGAACAAGACTGCTGGGGAATTTGCACTACTGCTCTTAAGAGTGTGCAGTGGTGAATATCCTGGTGGTGACATGGGGCTTCTCCATGGCAGGATGCCTTCCTGCTGTGCCACTGCGAGAGGACCTTGACTCCGTGGAGACATTTCCCAGGGGTGATGGGCAGGTGTGGGGGGTGAATTCCAGTGGGCAACTCCCGCCGCCCACAGAGCACAGCCTTCTGCGTGTCCAACAGGTTCATTTCCGCAGTGCCCAAGCCCTGCAGAGGGTCTGGGATGAGCAGGATCTTCATTGCCTCCCCAGTGAACACAAGGAGGCACAGCAGCGCTGCTGTTCTGGCTTGGTTCCTGCCCAGCCAGAGCTGCCAGGCAGTTTCAGAGCCCATGCAAAGTGGCCAGCAAGGCCTGAGAGTGCAAGGGGAACACAGGGCGAAAATCATCTTTGGAGCCACCATGGTCTTCAGTGGCTGCTGCGCCAGGGTGACCACTGAGAGGAGGACTCTTGCTGCACAAGGATTTGCCTTGCCTTGTTGAGTCCCACATCCTCCCCTCCTTTTGCCTGTAGTCTCAGCTCAGGTGAATGGCATCCACTTCCAATAGCTGCTGCACAGTATTATCTGTAGCCAGGGAGGCCAAACTCTTGAGTACTCCCCAAGCTACCAGGCATCTTCTGTTCAGTTCATTTCCTGCTTCCTGACCACCTGACCCCTTTGACCTGGAGCTTAGGGGACAACATGGCCTGTACTTACCATGTCTTCATGGCCCCTATCTATGCTCTGCTCTTGCCCGTGCTGTATTATTTGCAGCCAGAGCATCAAAAACTTCACAGACTGCGTTACCTCACTTCTCCAATGACCTGGCTACAGTATCCATTTCCCCTGCTCGAGGCAGACAAGGCAGCTATGCAAAGTAAACTTGGGCTTTTATGCCTGGGAGGCTTGGAGAGCCTGTGCAATGACGTTAGGGAGTGAGCCTGTAAGCAGTAGGGAGTGAGAATTGTATGTGTTTTTGTTAAAAAAGGCTTGCTAATACAAGTGCCTACTCCCAGCCAGTCACAAATTCACAACTAGCGGAATTTACAAATACTCTAGGTCTGGTCGAGTTCAAGGAGAGCTTGCACCATCCAGATACTGGCATAGTCCAGTTTATTGGAACAATAACAAAGAAGCTTTGGGATCGCTCCGTGCGCTAACCGCAGGGTATTAATGCATATAGAAAAAGCACTAACCAGAGGGTCCTAATGTGCATATATACATATATAGAGTAAATTCACTAACTAGAGGGTCTTAATATATAGAGTAAATCCAAGAACTAGAGGGTATTTATAAGTATAGCAAATGCACTAATTACAGGCTACTAATATATACCGTAAATGCACCAAGCTGTGGGAGGTTCTTCTTATACACAGAGTCTATCAAGCGGCCCCACAAGCACAGCTGTGTGCACAAGGATCTCTTTCAACAGTCATGAGTCAGCAGCTGTTTGAGCCGATGGAGCAGTCGACCGTACTCGTTTGTGGCCTTCCTGTGGGCCTCTGGATTGCTGGTCAGGTGCTGGAAGAGGTTGGGTGCTTCAGCCACCCGGAAGTCGGAGGGCAAACTGATCTCCGTAGGAAGCCTCTCGTTGCCTATGACAAAGTGCTGAAGTTGTTTCCTCTCCAGTGAGCAATGCAGGTACTTGAGGATATCCATCAGTCGGTGCTGGAAATCCCTCCTGCGCCAGCGTGTCAGGGGTACGCTGTTCAGGAGGTGCATCACCACAGTGTTCAGGGCATAGCTGGAAATACCTACACCCCTCAGGATGCCGAGGAGGAGCTGCAGGCACCTGCAGTGGCAGCTGTCCTTAGGGGCCTGCCTGGAAACGTGCCTGAAGAATTTTGCCTCTGCCACGGCGTAAGTCTCAAGCCATGCTGTGCTTGGGATGCCTGCTTCTGCAGGCTGGCTGCCCACAAAGATATCCGAGTCTCTTTGCCGCACTCCAAAGATCACCTCAATCGTACAGCTTTCCTTGTCCTTGCTTAGCTGAAATTTGCAGCAGCGGCTAGCGGGCTGCAACATGAAATGCCAGTGCTGGGATTGAGGCAAAAGTAGCCAGGCTGCTCTCACGCACTGACAGAACCAGTGGGACGGTTTTTTTTTTTTCAAAGATTGAATGAAAAATCGGAAGGGCATGTCAAAATGCCCTTCATCTTCAGCACAGATGTTTATCTCTGTGTAATACTGAAACAAATATTGATATCTATTTTGTCTTTAAAAAACCTAGCAATCTTTTATAAGTAGGAGTGTCACAGGGCAAGTTGAAGATTATTAGAAACATGATCCTATTAGAACAAGAATAACTGTTGTCTCCTGCTGTTACATTTTAAAGGTGAAAGCGTGATAACCAGAACGTGTGTATTATTTGTCTTTGAGTATTTGCAGTTACTGCAATTTCCAGAACCAATATCTTTTAAAAAATGGGGTTCTCTTTCAGCTTCCTTTTTCTTACAAAATTTTAGCTAGAATCAGAAAAAAAATTGATATAAGAGCTTTCAATAGGTTTCATATCTCGTCCCTTGATCTCCTTCTAGCACTGTTGTTCAAGCCTGTTTGTATAATCTTTGGGCACACTGTGTGTGATATATATCAGTCTGGAAAATTCGATCCTTCTCATCAAAGCAAGTAACAGCAGGCTAATTGACCTATTGTTCCCACCGGCTTCTTTGTTCTCTCAGGCTGTATATGTAGTCTGCCATGTCTAAACTTAACTCTGTTTTATTGCTGTTTGTTGTCTAAGTTGATGAAAATGAAATTGATTTCTCAGTCAGTAAAAATCATGCAGAATTAGAAAAAAAAACTTCTCTGTGATTTGTAATACAACTTATTTAATAACTCTGGAGTACCTATGAAATCCAGGATTTACGCTTTGTTTACGATCTTTATCTCTTATCTAAATTGAGTCAGAACTCATTAAACTTTAACCCATTCATTAAATTACATCTTTACTGTAAAATGACTTTTTCTCCCAGAAAAATAAACGAACAAGACCAAACCAAACCAAACCAATCTGTCTAGATATTGCTGTGATTAGCCAGATGTTAATATGTGATATGGAAAAGGCTAAACAGTGTTTTCCTTCATCTAGTTAAAACAGAAACTCTCCAACTCACCAGAGAGAAGATGTCATAAATACCAGGTTAGAGTTCAGAGCATCCAAGACAGAGCTCACTTTGCTCACACATCAGATGCCAAACACATCTATACAAGGAATAGAGCCAAGATCTTAGAAGTTCCTCTCCCAGAAAGCCATCTCCATCTTTTAGTCAGTTAGGATTGGCTTTGCACACAGGGAGACAAGGGTGTAACCAACTTTTACTGATCCAGACACCTACAATACAACACTCTAAGCAGCTTCTGACTTAGCGCATCTCCTGAGTCACAGCTGAGTCCCAGATGTGTAGATAAAATAGAAGTAAAGAAAAATAACTATTCTGCAAAAGTCAGCTGCAGGAAGAGTTACGGTACTTCTGTGCCATCCAAGCATCCCTTCAGCACCAAGGCTACCCAAAGGGTCAGACAGACATGCCTCCATTTTACAGTGCTCCCTTAGTGCATCATAGAGAGCAGTCAGTAAGACAAAGACACAAGTCTTGGGAGGTCTGGTGTATATTGTACCAAATCCCAGACAGAGTCATTCATGCACAGCTACAGGTGTCAAAAAGTCTTTGTTAAAGCAAAAGGTTTTGCCAGAAATTTAATTGAGACAGGACAGTTTTCTGTAAACTGGTGATGGTGGTAACTTTGTACAGAAGAGCTACATGACAAATTGTGAAGTGACTTGTCTCAAGGAAAAATGTATTAAAAAAAAAAAAAGGAAAAAAAAATCAACATTCTGGCTATGGGGCACTGAGGCTCAGAACAGGACATTCTCCCAAGCCCATGTCCCAACAAAAGTTTGCTTTCATTCACTGGAAGAGCAGCTTCCACAGAGTATATGTTATAGAAAGAAGATCTGCTTGCTCATCCCCACTATCTGCTACCTACTCTCTGGCAGTCTGCCTGTCACTTAGAGTTTTTTCTTTTCTCCCTGTTGACAGAAAAAAAAAAATCTTCCCTATTACTTCATCTGTCTCAGCAGACCACTGGTGTCTCTGGTCTTGTCTCTTTTCTCTCAGCCTTGGAAAACTACATCATACCTTCAGCTATGTGGCATTTGAGAGGTTGATGGATCATTTCCTGTCTTGATCATGAAAATACTGTATTTTGATGATTTTTATTTTCAAAATATTGTATTTTATCCAACCAAAGTGGACAATTTCTTTGAACACCAGAGCTTGCCAGCATATGCAATAAGAAGAACTTTCTAGTTTGGACACTCAAACAGTCAGGTGGGGTAACTGTCACGCTGAGCTCAGAGCATGTTGGATGGCTACTCTCTTAAACTCAATTTCACACTAATGTGTCTGTAGCCACAGCTTCGTGTGTAGCCACAGCTTTAAAGTGTAGAGGGCCAAGGTAAGTGTTGGTGGTGCTATCAGGAAGGACAGAGATGCTGAAGACAGGCAAACAATTAATTAACTGCATGCAGATCCATTAATACTAGAGGACATACCCCTGGCCTATGTCAGTGAAGTGAAGAAAGTGCCTACACACAAAATACAAGTCAATGAATGCAACAGACTGGGCATCTGTGACAGGCTAAGATCAGGAATAGCAAGGGGAAAAAATTTGTACGTGATACTCCCAAGTAAATAAGCACAACTGAGGTCAGCTGCTATGAGTCACTGAAATGTTCCTCCCCTGACATTCTGGAGAAGATAGACAGCTTCCATGGTAGGAAAGCAAAAGCACCTTGGTCTTCAATAGCTAGGGCTAACTCGACCACTTTATGAGTCTAAGAAACTGTTTGTTTTACATACTCAGAGGCCCCCGTTCAATAAATGCTGCTTTTCAGTGAGTGCCCAGCACACTAAATGCTAACAGTGTTAGTGTCTCGTTAAGGAAGATGTGCGATTTTCCTATCTGGAGTTCCCTTATTGTTGGAGCATACGATATTAAAAAGGAGAGGGTGGGTGGACTTGTTCTGATTAATGGAATTAATTTCCGGTTTAATTAAAATGCGTTATGTACTACATATTTTATTGCAGAACTACAGAATGACATGCCCTCAACAAACACATTTCTATGATAACATTTCCTTCAATTAGCGCCAGCACAGAGAGCTTCTGAACACAGTGTACGGCCAGACAGGACTCGCTGGGAGGAAGAGAGGGAGAAAGCCAGCATGAAAGGCACTGTGCCTGGCACACTATGGGTGATCCAGTGTGCCTCTGGCTTTGGGAAGAAAACCAAACAATGGGTGGGTGGTCATTGTAGGACTGACAGCAGAAGCCAATACCATGCTGTTTACTGGACCCTCTGCCAGCCTGCTGGCAGCCTTGTGGGGACCATGGACAAGAAATATGGCGCTGGCTGCCTCCTGATTACCAGATAACCTGAACCTGAAATCATGACCTCACCCATGGGCCTTGTCTGTATTTTGAGTACCAGCAATGCCAAGGTAAAATAATCACTACAGACTCGTGCTAAAATTGTACTAATTCCTCATCATCAGATTTTGAACACTTCACTGTTCCACCTCTCCCCTAAAAGCAGATGTCCAGTTTTACTGCAAGGTGTTTTCACATTCATGAATTCTGACACAGCACATATGTATTGAATTCATGGCTCTCATCCACATTAGCAACATTAGCATCCTCAACACATTATGATGTCTGATTTTTGGAAAATTGCTTCCCCCTGTCAACTCTCCATCCTCTGGGATCATTTTTATTGTTGTTGAATTGGTTGGATGAAGGCAAGAAAACAAGACTTG
Source organism: Irena cyanogastra (assembly GCA_013397155.1). Lineage (NCBI taxonomy): Eukaryota > Metazoa > Chordata > Aves > Passeriformes > Irenidae > Irena > Irena cyanogastra. The sequence continues at coordinate 116,609 of VWZV01001576.1, read as the reverse complement.
AAAAGAAAACCATGGTAATTGTACAGATTGCTAGAAGAAGAAAGCAGGAAGGAACTGAACATCATTGCTCCCCCAGCATTTAAACAAATGCTCTGTGTAATTGCAGACCAGTTACAAGCACACAGTAACAGACCCGGTGGTCTGAGCAATGTGGGAGGGCAAATGGAGACCTGCCAAAGCACCATGCAATGAAGGCAAATGTAAGCATGCAATAATAAATCACAAAATGGAGTTAACTGCTACTTTCAAGCAACACAGTAAAGGCATCACTAATAAGTGAATTTCCCAGTGAAGGTAAGACTTCTTATATTCAAAAAAATTCAGCAGATGATAAGTTCTACTGTGCAGCAAAGCCCTTAGACTAGAGATAGCACGCCAAAGCCAAAGAACTCTGAATCTCACCCAGAAATTCTTAGTGTCAATCTTTCGACATTTAACATACATTCTTTTCTAAATTTAGAGATGTTAAAGAAGTATCTTCTATATAGCATAACATGACAGCTGTGCAGGTAGAAAGATGAGTCACAGAAATATTATTTCAAAATTTTGGATTCTCATTTAAGTACTACAAGCTTGACCATCCATAGCCTCATGTACTGTAATCATGCAGAGGGGTTTTCAGCTGAAATGCTACCCAATTCTACTGGATACTCTCTTCCCACAGAGGGGGAGCAGGAGACAGGGAAGAATCAAGGCCCTGTATACTTAAGTGCCTGTGTTGTGGAACATATCCAGAACTGTTTCTGCTTTCACAAAATATTTGGGATTTTATTTCCCTCCAAGATGCATTCTGTGAGATTTCCAAGTCTGAAGCAGCCATCCGAAATTTAAAACAATAAAATTTGGAAGAGTTGATGCCAGTCTTTCTTTCACCTAAGTGTTAAAGAAGCAGCAATTAACACCATGTTGGCACATCTAAATCACAAAAGCACATCCTGTAAGAACAGCAAAACTTTTACTTCCTCTCCTTAAATCTGCCCTTGCAGTGCTTATTGTTTAAAGGCAGACTGCCCAGAACAGAGGACCAACACAGTAAGTGCTGAGACAACAGGAACAGATGTAAGAACAGCATGCAAATTTGCACAAGGACCTCTTCTTCAGTAGTAGGACAAATTCAATTCAGCTCTCGATTACGTAGCTGAGTGGATCATGTTTGATACTTATTATTACCTGACAGCAGGTGCAGGAGAAAATAACTCTGAGACACAGAAAGCATTAGATCTGAATGGTAATCCAGAAGGTGGCTGGGTTGCAAAGCAGAGCTCTGCACTAGCAGCAACATTTCTCTGCTCTGATTTCTCTTGTTTTTTGACTTCCATATCCTTAACTGTTTACTTTAACTTGCATTTCCGACCCAACCCTTAAGCTTGTAAAAAGTAAACTGACAGGCAAAAAAGGACAGTCAGATTTAGCTAAACATTCACCTTATGAAGCTAGATCACCTGAAGTTTTGCTTTACATTATGTTTTTCATATACAGAGCAGCTATTCCATGTAGACACCCATCAAAGAGAGAACAGCTGTCTTCTGTAAAACCAGAGAAGCTTCCTCCTGTGTCTATCATTACCAGCTACCCCATGATTGCTGCTTTTTGGCTGTCACTCAGAACTCTACCTTTCTAGTATTCAGTTTTGGTTCCGCTCAATTCAAAGGGCCACAGCTACCCGGCAGACTACCATATGGTGTAGGGATCTTAGCAAGCCTGAGTATGAGTCTGCCCAGACATGGACACATGATGCTCAGCAGAGGATAATTTATCCCACCTTCAAGAAGAGTAAATTACCCATGGTAAGCCTTGTGTTGCTGTAGCAAGATTTCTACCAATACCCAAGTTACCTCATTTAAAGCTAGGGTGGGAATCTATAAACAATACTGAAAATTGCACAGTCTCACACTCACACAAATTTCCTTGGATGGATTATATATCAACAATATCTACTGCCACAGAAGAACAGAAAGGCAGAAGGAAGCTTCCATCATTAAATATTCGAATCCTTAACAATCATGCAATGAATTGCAATTTTGCTGTTCAGTTGTTAAATACAAAGCAGCTGTGAAACACCAAAACCACAAGCGAGTTTCAACAATGCTGTCCTCTTGGGGAAAAAGTATTGAGAGCACTTAATGAATTTACTTTGTTTTTGAACTCTCCTTCTGAAGTCTGCCCACCTCAACGTGATATTTAAACAGTAAAAACACTCTCACCAAATACTTTTTTCAATCATGCAGCCTTACAATGCTACATTCAGTGACTGAGGGAGATAATTTTATGCAGCTACATACATACACGTGCACATATATGTCTCTATCACATACACAAATATATATATTTTTATAAAATGAAAGAGACTCTGGTTGTATCCATAAAGACAAGTTGCCACAGAAGACAGTGACAAATGCTGCAAATGGCACAAAACCAACCGTACTGAAGTGAGCAACTAGCTGCATATTGATGCCAGAATTCAAGAGTACCTGTCTACAAAGGTGGTTTCTGCTTCTTTTTGGATTTCTAAAGACAAAGACTTATCTTGTCAGTTTGCTAAGATCTTGCAAGTTTTATTATGCATTAGAAAGAACATGTTCTCAAACGCTAATCATCCGCATTGCCAACTGCAAGGTATTTTTCAGAGTAAGATAGTGTCATCCCCAATAAAGAAAATACCAGTGATTACAAAGTTCTGGGGCCATTAATAATGTAAGCTATTATGCAAGATACTGTAATATTTGCACTTTATATTATTTAGAAGTTCTTCAGAAACTGATTGGGATTTTCAGAAATGGTTAGTTTGCTCAAATCTGCTCTCTCCAAACAAAGATAATTATACCACTGGCTTTATTCATAAAATAAGTAAAGGATTAGACCTCTGGAAAAATACTTTAGAGTTTTTCCTGAATAGAGAAAGTACAATCATTTTTGTACATTCGACATTTGTTACTGTCAATGTAGATTGTTAGAATACCCCCCAATCACTTAATTACATCATAGCTAGAAATACTTTGAAAAACAGATTTCTGGTTTTGATATTCTGGTATGGTAAGTCAAAAATAGGCTAACAAATGTTGCATCTCCACTGTTTTGGTGATTTCAATAATCAGGTAAGAGTTAACCAAGGAGTTGCATCAGCTTGAGTTACTTTGGGAGAGCTAGAGCCAAAGGCCACTGGTGGCTGTAATCATGCAGCAAATTGAAGCTATGTGTTCTTTTGATGCTTTTCTACAGCTTCTTCTTCAAGAAGATAAAAAGCATGAAGAAAAACTTCTGAACAGGAAATCTTCAGCAGAAAATGTAAATAGAACTTGGAAACAGCTGAAAAGCCATAGCATGGAAAAAAGACATTCTGCAGAGCAGCAGATTGTAACTGGGCAGCAATGACGTGCCTAAGCTTGTAAGGAATAGCCAAATTTAGATACGACTGTGTGCATCTAAGGATTTGTTGTTTTAATCTTTTTGCTTGCAAAACTGCTATGGGGAAAAAAATCCCATGTTACTCTGTGCAAGCAGTTCCCCGTGACTGTACACGGCGGTCTGTGGTAGCTCTGGATTTAGAGCTATCATTCTGACCAGTCAAAAGCAGATCAAGCGCTCAGGAAAAAAAGGATTCAGCCATAGGAACCCATCAGGCATAAGAGTCATACCTAGGCCTGATGCTAAGAGGACATACTCAGAGCAGAGAGAAAAGGTTGTTTTACTAAGACATGTACTCATGAACACCATGGGAAACTTTGTGGGCAGCAAAGCTTAATTAAATTTATTTTTCCTTTCAGACTATTCCTTATGAGATTTCCCTTCCACAAAGTAAATCCTTCTTTCGCCCTTAAATGAAGGATCATATTTATAGTCAACCATGACGGCAGGTTTTCTTGCTGCCTGTTCTTCTCCTAGGCAATGGCCTGCAAGTACAGAAAGCTTCAACAGCATCATTCTTTGCCCCTGTTTTCATGACACCAATATCCAGATCAAGAATAAAGACAGCAAGACCAGAAATAAAGGCATCATTGCACAAGTGACACTTTCCTGGTGGAAGTTTCCATCACATTACACCAAGAACCCCTTCCTTCATACACAGCCTACTGCTACAGGTGAAACACAAAATTGTGTAGGATTGGAGATCTGTGGTCTCTTGCTCTTCTTAAATTTAAAGTATTTATCATCACTACCTGGAACTAAACAGCAATGACATGTAAGGCAACGAAGAACACCGAACCATTTCCACTCTTATCTCTTTCTCTCAATCACAAGTTTGGATTAATAACTTGACAATTGCAAGTATCTTGGTACAGGCAAGAGCTGTGGGTGTTCCTCACTTCTAGGAATGAGGTGAGTTTTAACATCTGTTCAAGATCATAACCTCTGGAATATTTGAGAAAGTAATTCAGTCCAGAATTGTAACACAGCTGATGCCATGCAGGCAAATCTAAGGGATATGATGTCTTACTGCTATACCCATGCAACTGACTTAGCAGAACTTGGGAAGAGCTAACATGTAGCTAGTAATGACACAAACAAGAAAGATCTCTGTAGTCCAAAGGACTAATTAAAGTCTTGTCTAGTTAATAGGAGAATTACACCAATACAGGCAGTGTACAAATAAAACACTTAAATGTAAGATATATATCCATAGCATGAGTGCTTCTAGTGCATAATACTACATACAAAAGGCAAAATATCATTGTATGCTGCAGGGAAACAACATCTTGGATTCGTGCTGCTGCAGCCTATTGCTGCTATATGGCCACTACTGTATCAGTTGTGACTTTTACTTTCTCCCATACTCCCTTCAGAGGAGAACAACTATCAACTGGAATCTGTGTAGTGCTGGTCACTGGAACACAGTAGTCAGCAAGAGAAAATCCCAGCAGGAGCCACCCGCAAAAAGGAGCACTTCACGTTGGGGTGTGGTCAGCATTACTCGCAAGCCAGGTCTCCTGTCAGCTGCTGAGCACTGGTTGGCTGAAGAGAATAAAAACAGACCAGCAGCCTAAAGAATCTCTCAGTGGGGAGACAGGAAGGAATATTCTGCACAAAGTATTTGGGGTTTCTTAAACTAGTCTAACATCAACCTGGATATTCTTCATATAGAAATATGGAAAACCTAAAGGAGAGGATGATCAGAATGAAGTTATTTAAATGGACATATATGTAAGAAAAAAAAAAAACCAAATTGGTATTGGCTGAGATCCTTTTTCTTAGACTAAAAAAATATATGTAAACCCATACAACAACAGTTTAATCTTAGCCTGGAAGGATAGTGCCCTCTGGTGATAAAAATGCTCTAATATTTGAAAGTATGAAGTGGGTTTGTTAATTACGACCCTTCTAATCAGCTGCACTAGACAACTCCATTGCCAAAGCTTTGATTTTGAAATTCATTTAATTAAGAATTTTTCATCTGTAGCAAATATCTCACTCTGTGTGACTGAAATAATTTAATAAATTAACATTTTCTTACCTAGTACAAATAGCTGCTAACTGATTCTGCTGCTCTGCAATTCTCAGTATTCATTAATGTTCACAAAAACTTTATGGACACAAGAGGTACATACTTTCTGGTTGTGCCTCTTAGAAGAAACAGAGGTTTAACACCCAATCAATGAACTACTCCAGTTCCCTGTAAGTTCATCTAGTCAACTGCAGGAAAGAAAATAAGGATGTGTTCATATTTTTTCTATTTACAAAAAAATATTCTACATCCATAATAGGTTCCACTAAATATCTCACTAATTCATTCAGGTACAAGTAAATACATAAATCTGAGTGGAAAAAAAAATAGAAAATATTCATAAATTGAGAAATCTTGTATATTTCTGACCAAAGTCAATTGATGCAGCATTCTGCTCACCCATGACAAAGGAGTTCAGTGCCAAAAGGGAGAGAACATGAGGGACCTCCGTTTCTCCCTGCAGGGATTCCTGGAGTTACCTGCAGTTCCTTATATTGCTACATCTTATTTTCAAATTATAGCAATATTACAAATGGGTGTGCTAAATGGGATATGTTTAGTATCTTTGCTAGGTTGCAGGGTTGAAGTTTGTAAGAGTCCTGCTTAATCATGGTTCCCTATTATCCTTTTCTGCCAAGGTAAGAAGATTTTTGTGGCCAGGTTTGCTTTACGAGCAATCACTATACTTAAAAATACTGGTAAACCTTGTGGAACCTTCTCGTAAGGCTGAAGACTAAAACATTAGAAAAATAAAGAACATACACAAGGGGAAAGAAGATGATGAAATTTTTCTTACTGAGTTGGTATCTTCAGTCTATAAGGATATTGGAGGGGGAGACTAATTCATCATATTGATGCTCCCAGATCCTAGTGCCCTGGGAGCATCTGCTGGGAAGGCTGGGAAGAAAAACACCATTTGAAGTCTTTATACTAAGAAGCAGCAGGAGTTAAAACAAAATTATATGAATGTTGATATGAACCTGCCTGTGCTCACAAAGAGGGAAGCTGACTGATGGAGAAATCCCATAGTCTCTGCCAAACACATTTCTAATCACTAGCTGTGCCTCATGCTGAGTATTTCCAGGCATTTGGGCTGAAATTCCTTAGAGATTGTTTTTTTAATGTTTTTCCATAGTTGTGTGCCCAGAACAAGAACCCTCCTTGAGGAAGAGATTAAAGTAAGCTAACTCTGCCTTGGAAAAGGGTGTAAGCGTGACAGTGAATAACAGGAAGGCCCTGGAGAGCTGAACCATGCTGCCATGGCAATTGAAGGAAGCATTATCCACCTTCCCACACACTGCACCAACAGCAGCAGTTGCCCTTAAACTGCTCGAGGACTACACACTGCCTGCACCAGAAATTTTTGCTCCACTACATGATCAAGTGACCCAGGCAACTCCCTGTGTCTGAAGTGCATCACTATTGCCAGTTCTGTAGCAGCACGTGTCAACGGAGCGATGCAATAAATTGTGAAGAATGCCCCTGAAGCCAGAATACATTTGAGGTTTCAAGTAGCTTCTCTCACAACAACATTTGAGAAATAAAAACCAACAGCCAATGAACACTGAAATGAAAGAAGGTTCAGTCCCATATCCCTTTTCAATACAAGTCTATCCAAATATTTGAGCAGATGTCTCTGTCCTATTGCCTTTTAAGACCTCTGTATTTTATCACTGGTTTTGTTTTGAGAATATGGATAAGAATAGTAAGAAAACCAGCTTTATCTAAATCTATGGTAGGGAACAAGTTTAAAGTAGCATTCTATTTATGATTTATACAAAATTAAATCCTTATTATTTAGTTATATGACTTTCTGTATATTGCCTTTCAAAATTTGAGCAGGGATTATGTATTGGAAGTGCACATAGAATGCAGCTTAGAAATTAAAAATATGTTGCCAATAGAAATTTTTATATTATCCCCCGAGCAGAAAACTATTTAAGTGAAATCTGCTTCCATTTAATCAGTGCTTCTTGAAAGTGATCTTTGTGAAGCAAGACCCACTTCCACAAATTAGTCTGCAGAACTGTCTTAGACATTTCCACTTTTTTCCTGACAAAAATAATTGGGTAAGTTGCTTATGATATTGAGCTGTCAGGATCATCATGTTAAAAGCTTTAACTACGCATGTAAATTTTCCACGAGCATTTGAAATTACCAAAATTTGTCAACATTAAAAAGCTCAAGTATTATTTACGGAATTTCTCATTGAAATAACAGCAAATAGAGGAAAGAAAAATATAAGAAATTAAAATCAAATCAGCAAGACCTTCTACTAAGCACCAGAGCTACAATAAAGATTTTTATGTGGTCTACCAGTCATTTTGCTCTAGAGAGAGCTGCTACATACATGACACTTCTGAAAATTGGACATTTGCTTGCCTATAAAGGTCTTCATTGGTCTTCATTTTGGAGCAGTTTGGGTATATGGAACAGCAGCCATGGCCAGAATCAAACTAGCTTCTCCTAGGAAAAATAACCATCTTCTGTTCCTTCCCCACTTCCAGCATCAGAAACAAAGCACGTTCTGTGTGGCTCATATCCCTGCTCCTCTTCCCACACCATGAGTATAGGTTAGATCAGCCTTCACCTTTGATACATAGTGCTGTGAAGTCCTCCACTGACCTTGTTATTCCTACTGTCCAACTTGCCTTTCCAGTTTCCAGTTAGTCATTGGTCCTAGTATCTTCTAAACAATTAATAGTTAAAAAGAAGATCAACTCCCCAAAACTAAGATTCAAGAGTGCAAAAGAGAACAAGGCTCATATACCTTGATCTCACAATGTAAACAACCTACATAACCAAGAGTTATTAACACTTTAAGTAGCATCATTGCATATCTTACGAAGAAATTCTTTGAAATTAGGCTTTTAAGGGGAGAAAGAGTGCTATCAGTAAAAAGATAAGGGTACCAATAAAGGGTGCTTATGGAGACAACTTTCTTTCCATGGGATGTAAGCTTCCGCAAGATTAGGCAGAAAGAGCAGAGAAGTACGTATTTGAAGCAGTCCAAGTTGCTCTGAAAGTGGTACATCACTGGCAGGGTTGTTTAAAGTTACTGTTTTATTTTTTGCATCGTTATCATCATTATTTGTGGTGTAATCACCATCCCTGGGAGTGTTTAAACCAGCTTGTGAATGGGGCCCTTGCAGACATGGTTTAGTGGTGAACATGGTAGTTCTGGGTTAATGGTTGGGCACAATGATCTCAGAAGTTTTTTCCAAACCTAGCCATTCTATGGTTATTATTCCACTCAATATAACATTTGAATACATTCCAATTCTTTGGGAATCCAAATACACAGAAATAATGGGGAGAGTTGCCTCTGACTTCAACCGCTAAAAGAAAAATCAGATACAGTAAGATTTGCTAAAGTACTAAGCTTCTAACTGACAAGACAGAATAAAATAAAAATTAGTTTAATGTGAATGGGTTGATTGTCATTGAAACATGAAATTTCTAAAATAGAGAGGAAAAAATATAATAGCAGGTTAAAAATGCTTAAAAGACTGTATTATATGCTGTGTTCTTAAATATTTTATTACCTACCACTGTTCCTACAAAATATATGGATGAGGGAAATACTGATTTTTTTTTCCCTCCCATTAAAATCCACTTACAGAGCAGCTCCATTTCTTTCATATTTGGTACCCTATTTAATATTCTTAAATTAACCCATGTGATTTACCCTTTCTCAACATATCAAAGACTTCCACAATGTATGACACACTCATTTGGACATGAATGAGATTCCTGGAAAAACTGAAGGCTGAAAATGATCACAGAAATATAGTCTTCATTAGTCTAAAAATCGCTACAAACTGCTACATAGCATAACTCAATGGCAAAAGAAATCAAGGAAGAACTTCCTTGATTCCTCCTTCCTTCTTTAGAAGTTTTGTTGATTTGGAGGTGGAGGATGGGGAAGGAACTGCGGTCAATTTGCAGACTACTATGGTGTAGTCTCCAAGGGTGTCTTAAGATACTAATAATAATTCTGGAAGTTCAAGTTGTTTTGAAATGTTTATAGGCTCTGCTTTTGAAAGCTTAGCTGTTGCCTCAAATTTTAGCACCTGTCAACTCAGGCACATTAGAGCGGAAGGTGGCACTGGTGTAATAACAGTGGGGAGTGTGAGCCTCTGGAATATCACAGAGGAGAACCAAGTGAAGAAGATTTCATTCCAAAATAGGAATTGAACATGTGAAGAGGACACCTAGACATTTATACTGCAACAAAAATAGTGAATAAGTTATGTCTCCACATGAAAAAAACATAACAGTGTGACTCATTTTTAGGTGCTCTCTGAATATTTTGTTAATTTGTGTGTGATTTGTTTGAATTTACAAGTTTTGTTTGTTTTGGTCTTTGAGGAGAACGAATGTTACAGGAAGCAGCACTGCAAAGTCTCCAGACTGGTCGAAGAGGAAGACACTAGGCTGCATGGCCCAGAAGGAAAACATGACACAGGACGGAGGATAAAAATAAAGGAACTGTAATAGATAAAATTGTCAGGATGATCAACAGCTTAGGACAGAAATGAACAGCACAATGTGGGAGCAGCAAAAGAATGGTGAAAAAGGGGAAAGGAGGGGAAAAAATATATTTTAATTATAACTAATTACTAGTTATAGAACTAGAATTTTTCCCCAAAAATGGTAAAGTTCTTCAGCATCTCTTGGATGAAACTGCTTTTTTGGGACTGCAAGACTGACTCTCTCTTTTAAGTGTCTGGCATACAACTCACTTTAGCCCTCTGAATCAATTTTCAAGACTGTATAATCCATCACAATAATTGTTAAAAGACTTCTAGTTAGCAAGTATTACTTCAGTATGTTTCATGTGCAGATTACCACCAACAATCTGTCCACCATCTTACCACCTTGCACTGCACCCAGAAAAATATATTTTACGTGGATCAGAGTTACTACACATTATCATCATTCCAGTCTGGAGGTTTTTCATGCCATGGTTAAGTAACCATACTTGAGGTTAAAGATGTAATAATGTGTTGAGGTTTTATTTAATTTCACTTTGTTTTGTTTACCTGGCATCAACATTAAGTTGCTTATATATATATGTTGGTTTTTAAATACCACTGGAGTTCCAGATGACTGGAAGCTGGCCTATGTGACAACCATTCACAAAAAGGGAAGGAGGATCCTGTTAATTCTGGGCCGGTTAGCCTGACCTCAGTGGCCGTTAAGGTAATGGAGCAGTTCATATGGAGTGTCATCACTCAGCACTTACAGGATGGCCAGGGTATCAGACCCAGCCAACATGGGTTTAGGAGGGATAGGTTGTGTCTGACCAACCGGGTCTCCTTTTATGACCAGGTGACCCGCCTGGTAGATGCAGAAAAGGCTGTGGATGTTGTCTATTTGGACTTCGGCAGGGCCTTTGACACTATCTCCCACAACATACTCCTGGAAAAGCTGCAGCCCACGGCTTGGACAGGAGCACTCTTTGCTGGCTTAGGAACTGGCTGGATGGCCGAGCCCAGAGAGTGGTGGTGAACAGTGCTGCATCCAGCTGGGGACAGTCACCAGTGTTGTGACCCCTCAGGGATCTGTGCTGGGGCCAGTTCTGTTCAATATTTTTATTGATGACATGGATGAGGGGATTGAATCTTTCATTAGTAAATTTGCAGATGACACTAAACTGGGAGCATGTGTTGATCTGTTGGAAGGTAGGAGAGCTCTGCAGAGAGACCTGGAACGGTTGGATCGATGGGCAGAGTCTAACAGGATGAAGTTTAAGAAGTCCAAGTGCCAAGTCCTGCATTTTGGCCACAATAACCCCCTGCAACAATATAGGCTGGGGACGGTGTGGCTGGACAGTGCCCAGGCAGAAAGGGACCTGGGGGTGCTGGTGGACAGCTGGCTGAACATGAGCCAGCAGTGTGCCCTGGTGGCCAAGAAGGCCAATGGCACCCTGGCCTGTATCAGGAATGGTGTGACCAGCAGGAGCAGGGAGGTCATTCTTCCTCTGTGCTCAGCACTGGTGAGGCCACACCTTGAGTGCTGTGTCCAGTTCCAGGCCCCTCAGTTTCGGAAGGACATTGAGATGCTCCAGCGGGTCCAGAGGAGGGCAATGAGGCTGGTGAGGGGCTTGGAACACAAGTCCTGTGAGGAACGACTGAGGGAGCTGGGGGTGTCTAGCCTGAAGGAAAGGAGACTCAGAGACTTATCACTCTCTACAGCTTCCTGAAGGGTAGTTGTAGTGAGATGGGGGTTGGTCTTTTTCTCCAAGCAGCAACTGACAGAACGAGAGGTCACAGTCTCAAGCTGCATCAAGGGAAATATAGGTTAGACATTAGGAAAAAGTTTTTCACAGAAAGAGTGATAAAGTACTGGAATGGTCTGCCCAGGGAAGTGGTGGAGTCACCATCCCTGGATGTGTTTAAAAAAAGACTGGATGTGGCACTTGGTGCCATGTTTTAGTTGAGGTGTCAGGGAACGGGTTGGACTCTATGATCTTGGAGGTCTCTTCCAAACTGTGATTCTCAGATCATTATACTGGATAATTTTACTTAGTTTAGCTAGAGTGCTGTGCAGTTTGCATGTACTACTACAACAGTAGTCAATATTTAAGTCAACTGTTTAAGGGGACATCACATAAGCAAAACTAGATAACACTTCTTTTACAGTAATATGTGAACTTTATCTCAAAGCAGAAAATATTAAACATTTTTAGAGGCTAAATCTGCTTGAAGAAATTCTGCAGAAACTATTATTATGAATAATTTAAATTAAAAAATAATATTTAATTATTTCTGACAGTGAAACAGCAATAAACTGATGCCAGCCTGGTTTTCTTCCCTGAGACTGTTTCATAGACTACCAATATTTACAAATTCTCTTGTCATAAAAAGAGCATATGAGCACTGATTTAATTGCTGAGAGGCAGTATGTTCACATATGCTCTGGACCAAAACAGAGCTGTTTTTCAACAAGAGACTATCACCATCAGTTTTCTGTTGCATACGCACACACAAAATGCCAAAGCCTACTCTTCTTAATAGGAAGCCAGTGGAAAGTTTTAAGATTATTTGTACTTTGCACTGCAACTTCCACTATTCAAAAGAAACCTTAAGTATGTTTTTTAGGCACTTACTTTTCTTTACAGCACTAATTGAGAATATATGTGTGAAACCAGCATAGAAAGGCAGATTACTTTTACTGAAAGAGCATGTTATATTCTTCAAATATCAAAACTCTTCGTGTATAAATGTATCTCAGCAAATCTATGCAACAAGACACAGATTGCCAAGAAATCTTCAGAAAGGGTCTTTTTGCATGGAGATGTACAAAGTCACTGCTCACCTCCTGCATCCAGAGCTGCTCAGCAGATGCCTAGCAGGAGGCACTAGGCTGCTATTCTTCAGCTGTGGGAAGCACACGCAGAGAGGACCCGCAACTGATAAAAAACCAAAAAGCGCTTTTTAGACCTAGGCACACTAGTTCTTCCTAGTGACATATACCTGCTTATTTCAAACCTGTCCCTCCCTCTTGCTATCCTTTGTGCACTTTCCTTCCTTATGTCTTGTACCCCACCCTTTCTCCATTGCCCCTCAGTCTTTGGCATAGCAGACCACTTACATACCTTGTGAGTAACCTTGGGGTTTATTGTGTTTTTTAAGTGAGCAAATACTCTCCCTCCACATTCAGGAAATGAATTTGATGTCACAGCCTTCTTTTTGCCTTTATGTCACACCCTTCCTCTTGCTCTGTCATATCAGGATGCTCTGACCTCAGCAGCAGTATCTGGCTATGTCCAGCATCCAGGGGAAGCAAGGAAGTAAGGTCCATTGTCCAGTCTGAGCAGCAACTATTCCTTGCCTCAGTGACAGCAAAGGTACCTGCTGTATTTGCTGAGTACTGATTCAAAAATCCGGACTGCTGGAGCTGTCAAAGGATTAGAGAGCAGGTAAATAGACTTTCCTCCCTCCTGACCCCAAAAGCCATTTTCCACCCCTTCCAACAGCCTAGATCTATAAAAAGAGCAAGCGGTATAATCCAGTGATTTGGGTACCTCTCTTCCTGGCAAGACGTATTTCCCCATCTGCTCTCTAAAGAAAGAAGAGACATCAGATGGATGGCCCAAGCCATCTGCACTGCAGGTCTGGGTGCAACAGTTCCAATCTGAAGGAGGCTCAAGGTTCTTCTCTCTCACCCACATACTTTCCTGAAATGCAAATTTTCCCATTCAGGATTTGAGTCGTATTTGAGAATAGGGTCCTAATGTAAATTTGGGGCTGTAAGCACAAAAGGTAAAAATTCCCTAGCATATAGCTGAGTTTTTCAGGAAACATTTGAATGATGCACACAGAAAGGTACATGCAGATATAGGCTTTACATACATTCAAGGGAATTTCTGCTCTTTCCTTATGGGACAAAGCATACAAGAATGCACACAATTAGGAAACAAACTACCTGGCTATGACATCCTCACACTCTGTTTGCCTTAACCTGGAAGATACAATTGTATCTGAGACAGCAGTGTTTAGAAAAAAATTTTCTTCTATCACGGATCTATAAACCAGGACAGGATGGAGTTTGAGGGGGTCTTCTTAATATTTTCCTTAATTTTCTTTTACTTCAGTTCATAAAGTGGAGACTTACTGAATCACCAAAAGTCATCTCCCGGTCTGTAAGAATACAGTAAGTTTAGTGGTATAATTTTGGTTCTCAAGCCAGACACTTTAGCATTGTATTTAATAGAATTTAAGAAATATATCTAATGTTGATTTTTACAATTGCTCATCTCTCTTAATTTCTGGAGTCCTGTGGAAAATCTTGATGAGATTTCCAAACCTATGTAAAAATTCTGAATTTCTGTTTAGTGAAATTGACTGTTGGATAGCCCTTATACTCAAGAGTGGATGATTATTGGTTTTGTGTCTTCAAAACATTCTGATTTTTTTATCCCTTTCATGTGTCTACCTCGTCTCTCTTCCACACTGAAGATCTCCATGCTGTTTAAACTTTTCTCATGAGAAGAGGGGACTCAAATCATATGATGGAACGGACACAATTTTAGAAAAAGATCAGAATTTCTAAAACCTCAGGTTTTCTGTTTGCTTCTTTCCTACTATTTCTTAGTACTTCCTAGTACAAAAACCAGTGATGATAAGATCTTTACTGGGTAGTAATAGATAGCTGAAAGCTACTGACCCATGCACAGGAAGTGATGATAACACAAAAGCTGACACTTTGGACAGTCACCTTTCATCTGACTGCTTTGAAAATCTATTGTCATTGCTAAGTTTTGCCACATCATTACTCAGCTCCCAGGATTATATATGAGTAGAAAGAAATTATTATGTCCATGCACTGATCTTTCCTACACTCTACTTCCATTCTCTTGTACATTGTTAAAAATGTCTCTGTTTCTCCCTTTTCCTCCCTCTTTGTTAATTTTGTTCTTCACAGTTCTTAAATAACCTAAAGACACCATAGGACAAAAGGGAAAGTTTTCTCACAGATCAAGAGTTTACTAAAAAACAGGCACAGAAGGACTGGAATAAATGGATGGAGCTTTTTGCTACAAGTACTTGAATGTCCTCTGAGTAGTGGGCTTTCAACACTTTACTTGCTTGGTTCTAGCCCTTGCCTCAAAAGTATGACCAAATACTTTAAGCCACCAAAACCTTCTGCTATGTTTCCTTTCTTTTTTTCTGTAAGCCCTCTTTAAAAGTCTCTTCTGTTAATTTGTCTGATTTTTGTGCCCCTTGCTGATGAGCTGATGGTATTTTTCTACTTCTTTATTCTTCCTCTGCCTCCCCACTCCCAACCCCCAAAAATGCAGAGAACTCATTTCCTTTGTGTTTCCACTACTAATCACAATGGAATAATCGTCAAGACTAAATTATCTCTATTGTCCTACCTGATGAGTATACACTTGGACCATTACAAGTCAATGGGAAGCATATTCATGGTACAGCAATTTTCATAGCAACAACTATATGAAAACAACAACATTCAAAGGAGTAGAATTTCCTTTTACTTTTACATTTTAAAAATTGTTTACTTCTACCTAACCCTATCATGTCATTCTCTATCACTGATTTTTTAGGAATCGCTGAAGTATAATAAGTAATTTGGAGTATCTGTTCAACTCACAATTGAAAATCCTAAAACAGATATTGAAAGAAAGTTCTCTTCTGTGGCACACCAACATCGAATTTCTGCTCTAAAGCCAAGAGGAGTATAACAAAAAGATTACTTGCAGCAGTAAACAATATTAAACCAGAACATATCAAGACATATAAAGGTCTCAGCCTTGAAGCTGTTTGTTAATAATACAATTTCCCCAGTTTGGAACAGAAAAACTACATTTTACTGCCCGTATTATTCTTAGATTTGCAATTCATGGGACTCTAAACACCTTAACTGACACCGCACAATTCTATTCTTGTGTGTTCTTTCCCATTTGGGTATTGCAGAGATGGTAACTTCCGGAAAAACCTGCCTCAGAGTTTCCAACTGAAGGTCCCATTTTCAGTGCTGATAAGGTTCCTGACCTCTACGAGCCTGGACTAAAATTTTCAGTGCCAAAAGTATGTCTCGGAACATAAGGAAGAATTTCTTTATTGTGTGAATGAGCTCACACTGGAACAGATTGCCCAAAGAGGTTGTGAATCTTCCTCACTAAAGATACTCGACAACCATGGGCACACAATTCTGTGCCATGTGCTCTGGGATGACCCTGCTTGAGCAGGGAGGTTGAACCAGCTAAAAAAAAAAACCAAACCAAAACAACACAACGAAACAAAAAAGAAAACCACTACAGGATAACTTAATTGTGAAACACTGGTTTTCATTAATGGCATTAATGCTATGCTCTTCAAGTTACACATTGCTGTCTTTGCCTAATCTGAATAATACCATGTATGCACACAAGAATAAACCAGTTTTAACCAGCATATATCCACGTTTTCTCTCCCACATGACAAAATAGCACTGTCAGTTGCTATGATAAAAAGTCTTTTTCCTTATTATATTAACTTTTTCATGTGTGCCTCATTAGTTCTTCATGTTGACTACTCAGTGGAAGAGTTGAATTCTATTTAAGGCTATGGAAAAGGTCACAGACAAAAGGGAACTCGAGTCTCTGTTTGCCATTTTAAAAGAAAACTACCACACTTGTGTTAATATTTACTTTCACTTACAGCAGGTATACTTAGGCTATCTGAATAGCAAATCATGGTGGGCAGCGTGAATGAAAAAGTACTGAAGTGAAGTTATTGGTCTCAGGAGAAAGATGTAGACACGTAACAACTGATTCTTTCTCAACAGAAATCTCTGAAAATATTTGGGATTTTCTTGTTATGGTTAAAAGCTGTTCAGCTACCCAAACTTATCAGCTACCCACTGCAGAGAAGAGAAATGGCATTATTTTTATCTGATATCTAGAGAAGTAAAATAAGTAATCAGAAGATGCAAGTTAAAAGGTCTATTAAAATAATTGAAACTGAATGCAAAGTAAAAGTTACTACCAAAAAAAATTATTTAAATAAAAGTAAAGTTACATGGGCACAGGACATGAATGACTTCTGGGTTTGGTCAGCTGGATGATTACTTTTGGTGGGAAGAGTGAAAACATTGTGAGAAGGATTTTGGTTGCAATTCCAGTCTTAATTCACCAGACAATCATTTTTAAATGCAAATATTACCACTGCTTTCAATGAATGGTGTCAAACCAGGTTTTCTAAGAGATAATAAAGGTCAGGATTTGAGATTTGCTGCCTGGATCCATTAGTAACATTCCAAAAACCAGTATATTTTATATTGTGAAAAATTTGTTGAGAGGCAATATTTCATAACTTGCAGAAGTGTTTGCTACTTGTGAGAGTTTGCACGGACTGTAAAAATGGTTCAGACAGGTCAGGATCTTCCAAAATAGGTATCTGTCAGGACCTATATAAAATATACTGTTTTTTGCAAGGTAAGTATTGTCCTGACAGTACCTTGCTTGCTCTGCCTTGGTTGTCAGAAATAACCAATGCAATATATCCCTTCCAGTGTGATATTATCTCTTTCCTCAAAATCATTCGTCCTTTTGCCATCTTGCCCATCTTGTAAGTGGGAGCGAACAGAAAAATTAAGCACAAGAAGATCAAGACTGTCCCTGCTTCCAGTTAGGAGAAAGGCTGTAGGCAAAATGGGAAGTGCACTCAAGGAACATGCAAAAGGCTATACTAAAAATGCAATTATGGTCTAGGTAGAAGAAAAATGGCAGGAAACTGCATCTTGGAAAAGCTGATACAGAATGGAATTTCTTCCCACACACGTTTGGTACCAATATGCTAATGCTGTATATTTGACAGTAGTCTGCTCCAGCTTCTGTATTTGCAACAGCCAAGGCATGAAACAGGATTTAAAATAGCATATGCTTATTATTTTAAAGTATTATCTAAGTTCATAGCTGCTATGGTATTAAAATATGACTCAGATAATCACTAGTTACTGTTCAATCCAAAATAGCTGTTAAACTGGAGTTACTTACATGAAAATGGAATCCTAATGCATATTAAATTCTGCCTTTAGATGTGTTGTCTAAACACACACATCCTGGAAACAAGGCTTCATACATGTTAACACATCGGGAATGCTAGGAAAGCTTGTTGTGTCTGAAGATTGCAAGGCATGGTCGCTTGATGGGATTAATGCAGGTGTTATTTTGCTTTTTTAACCTAGATTAACTTCCTTTTTGCTTTTATAAGCTTTTAAATATCTATAAACGACAGCTTGGTTCAGCTATTCACTGCAGATTGACTTATTCAGTCTAATTACTGCTTTTCTTATGTTTTATGAAAGCATTACTCATAAGTTCAATTTTACTGACTGATCTAAAAATATACCTGCATTTCCAGTCCCATTTACACACTGAATGAACAGATAAACAACAAAATTCATTTTCATGAAGTTATTGTCTTTAAGAACATCATACAGTTCAGTCCACAGAATTAAAAAATTGAGTGGTACTAAGCGATTAAAAAACACATAGATGGTTTTGAACTCTGCAGAGATTAAGAACAGAAGGCAGTTAACAAAAGTTTCAGACCAGAACTACCAAGCAGGAAACAACGTGACGTGGGGTGCTAGGGGAAAATTAAGAGTTCAGGATGGTGTCAGAGACTGCTTCTGGTGACTCATTTGGCAAGAAGCGAATAGTTTCTTTGTATTAATCCTTAGTGCCTCTGAGTTCACCTAGAACAGGGAACACTTTCTGTAACCTGCCCAGAATGCACTCTATTTCCTTTCCCATGGCCTCTCCCAGAAGCACAGCATCAAAACGTACTCTACCCATTCAGCAGAGTACTCTGGGGAGCAGGGCCTGAATGAGGAAAAAGTATCCATACCCAAAGAGAGCAAATAAAGTGAGTCATTATGTCCTCTCCAAGAGTAACTCGGGTAAAAACCAAGTTTCTGTATTGCCTCTTACTTTCTCCATTCCTGATAACTTTTGAATTGCCTGCTTTCACAAGGCATGCTTTTCACTATACTCATATCCACATCGGCAAAATGGGCAGGCCAAAATCACAGAGAGAAAAGGGGCACACAGGGAGAAACATCTTCATATATTTGTCAGTACCTTCTCTTAGTTGACCAATATAACAATGAAGGAGTTTCTATCGAACATTGATTTGAAATATTTCAGGATTATTAGTAGGTCAGGGATAAAAATAATCTATTTCCAAGATTCACAGCACAATAGTTTATACAATTCTGCTTCTTTTAATAGCTCAGAGCTTTTATCATCTAACATTTTTCTTCTTTCCAAAACAAATTTCAGCTTCCTTAGTGTATTGCTGCTTATTTTATTGCTTTCATTTCCATTTTCTCCCTTGCACTAAGATTTCACCACAGAGATTACATAGCCATTCATTTGTTCAGCAGGGCTAAACTCTTACTGGACAAATCCCAAACCATCTTACTGCCTGGGGGCCAAGAAAAGGAGTTTCCACATGTCTGCAAAATCGTTCTTGGACTGGAATTACTGACCCTGAGAAAGTTCATATCATCATCTTTTCCTGCTTTCTAATTGCACTGCTCATTTCCAATCAGCATGTTCCATCTTGAAATAATTGCACTCAAGAGATTAGTTCTACAGTCATGTGTTCCATCTCAGAAACTTCAATTACTTGCATACATCACAAACAATATTGGCCCATTTTTTATGTCACTGAAAAAAATTTCTTTGAATTTAACTCTCCTTTCAGAAGATAAAAACAGAAAAAAAAAAAGAAACAATCTTGTCATATGTACTACTGCAGTACCAAAGCACTGTCACTGTACCACCCTAGGAAAGGAATAGTGTGGCAAGTGTATAATAAATAATTTAAGCTTCTTGCTTGCTTGCCTCACATATTAAAAAAAAAAAAAAAAGTATGTAAGTTGCAGATTTCCCAAGCACAAATCCTAAAGCTGGACAGAACTCCAGTTCTATATTACAGTTGTGTGTTCCAGGTTGCAAGAAGCTCAGATTTACAGCCCTGGGACCACTGCTATTTGTGAAGTTTAAAACAGAAACCAGCTCTTCCCACCCCCAGCCCTGAGCTTGCTCTCCAAGAGCAGCATATTCCTGGATGGGTACAGGGAGATTTTCAATGATGAACACTGCCTGACTCAAGAAGAACTTTGAACATTTGCAGCGTTAGCAAGCACCACTTCCTTTCTCAACCAAGTGTTTTCATAGAATCATGGAATCATTTAGGTTGGCAAAGGCCTTTAAGATCATCAAATCCACTCCTTAACCTGTCACTGCCAAGTCCATTACTGAACCATGTCCCTAAGTGCCACAACTACAGGAGATGGTGACTCCACCATTTACCTGGACAATCTGTTCCAAAGCTTGAAAAATCATTTAGTGAAGAAATTTTTCCTAATATCCTGTCTAAACTTCCCTTGGTTCAGATATGGAAGGGAGAATGGTAATGTGACACAGCTAGTAATGGTAGACTTCCAAAATTTTAAGAAAACAAAATGTATTAAAAACAAACTTAAAGAAGCACTGAGCTGGTATTTTCAGTATCTGATGATGTGCAGACACAGGAAAAAATGCATCACCTTTTAAAACTGAGTTTTAAACTCTAGATTTACTAACAGTTTCTTTTAAAAGCATCCTACAGAGTATATTATTTATGAACTAGCATCAATATAAAGAAGAGATTGTTTAGGAGGTGTAACCAAGGACCACTGCATTCTTTCAAAGACTGCTGAAAGGTCTGAACACAGAGAAAATCTTTCGACAACCCTTGTAAAATGGCCACAGAATTCCCATAATGATTCTTTCAACAGAGATAGAACATTGTATCTGCACAAGTCCATGGGTACCTGAGGACACAACCATTCAGCCTGGTACCTGCATTGCAAGTCAGACTTCCAACCCTTTCTATGGCCTCCAGCTTTCAATACAGTCAATACACTTAAACATTCAATCTGCTGTTGCAGTGTAATTTTTATGTGTTGACTTTCTTGTTCTCTGTGACATTTGCTTTTCTCTTCCTTTATATATTCTTCCTCTGTCAGCCTAAGGCCTCCTTCACATAGCTGCCTCTTTCACTATGCCATTAAACCACTTTTTCCTGTGATTCATTGATTTTAATTCTTTCCAGCTAGCAACTGCATATTTATATTTTATATGAGAAACTGTCCTCAAAATGAATTCCTGATTACATTTTCTGCTGAAAAACAAAGCAGATTCTCCTTTGTTCTAATATATTTTTTCTTTAAATATAGCTGAAAGTTGGGCTCTATATTGATATTTTCCCTGAGATAATACATTTAGATCAGTATTTCATTATATACTTGAATTTTGGGGATTCTTCATTCAGGTTGAGTCACAGTAGAAACCAGTGTTCATAATATTTTCAGAGACTGAAGTGACTACTGGAGGTCACGATGGTTTCTTTCAATGTGTTCCAGAACAACAAGGGGACACATTGAAATAGCAGGACAAATGCAAGCAAAGAGCTCTTCTGATGAAATATCCACAATCATCTTATCTCCTCCAAACAGACCAAAGTAACAAAGACAAAGACATATGGGTTGCTTTAACTGAAGATAAGACATAATGAAGTCTGGTATCTTTGTTTAGAAGGAACATACAAAATCCTGTTTCTTCAGAGTGCCAGAGAACTCAAAAGAAAAAGTATTTTCTGAAATCATCATCTTTTTTCCATTGGTCAGTATCTAAGCCTCAACACTGAAATCCAACATTGCTCTCAGAGGTTCTGTGTTCTGTAGGTATGTTCTAGATTTTCTACTTTTCTTTGTCATTCCCCACTTTTTACACCTATGCAGCAAGATTCCTCTGCCTATTCAGTCCTACTTTCTGAAGGGTCTCACCATACCACAATTAAGCAGTGGCACATGCAATTTAAGATGGAACTTGCTTCTATTTAAGGAAAAATAGATTTTCCCCATCATAATTGGCAAAAGATAGTATTTGCACATGCTGAATTTAACATCTTTTGCCCAAAACAAACAAAAATACTCCAATAATTACTTGGAATTTCTATGTTAGATTTATAAGTGAGGACAACAAATCTTTTTAGATTTAGTATGAAGTGCAAGTAGGGGGAGATAAGAAATTCAGCTGCCTCCTCTGCCATCTACTCCAGTAACAAATTCATGACTTTGCTATGATTAGTACTCAGGACAGGACAGCTAACCACAAGCCTTACTGCTTGCATTGCAGTAGGAGCATGGACTTTTTGTTGCCGCTATGAAGTAACAGGAACATCACTGTTGCACTACATGTTCTGATTCAAGGATGACAAGACTGACATTTAGAAGCACGTTAGCCTAGAGACACAACCCAACTCTTCTGAGAAATGTGTATTCCATGCTTGGTACGACAGAGTTTGCTGCAGTTGTAAGCTATTAAAGATTTGTGTAAAAGCTTCTTTTTAGAAAAATACCTTGAAGTCACGTGAAAAATGCATGTGGTTTCTGGTAATTATTGCAACCTTTAGTAAAACAGATACAAATTCCCACTTATCAGCTCTACAGCAATAGCAGATGTTTTAGCCATTAGACTGCAAGTCAAATGTTTGTCAATTGTTAAGCTACAGATCTTTGACATTTCCCAGGGCCATCCAGGACTCTCTAGTCCTCTTCTATCCTACCGTTAGGTTCTAGGAACACTTAAGTTTTATCAATGTATGGTCTTGGGTATAGGGAAGACAGTCTAACCCTTAGGCTTTCTGAGTTGAGATTGTTGGCAAGCACTCTTTCCACCACAAAAAGGGCAGATATAATTAGTTTTAAAGCAGCATTCTGTTTAAGTAAAATAGTACACATGCAGTCTGAGCAGGTTCTGAAGTTATCAGTTGAAACCAATATCAAGCCAAAACACTCTGTTT
Organism: Irena cyanogastra; assembly: GCA_013397155.1. Taxonomy (NCBI): domain Eukaryota; kingdom Metazoa; phylum Chordata; class Aves; order Passeriformes; family Irenidae; genus Irena; species Irena cyanogastra. Next base: position 93,797 of record VWZV01001576.1, on the reverse strand, counting down.
CAATGGTAAAATGTTCCGTTCATTTCTGCTCCCAGACCTTCAGTTATTACTCATTTAGATTTAAAAATCCATTTCAGGGGGATCTGAAAAGAGAATGATACTAATTATTATAGCCTGTAATTGTTCGACCTTGTAAACTAGTTCTCTGAGAAGAAATCAGAATGACACAACTTGCCGTAACATAGCTAAACTCTTTAACAGATGAGCCACCCTGTCATAAGAAGGAAGAAAATCAAGTCATGCATTTACTAATCTTTCCGGAAATAAAGAAGCAACGAGAGTGTGAAATAAAAAACTAAAGGTAAAGTAATAAATCAAAACTCTTCTAGAATATTTGTTTCCTAATAGCAAATACTGTCACAGATATGATGCAGTTTTAGAAGTTCTGTTGCTTTCAGTTCCCATTACAATTTTGGGCAATTTCAGGTTGTTTTTTTTTTAACTCTTTGGCTTAGCACATGATTTTCACCATGGATATCATCGTATGACTTTGGAAATATGCAATCTCATAGTTAGAAATCATCAAGTTTCGTTCCCTCTTTAACATCTATACAGGCTTGGTTTTAGTAAAAAAAAAATATCTTCCCCAAGTGAAAGAAAATTGGTTTAAGACACAGATACTTAAGAAGAAAAAAGGCTATAAGGAATCTAGACTAGAGGAATGATGATTTCCTAGTTTCTAACTCATATGGTGGGATTTTCAAACTTTTTCAATCCCTGGGCAACAGAAGCTTGTTATGAATTTGAGGCGTAATCTTACATGATCTACTTACTCTCCTAGTGATCATATCAGACAAATTAATCTGGCCACACACACAAAAACCCAACCACAGCTATGGGCACTAACCAAAAGCAAAAAGGACAGCCAAGCAGTATAGAGATCAGTTGTTAGTGGACATAAATAGTTTTTGGAAACTTGAGTTAGAGAATTGACACCTTCCCACCATGTTTTTAGAATACTCCTACCCTAGACAGCAAATGCATCATGTTCACTACCTGCTTGGATTTCTACCTAGGAAACAATGGCAGTGAATTCAGAGCTCTGTTGATCTCAGGAAGTGTCACAGCATGTGCCACAACAGCAGACTAAACAACCACAATACACAGAGTATCACCATACAGTAACAGAAGGCTTCAACCCATACAGAGTAACACCATTCCACTTCAGAAGGCTTCAGCCCATACAGAGTAACACCATTCCACTTCAGAAGGCTTCAAGCATCTGCCCTTCTTGTACTTTAGCCCAACCTTTTATACCGGTCATGGTTCATGCATTGCACCTGTGTGCCTGCTGTTCCCCTAGGTGATTGGTCAGCACACCTGGGCACTCCAGGTCTCACTGCTTTCAATGTTGTTCACCTGCTTCTCACAGCTGCACCCATTGGGGATGAGGCTCTGCTGCAGTCCCACTCCCAATTACCACAAACCGGGTACCTACAAAGAAGGTCATAGGAGAACTACTAGGAACTGACCAGCTTTTGAAACATTCTTGTACCAATAAACTCATTTAACATCTGTTGTAAGCCGAAACCCTCATGGTGCCTCATTGAGCTTCTTCTGCCTCATTGCATTTTTGTTTATAATATGAGGCTATATTTTCAAGTTGTAGCTGCGTCTAGAATCTCCATACAAACTAAAAAGAAAGCTAGAAATACAGAACATTGATTTTTCTTTTTCCTTTTTGCTTTTTTTAAAAAAAAAGCTACAAGATTTCATGGCAAAATGATTTAGAAGAAAAACACTGCAATTTCAAAGATGTCCTACAAAAGATGAACAACAAGATTCAAAGTAACACATTTCTTCTATGGAGCATGCTATATATATTTTGTAGTATTTGTGACTGAATTTCTACAGAGCAAAAACTAAATTGCACCTGTGAGAAGATGACCCTCCTATTGGCAACTTACATCAGTTTTCCAGTTTTCTCTTTCTCAGCCAGTTGATGTCTACTGATATTTTATCAGAACCCTTTTAGGTATGGCAAATGTTTGTTTCTATATAGAAATACATAAAAGCAGCACTCCCAAAAATTGATCAAAGCTTGTATTTCTCAACACAGGCCAAGTTTTCCCAACAACCACTGAGAACTTCTGCACCATTACACAGTTGCTTGACACATCACAGCTGAGATAAATGCCTCAGGATCTGTGGCATGATGTCCTTCCAGAGACATTCCAAAGGCCTAACGTCCTTCCAGAGACATTCTGCAAGTCTGTTTCAGAAGCAGAGTTATGGAGTCCTGAGGAAGTGCATAGGACAAGCTCTTTCTGCAGAACTGCAGCTTGCTGTCAGCCTGACACAATTCTGGCCTATTGAAGATAATGTATTCCAGTGAAATGCACAAACACATCTCAGAGCTGACACATCAATGCCAAGATCCACTCCCAGCTGGCAGTGTGGACAGGTTGCAGTAGGTTTGGCTTCTTCCCATCCTCTAAGACTATCCCAGACAGCTTCACACCCTAAGCATACTTGCATGTCCTTGTGCCAAGTTCCAGGTTTTCATGTTACAAAGATATGTCATTTCACAGGTTCTGAATTCATCACTTCTACCCTGGATTATGTTTGAGTGGGACTGAGGCTCTGCATGGGGCTTGCAAGAGATTTATGGCAACTACTACAAGCATGCTGTGGTACTTGGCCTCGGTTCCCTGACACAGTTCCTGGCTCCATTTCACCTGGAACAGAGGCTCAGATTTCTTCAGCCTTGTAACAGAAAGGCAAGAAAATCAGCAAGATGTCCCACTCTTTCAGAGATGCTCCCCTCATTCCCCACACCAGTTTTCACCTACACCCTCAATATTCATGAAGGACAATAGAATCTGTGTTTTGCTGCCCCTTGTATTCCCTCCTTCCTCATCTGTGCCGTGAACTTATTGTCAGGTCTCAGGTGAACTGTTGTGCTTTTGCACTGACCAGTGCAATTGCCTTTACTGCAGTCATCAGCTCAGCTATTCATCCCCTAAAGGAACAAAGATATACTCTTTTTTTTGTCCTTTTCTCCATCGATTGTGTTTTTAGCTGTTGAACCACTCCTAAAGCCATATATAACAAACTGAATTAATTCACCAAAGCCCTTAAGGCACAACCTCAGCATACAAAAGAAACCTGCCTATAAGAAAACAGATTCACCACCTGCAAAATAGGCAACAACACTGCCAAACCAAAAGGATCTGTTGTACCAAAGAAAAAAACATAGAAAACTCCAGTTACACCCTTCTACTGAGTTCAAGTACAGCCACTGGCAAACCAATACTTAAAATGCCAGCATGAAAAGTGCATAAAATGTTAGAGTACTCCTTTTACTATGAGGTTTTAAGAGAAATGTTTTCCTTTTCCTCCTACCAGTATCTGATGTCCCAAAACAAAGGGGGATAAAACCCAAACGCTCATAGAAAACAAAACATGCCATCCATCTTAAAAAAAAAAAAAAAAAAAAGCTTGCAATTTAGAGAAAAATATGTTGTTTGGGCAACATGTATTTAGACGAAAACCTCTTCAGTGTTTCAGTGTTAGCCTAGAATAGAAGTCTGAAAAGCTCTCCTCCACCCAGCACCAGCTAACAATATAAGATTTCCTGGACCCCAGACAGATATTTCTGATTTGTCACGGGAAGTGGGGAAGATGTACTCACTCCACCACTTCCAGCACAGCTGATTGAACCTGGCGCAGCAGCATTACTGGGGCACTGACTAATTGAAACAAATTAATATTGATTTTATTCCATTTTTCACAGTTCCACTCAAGGTCTTGTTTCCCTAGGTTCTGCAAATGCACAGCTCTGCTTTCTAAATTAATCAGTTTTATAACACTATCCCATACAATACAGGTTCTTAACACCAGTCCCAGTAAACAGCAGAAGGAATAACCACAGAATCATTCAGATTGGAAAAGATGTCTCAGATCATTGAGCCCAACCTACTTGATGGTGCTAAGTGCCACATCCAGTCATTTCTTGAGCACTTCTGGGCATGGTGATTCCACAACCTGCCTGGCCTGCTGTTCCAATGTTTAACAATTCTTTCCGTGAAGAAATTCCTCCTGATTCCAAACTGTACCTCCTCTGGAACAGCTTGAGGCTATGTCCTCTCCTCCTGTTGCTAACATGCAACTAAATGCCAGGAGAGGATTAGAGACAGCCAGAAAACCTAAACTGGTCCATTTTACTGGCAGGTCAGAGGGCAAGTGGTAAAGCACACAAATGCCAATCATATCTAATACCCCAGAAACTTGAACCCCAGAGCTCCACAGCAGCAGCACAGACACACCTCTGCCGAGCAGATAAGCCTACATGCTTGTTTTTACATGGTGCAAATGAATGTGCAGTTACCTTTCTACTGGTGCTTTGACAGAAGAGACCTACCCACTTCTGACACAAACTGCAGAGCACACAGCCATTGCCAAATGCTTACACAACATTATCAGCCTAGTTACGAACAGAAAGGTCATTTCTGTTTAACAAAGATAAAACCAAAGCTGTCTTTTAAGCATAAGTGAAGGGGGAAGATGAAACAAATATACCTTTTCTCTTCATGAAACCAGGAAAATAAAAGACATTCGTAACAACATGATTTATAGATCACTTTTCCTTGGTTTTCTCAGGGGAAAGATCAGAAAGAGCCATAAATAGACTTATAGGCAGACTAACCCATTTAAATGGTAAATTGCAATCCAATCTGGCATGGGTTAGAACATTAGTGCATGGCTTTCCTATCTGTTGACACCCCAGCAAAATCTTTCAATTAAAATGAAATTGCTTTTCTGCTGGTGATACAGAAGAGAGTTTGGGTGGGGTTTTTTCTTCAATCCTAACATTTTCCATTGGCCTGGGCATCCCTGAGAAATTAACTTTCCAGTGATCTGCCTCCTCCCTTTCCATGAAGAGTTTTGCTACAATTGCTACAGGGGCTTGGATGAGCAGGTTTCCTAAGTTGCCTTGCATTGGTCAGGTGTCAGATTCCAGTTCAGAAAGTATCAAGGTCTTAAGGTAGGTGTGCCCGACCAAGACACCATTCCAGGGAATGGCAGACTGCTCAACACGTCTGTCTCTTGTGTATCACTCACAACATCTCATAATACTTGTCTTCACACCCTCAAAGGTGGGTCAAACCTTTCAAGCAGTTGCAGTCTCCTGTAATACCTCACAATGCACTGGAGCATGAGGTGCTGCACAGGTGACAGAGCTCAAGGCTCACCACTTCAAAGTAGAACACAGATTAATAAAAAGAGCATAGGGACTCCACTCCATAGCAAAACTTTGGAATTTTGTGTTGTTAACCACTGCATTGCATCTGTCCAAAGCTGGCAGTTCAATTAAATATATAATTTCAGATATTCCAGAGAGGAACCTAAATAATTCAGCATAAGTGTCAATGAAGCAAAATTCCTTTACATATCATCCCTGTACTGATTTTAGAAATTCCTAGCCAGCTAGTGAAGGTCAGGGAGGAGAGATTGGATGTGTTTATTGTAATCAATGCTGAAGCCTCAAATTTAACATTTAATAAGGTCTCTAATATTTAAACCACAAGTCACGAATCCTGGCAATGACATATGCAGATAAAAATTAGAAAATATAATAAATAATGAGTACAGCATGTGAGCAAAAACCCTGTGAAGAATCTCAGCACATTCCTTAATAGTTTGCTTAAGCAGTTTTATCAAATTATCTCTTCTTCTTCCAAGGGATGTACTAACTCAGCAACAAGTGGGTGTGCATTTAGATGTGATGAAAAACCTACTAGTAAGCCCTAAAAATATGCTCCGGTTTCTTCCCAACACCATCTGTATTGAGATAGGATTAGTGGTTTTTTAAAAATATTCCAGCCCACATTTCTTCATCAGTTCTCTTAGTGTTTCATATTGAACTTTCCTCCTGTGGCCCTCAAAGTTTAAGCACTCCCCCACAGTCCTTCTGCTTGCCATTTTCCCCATCATATTAGAGGAAATCTCTCACTCATGGAAATTCTTCTGTTATCAAGTCCCATAATGGTACTTCTCTTCCAACAAAAAACACAATAAAATATGGCTCTATTGCATTGATACTTTGCAGCTATCTTGGAAAATCCTTTAAAGAGAGGCTATGCTAAAAAGTAAATAAAAATTAATTAAAATTAAAATATAAGCAATGTCATTTCAACATTTTTATATTAATAGACAGAAAAATGAAACACTTCCATTTCTTTTCCTTCAGTTCAAGAGATTCATCTCTTCTTGTGCCAGTTGAATTACTTTGAAGTTATACTTGCACGCAGAAACTATTTCCACTCTCTTTCCACTTCTCCTTGGCATTCACTGCTCCCAAAAATATTAATAAAACTTTGTATAAATAAATTCAAACACCTCCGGCGGGAAACAGACAGAATCTGTAACTGTCCTGAAGGTTAATAAGCTAGAAATAAGACATTGACACTTTGCATGGTTATGTGAATGAAATAAACATAGAATTCCATTTTCCATCTCAAAATGGCAAAACAGACACCTACAGAATTAGTGCTACCTGGTTTTTATTGCCATTAAATGCATCTGCAGAGTAGCAAACATTTGGGGGTAGAGATGTGTTTCAAGTGACTTACCCCAAGTCACCATGAAAACAGTGACTATTTTATTGCTCTGCAAATATATTTACTGTAACTATATGTGAAAGTTGCTGAGAGGGCTAATTCTAGTAGAAAAAGGAAAAGTAAGAATTAAAAGGTCATTTTTCTTCTTAAGAGGAAGTACTGGAACTGGGGGCAGGAGTTAGGGGGACAAGCAGGGAGAAACCAGTCATGCAGATAAGCAGGGCCAACTGGCTTCCTTTGATGAGGTGGGTGAGGAAGTACTAATTTAAAAACCCAAGGTGAATGACAAAACATCTACAAATAAGTTCAAGATGCTGGAGGTGCCAAGTGTGACCTCACCATCTGGAAGTCTTCCAACTTCTGATTCAGTCCAGAGGAGTCTCTTCAAAACCCTCCTAAAGAGCATTCAGCCATCAAAACACAGAGATACCAGTTATATCACAAATACCATAGCTCCAAGGCTTGTTCTTTAGAAAGGTGTGTAAATATACTCTGTGTGTGTATACATTGAAAACTGATGGAAAAACAATGTGCCTTTTTGATTATTTAACTTGATACTCTGCTCCATTATATCTGAACTTAATTTATTAAAATAAAAGTCAAAGAAATATTTATAGGCATCACAGAACACTTCCAAGAACAAAAAGTGTTTCTGTTTCATTCCTTGTGAATGTCCTTAACTAGTGCCAGAAAAAACACACTATTGTGCTAGCCAAAATGAAACTAATTGGAGAATTAAAGTCTTTCCTAATACTGGAACAGAATTCATTCTAATATACATCATTTGTACATTAATCAACACAGATAAGCCATCACTTATAACACCAATCTATTTGACAAAATAACTTCTCTAGTTCTGGGCCTGTCACTGAGCCATCTCCCAACCATTGCAATTAGCTCCCAGTCAAACATACTGGCTCCCATTCAACAGCAAAGTTTAGAAATCTCTGACTTTGTGACTGAAAGCATGTTCCCATTTCTAATCACGCAAAGAAGGGCTAACAGAAGGAGAAAAAAGAGTGAAAAAAACATTATCAAAACAGGTCAGTCAATATAGTGAGTTTAAAACCTAACCTATTAAATCTCAGTCTGATCAGAACACAGTGAAGATTGCTGTCCTTTTTTCCTGTGGGAACTTGTACATGGGCAACTGCCAGAGAAGAGATATCTTGTAGGTCTTTTTTTGTAATGTTCTTTTACCGACAACATCTAAGAAATGAGATTTTCCCATATACTCCTGTCAGAGAATCAGTTTGAGCTACCAAGATGGTCAGAAATCTGTCCTGAATAAGCCATCTGAAAGGAAAAAAACAAACGGTAACTTTTTCAGGGACTTGGAAAAATGAAAGAGTTACAAGGGCAGAAATAATAACTTATTTACTATAAAAAGGTTATCCTAGATAACCTAGATGCATTTTTTATAATGGAAGTTGCATAATACTGCATCTACATGACAATTTTACGTGGTCGTGAATATTTCCTACTTTTGTCACAGCTTATCGTAGGATCAGCTAATAAACAGGCCTGCTTCACCCACTAAAGCTTTAGTCTGGAAATTCCACAGAACAGCTCATATAGCAGAGATGAGGTCTTGAAACAGTTACTGATGCTATTATAAGCAGTTTCAGAACTTATTCGAATGTTTTAAGTCACAGCCAGAAATTCGGTGTAAGATTTGGGAGTCATGCACAGATATCTACCCATATGTCATGTCACTGAAAACCCTTTGTGGATACTGAGCAGCAATGAAAATGTTAAATAGCAAATCAGCTAAGCCTGGGTAGGTAAATAATTGAGTCTGGTGAGTTTAAGACAAGTGGACTACATTAGAACCCAGTAATTACAGCTCTTCATTTTATCAGCTTTAGTGAAACTCTTGCACGCTACACCAAGAATAAGACTTTGGGAACATGGCAGCAACAGAATGGTCCTGGAGGATTTGTTGGTATGAATGATAACACACCTCACCTTACCTTATCTTTGACAGCTACTGAAAGGGAAAGTTCAGGCTGAATCACAGAATCAGTCAGGTTGGTATAGACCAGAGTGGGTCACCTGGGCCAGCCTCCCTACTCAAGAAATCCCTGCACAATTTAAATCTCAGCATTATTTGATAAATATTATTTTTTTTATACTCCTAATGCCAGTAGATGGCATTCCAACTCAGGAGCCTTGCCCACAGTGTACAGTAACAAACATGAACTCTCACCCTCATTCAGCCAAGGTCACCTGGAAAGCTGAAATTCATGTGCTGAAGATTGAAAGATACTCAGATAGAAAATCTGTTACTCTTAGAGGTAAGAGGTAGCTTAAATCCCTACGTGTTTGAAAGACCATTTCATATCTGCTGTTGTACAGCTGTATTTGTAATGAATGTTTTTAAAGAAATAACTTTGTTCATGTATTTTGAAAGCCAACTTTTTCTATTTTATCTCTTTTCTGTTCAAGGTCTTATGTTTCTCCAAGCGTACAAAAAATCTCACCATAATGACTGAGTTGTTTAAAACTATTTTTTTCCTGTAACAGCAGAAATTCTCTCCAAATTATTTCCTTTTTTCCTTCTTTGGTTGCAGGATAATGTTGAAAACTGCCCTTATTTCCTCCAAATAGCAAGATGAGCCCTCTTCTCTGTAATGAAAAAAACACTGTAAAGAGTGGAGCTGGGTTCTGTCTGGTGCTCGGGTGAATAACGGCGGCATCAACATAAGGGCGACACCATATGCAGGCCCTGCAGGCATGCTCTCTAACTTACCCCTCACTATAAAGTCATGGGGCAGCTTTAAATAAATCCTTCTCTCAGGTCCTGCTGGCACACTGAAGGGAGTCACCAGGAGTGTACAGCCAGCCAGCATTTCCTCACACAGCTGGCATTCACCATGTCACCATGCACGCGGCACCTGGCCAGACTGCCTGGTGACCGCACTCCAGGGAGAAAACAGCTGTGCCAGCCCCTTCCCAGCAAGGAGCCCTGTGCCTGGAGATGTGCTCCTGGAGTGCTCAGAGGACCATGTTTGGCCCCTGTCACAGCACCCCAACAGCTTTCCAGCAGGGAGGGTGTTTTTGTGCTTGAGGTGACCACAGTGACAGGAGCCCAGGACTCGCTTCACAGCAGGAGTGAACCCACTGCAGGGTGTGCTGCAGAAATGGGATTTCCTGCACTTCCTTGGAGACTGAAGAAGTCAAATACCTCAGTTTCTAACAGGATGCCATGACAGATGCCCCTTCCACCTGAAACTGCAGCTAGAGCAACCAGGCAGGAGGGAGGGCGGCAAGGACACGACTAGGCTGGGTACAGGGCAGGCTCTTGATCCAACACAATAAGCAGAAATGAGGTGTTACACAAATCAAATGTCTTAGATCCCTTTCTCAGAGCTCTGTGGGTTCACAGCTGACTCCCTCCAACAGATATTTCATGCTGTAAATCAAGCCTGAGCCTCTGCATCTGTAGCCACAGTTCAGGAAATCAGCTCATTCAGTCACACACTGAGAACTGCTGCTTCATGGTGCAGCAGCTCCTGTCTGCAGTCTAACCTTTGCATGCAACAGCTGCTTCGGAAGTGAAATCAAAGACTGCCCTTAACAAAGTCATCGTTGGATGATCCTGTAGTAGAAGGTAATTTTACATTGCCTGATCCTGGGTAGGTTTTTTGTTATATTATTTTGTCTGTTTTGAATAAAAAGAATTTTTAAAAAAAGAGAGAGAGATAGAAAGAGGGGGGGAAAAAAACCAAGTAGCTTTTCAAGCTGTTTCCCAAAACACAGGGTCAATATATTTTTAATACTAGTAATGAATCTGAAAATTCATTCAGTGATCACAAGTTACCACTATCATCTTGTTCCTATAGATTTTTTCCTACAGTCAAAATCACCTTTCTTTCATTGCTGAGCCCACTCTCCCTATTACTCGTGGTATGGAACAAGTCTTGACTTCACACTACTAGATATGCTGACCTTCAACGCCTCCTGTTCCCTGCAGAAAAATCTTCAATTCTGTTTGACCTGGGAAGAACTTAACAAGGTCTCTATAGTCCTCGCATACATAAAAACCTTCTATCAAAATTGAGTTCTTGTGACCTGAGCCTTCCAAGCCAACAATAGAAACTCTAATATTCGTGGAACAAAGATTTTCTTTTCCCAATTTGCGTACCTTGAGTGTTGTGTTCAAAGATAAAAGCATTGTTTTATCAAAAGCTGAGTCCACCAAAAGCCATGGCCTTATGCAATATGCATGTACAATAAACACATTCCATGGTGTATGACATTGAAGGCTTGGAAATATTGAAGTATGCATTACCAATCTGAATAAAGATAGGTCAGCTGGATCTGAGTTACAGCTGCGGTTTGCAAAGGTTATAAGTGAATGTCACCTTAAATACATCTGCATTGCATTAAAGTAAAAACTCCCAATTACTGAACGAAGAAACAGAAGGGAATAATTCCGATTTAAAGTGGCTCCTGCAGGGCAGGATTGTCATAAAAACTGGGTTACAAGATCTGTGAGTTGGCCAATGGCAGAGTTTAGTCTAAAAATAATAAATGGATAGATGTACCAAAAAAAAATACTCTTGAATTCTAATTAAAGGCTAATTTTGCATACTACCAAAAACTTTGGCAAAAGGCCCAACTGACAAAGCAAGAAGCAGCTAATGAATTAAAATTTAAAAAAAAAATCCGAAAAGCAGAAACAGGGACAAGCAACAAAGGAGGACTATAAAGTATTGCTTAGGCAATCAGGGATGGTGTCAGTAAAGACAGAGCCCAGTTAAAACTCAAGCTGCCCAGGGGCATAAAAAGTAAAAGGAAGAGAATCCTATAAGCAGCCTAGCAGCAAACTGAGGTACAAAGGAAATGTGAGACTGGTATTTAACGGGAAAATACTGAAAGATTTTTTTTGCTTCAGTCTTCAAAACATTTCCAGACTTCCGTACACACCTGCGGTTTGAGGAATGAGGAAACACAAAAGTAAGAGAGTTAAGGACTATTTGGAGACATCGGGTATATTCATGGCTACAGAGATAGATGGGACACACAGAAGGACCATTAAAACCTGGGTGATATGATTGTGAAGCACATCATCATAAGCACACATCCAGGGAAGTCCATGGAAAGCGGCTAAATATTGCAGTCATCTTTAAGAAGGCCGCAGAGGACCTGAAGAACTAAATTCTGGCCAGCTTCAACTCAGTCCCTCAAAAGACCACACAGCACAACTCTTGAGGATCCATTTCCAAACAACTGAAGGACAAGTAGGCAGTGAGGAAAAATGTGGATTTACAAAGGGCAGATCAGCGCTGATAATCTGCTTTCTCTAATGAAATTACTTGCTATGTGGACAAGGAGGCAGCAGTGAATAGGACATGCACACCACAGTGACTACATGCATCAAAGTCACCAGTTTTATCATTGTAAGAACTTCTCCCATAATGTCTACAAGTCACAAGTACCATGCCTCAGCTGCAAAAACAGCTGTGGCTGCTCCAGCCTTACACAATCATTTGCTTCTCTTTCCTGACACTTTGAACCTCCTGCCTCAGATTTGCCTGTTTTCACTGAACCATAAAATGGATAAGGTTGGAAGGGAACACAGTGGGTCATCTGGTCCAATCTCCCTGGTCAAGCAGGGTCATCCTAGGGCACATGGCACAGGATTTCTGTCCACAGGGTTCTTGAATATCCCCCGTGAGGGAGACTCCACATCCTCTCTGGGTAATCTGTTACAGTGCTCACTCCCTCACACAGTAAAGAAGCTCTTCCTCATGTTCAGGTGGAACTTCCTGTGCATCACATTCTGCCCGTTGCTTTCTGTCCTATTGCTCAGCAGCACAAAGAGCCAGGATCCAGCCTCTTGATGCTCTCCCAGGGGTATCAGCTGCTCCTCCCAGCTTTGTGTCATCAGTGATCTTGCTGAGAAGGCATCTGCCCCTTCACCCAAGTCATGCATGAACAAGTTAAACAGTACAGGGCTCAGTATTGAACCTTGAGGGATGCCAAGGTTAGTGACAGGTCTCCAACTAGACTCTAGTTTTGCCTATTTCATGCCATAGCACATGCCATAGCCACAGCCCTCAGATGAGTATTCTGTAGAGACGCTTAACTGTACGAGACATAGGACAGTGATTAGGTGTGATGGTCCTCTTGTTCTATGAACTGATAATTCTTTATATATTCTGTGGGGGTTTGTTCCCAAAAATGAACCTGGAGTTATCAGAAGCATTCAATCAATCCTAAAAATGCTAACTTAAGTTTTCTTCTGGTCATTTTACACCTTCAAGACAATTGTCTTCTTGTATTAGTTCCAGTTGAGTAAACATTTTGGGCAAGACTGTGACCAGCCCCTAGACACAACACATCCCATTCCCTTTAGTCAATCACAGCCTGTTTTCCTCTTTTCGCAGACACAAAAAAGAAAAATATGTATGCAAATCAGTGTCTGTATATTCAGTTTCTTCTTGTTTTGTATATGTGTTAAAAGATGAGGATGAAAACAGGATCACTGTGCTGAATTCCCTCTCGTGTTTATTGTGCACATCTTAAAAGTTCACTTTTTAAAAAGAATATGCTATGTTACACCTAGGGGACTTCCAATTTCACATTAATTTTTTGTAACTCTTTTTATATGATTTCTTCATAGAATGTAAAAAATCTTTATGACAGGTTGTTTCCTTTAGAGTGTTGCCATTTTTATCATAAAAGTTCAAACTTAAAAAATAAAGAAAGAAAATATTGGTGTGTTTTTCTAAGTGAGTGTGAATTTAACTAAAATTCTACATTGATTGGGCCCATGCTTTTATGGATATGTCCTGGTTCCAGCAGGGATAAAGTTATATTTCTTATATATATTTCTATATTTCTATAGCTTTCTTAGTAGCTGGTACAATGTTGTGTTCTCATTTAGTATGAGAATAATGTTTGATAGCACACTGATGTTTTAGATGCTGCTAAGTAGTGCTTAGCCAAAGTCATGAACATTTCCTAGTGCACAAGAAGCCAGAAGGGAGCAACAGCAGGACAGCTGACTGAACTGGCCAAAGTGATATCCCGTACCATAGAATGCCATGCCCAGTATATAAACTGGGGGAAGCTGGCCAGGAGCTGACAATTGGTGCTCTGGGATGGACTGGACATTAGTCAGCAGGAGGTGAGCAACTGCATAGTGTATCACTTGTTGTTCTTGGGTTTTATTCCTTTCTCTCTTTCTCCTTTTTATGACTATTATTATTGTTGCTACTGGTTAAAGGAAGATGTTGTATTGTGAGGCAAGTACCAGTACTTAATGCTAAATAAAGAAAAATAAGCCCTGCTATTTGCATTGTGTGTTTTTGTAGGTCTGCAGGATCAGGGCAACTTAAAGAAAGTTAAACCACAACAGGACATAAAAGAGGAACAATCAAAGACACTCGATCACACCAGTAACTAACTGGAACAAGAATCAGACCAGAAGCTTCACGTATCTACTGCCGTCTGGAGGTTTGCTACAGGCAATGCAGTGATGGAAACACTCCCACTCACTGGAAAGCTGCAAATCCATATTACTATTTTCTCTGCAGTTGGTCTGCTACTGCAATCCTACAAAAACATGAAATAGCAGCCAGGGTGTGGTGGAAAGGGCTTAGCTGTGAGCATTAAGTACTCACACTCATCTCAGAAGAGAATGTTTTCTTTTAAGCAAAGCTCTGATCCTGCAAGAGATTAGCACACACATTTGATCCACACACTGGGCAAAGCAACCACTTATTCCATTGGGATCAAAGCTGCAAAATCAAATTATTCCATTCCTTTGTGAATCTGGAGGCAGAAGCTGTAAAAGTATTCTCTGCATCTTGCAAGGACATGGGAACTGTCAATTGCAATAGACAACGCAGTATTTCAAATATTACATCTTTTTGAAATACTGTTCTATCAGCAAATGAAATGGTTGCATCTAAGATTAAGAAGTTGCAGAAATCTGACTAAAACAGATGTCCTATTTGTTCTGTTCAACTTAATTCCAAGTTATTTCAAGCTCTGTTTTGAATGGCTTTATATCATACATTACCAAATATAGCAACTCAGAAATAAATCCAGACTTATTTATATACACTACTTAACTAGGATGAAGTATAATTTTTCATACCATTGCAACTGGTCTGCTCTGTGGACCTGTCACTCCATATATTTCAGATACTCACATATAGGGAACAATTTAATTTTTTGTTTAATCTGCTTTCAGTCTACTTATTAAGATGGATTAAGCCTTTGAAAGCATCCTGCCCACATGTTTTCTTTTCAGTTAAAATCATCTCTCAAAAAATACTCCCTGTGTGCTTATACATGTAGTTTTGCACCATGGCAAAAAGAGCATAGGAAGCAGAGAGCTTTCAGTCCACCTCCTGCGGTCTATGAAACTATTCCATTTGGGCTGCAATTATGCTGGATAACAGGAGCCTGTGTAAGGACTTGTTTCTAAATTAGTAAATTCTCAACTCCTTTTCAAGTCAAAAAAAGCCCTCTACACAAGATCCTGGGTTACCAGCTGTAGGTGGGCCTGCTTGAACAGGCTGGACAACAAGGTCCTTTCCAGAGGTCCTTTCCAACCTTCACCTTCCTGTGATTCTGTAAAAAGTAGCACATACAGTAAAAGGACACTCTATCCTGCAGCAGCCCACATGTAATTACCAAATCCATCTATTTTCTACAGTTATCTATTAGGGTTGTATTCTCCCTTTCTCAAGGAAAATTCTTTTGTATTCCTTAGCCAGAAAGAGGATATGAGGTTAGTAAGTCACTTTATCACTTCGATCTGGAAGCTGAGTTTGTGCACCTGTGATCAAAAGTATCCTGTCAACATGTGACTAGCACATCTCATAAGTACAAAGTAAATCAATTTCAGGTATTCACAAAGGAAAGGAATAACAGCAGAACATTCATGCACTAAAATTTCAGCATAACCATTTATTTTATTGCAGTCAGCCAAATTATAAAAATAGCAATCACAGTGTACTTGGCTCGATCTGCTTTGGATGGGCCAAAAATCAGAAAACAGAATAAAGTAAAGATCTTTTTGCCAGGAACACACTGTATAACCTATTCTGCAAGGGCTGCAGTAGTCTGCTCCACCACGCATTCACAGCACAGCTGTGCTTCTGGGGCCTTTTTGCCTTCCTTGGAAACAGCCACTAACAACTGCTTGCTCTAGGATGCCAAACTGGTGCTGATAATCAAATGAAAGCTCCAGGGTGTCTTGCTAGCATTTCACATTAAATTAGCTTCCTGATTGGAACATAGCAAGGATTTTTTCTGCTTTGGTTAGATTGGCAGGGACCTCCAAGGTTCTTCATTTCACATGGCTAACTTGTTCTACCACCTGGGCATTTCACTTAAAATTCTTTGCTATTGCAGAGAATCCCAGACACTGACACATGCTTTCACTCTCAGCTGCTTTTTCTGCCATATCACAGAGCAAATTTAATCTTACATTTTTGAGAGAAAAGTTAGTCTTTCAATAGATGTTAAAATATCTTTTGTGGCTGATATCTCATTCACAGAGGAAACAGCAAAACATAGACCTGCCTGAGCAAAGTCTCTGTTACACAAGTACAGCTGTGGGGACAAAGCTGATGGCAATCTCTCTTTCCAGACCCATCAGCACTCCAGTGAGAAAATGCTGGATGTTCTGCAAATGGTTTTAACTTCAAGGAGACTGTGATAAAACTCTGTTTCTAAATGACAAAATACACATTCTTCAGAGTTTTGCAGTAAGTTATCTTTCTCATTTCTGCTTTTACAGGGCGAAAAATGGAGAACAATTCCATTGTCTGGTTCAATGTCATCATTTAAAGGGTGTCATCTCCATTTATCTCCTCCTCTAGCAGGTGAGTGGGAGCAAGTCTGAAATGAGAAGTTATATCCCCTCATGCACAAGCACTGCTCATACCACATCTGGGCTATTTTCCCCCTTAGTGCAGTGTGTAAACCTAGAGTGTAAAGAAACATCACAGCAACTTGTGTGGGAGGGTCACATTTTGATCCTAACTGGACTGGCAGCACTGCCTGAAACCATGAGTCACATCAATAGCCTCAGCTTGGCCCTTGAGAGCCAGTTTGGCCAGCTGTTAGTACCTCCCCTTGCAGTTTGTCTCTCACATCTGCTCTTGGACAAACGAGTTTGTCAGCAGCTGGGCTTCCATGCAGACAGCAACTGCGGTAGCAAGAAGAGATCTGAGGGTCATTCACTGCTCTTTCAGCCGTTTCACTGCACACCAGACAAACACAGCAAGTAGTATTCTGCCCACCTATAAACTTCCTGTAAAGTTTTCTAGAAAAAATGCAAGTCCTTTTAAAAAACAGGCCTAACAAAAGTATACCCAAGGATGAATAAAGACCAGCAGTGTCATAAATGCCTTGTAAAAATACTTCATTAGCCAGGTGTGACATGTCTGCAGATTAGGATAGCACAGCTTAACTGTTCATGTTTCAATTAGTAATTCAAGCTATCCTGTTATGCTGACATATATAGCAGGAAGAAACAATAAAAAAGGGACAAAACAATCTGTCTCCCATGGAAGCACTTGCATTAGGTCACACACCTTAAAATGTTCACAACAATTCAGAGCCAAGACTCAAACATACTTGTGCTGCTACAGAAAACAGCAAAACCCACACCAGCTCAGGGTATGCAGCTGAAAAGGAACTCACAGTTGAATGCTAAAAACATAAAATCCTCTTCTTTGGTACTTATTAAATGCAAGGGCTACTTCATACCAATCTAGTGCCATCTAAGCTTTTCTGAGTCTCTGCCTAGTTTTTCACACATGGCTATGCTCCTTTGCTAAACTTTTACTAATAACTCTATAAAAGCAATGCAGTTCCATATGCTATCTGTAGACTATGAGCTCTGGTACATGAGTCACTGGCATGTTTCCTGAGGTTGAAATGTTGGTAACCACAAAGAGGTGAGCTCTAACCCAGGAGGAAGTGCATGTTCTGGGAGTTCAGAGGCTGTCCCAATTTTATTTTGAACCCACTTCAACAGCCATTAATGATTCCAAGTTATCCTGATCACATAATTCACATACATGCTTTGGAAGTGGTAAATCCCTTGAGTGGTTGTCTGTTCCCAATATTCAGGAAATGAGACCATGACAGGGCTGTCATGCCTGGACTCTGTAAGACACAGGTTCTTCTTCTAGTAAGGTATATTGATATTGGTATATTGGTATATTGGTGTTTGCCATTCTCTAGCCAAAGAAACATTCCCTAAATCTGCACAGTTTCAATGGATTAAGCTGACTGCAAATTATGACATAATGTACATATTTCTCCCCAGGAAAGCCAAAGAACAGCTTACTGCTTGTTCCACACATATTAGCCAGCAAGCCAAGTCTTACCCTGCTTCATGGCAAGTGTACCACACAGCTGGATACCTCCAGGCAGTCATAGAAAAGGATGGAAAGACACACAAAACGAACAATCTGTAGGCATTGGGGACAGCCTTCTATATTAAAGTGTGCAGGGATTATTTTGCTTAATTTTTTCTAAAATCAATTTATGAACATTGATTAAATTATCTTTTAGCATCACAGTTCTTCCTTCAGACAGAAGCTTACACTATTAAGAACAATCTGCTATTTTAAACAAGATTTTAGATTAAATTCAGAGCAGAGCAACAGCTTCATTAATTTTTCCATCTGTTCTGATCAGGCTTGTAGGCTTTCCAGTAACATTTAACTTTTCTATGAACACAAAATGCCAAAAGCTAAACAGCTCAATTCTATTGTGCTTCACAATCTGACAGGAGGTAGTATCATAACTTGCCTCAGATTTGATTGAACAGGATAGGATTCTCATCACTGTTCACCAACTATTCTATTTAACTAAGGAAAAGAGGGAATATTGAGAAATGCAATTTTCCTAACATTGATGCCAGCCATAGGATCAGTCATTGATGTCACGGTTCCACACACCAAGGTGTGAAGTTCTAGGAATTTAACAGTATTTGTATTTCTAGGCAAATCCACATGCCTTTAAGCAACTTCAACTTTTGGTTGAGCTTGTTAAATCTGTGTCTAAACCTGGGAGTTATCCCATCCAAGCATGAGAAGACAGTCTACAGTTAACAATCCAGTACCTTTTCCTCAGGAAGAGGAAAGCAAATTATTAACAGCTGATATTAAAAAAAACAGAAAATACAAAACTGAGAGTAGCTAAAAAAATCCAATCCTAGACTCTCAAAAAAGAGATCCTGAAACTGTATTGTAACAGATTAAGCTACTGGCAAGTATTTCCAAAGGTTCTTAACACACCGACTGCACCAGCCCAAGTTCTGTGAAACAGGAGCAGCCAAGAGGCCAAGCCAGGACATTTATCACAACAGCTCAGAGTCAGCAAGAAACCAAACAGCCGAGGCTTGTTGTCTTGCTAGTGAAAGAACAGAGCACTGTCAAAGATGTTCTGACCTTCTTTCCAGCATACTTAAATGTCTATGTGGATGGCAACAATTCTGGCTTTGAGGTCCAGTCAGAAATACTTCAGGAGTTTAAAGGTTTTTATACATATTAAATTATCATCCACATTTTAGATTATGGCTTCTATTGCTCTAAATGGCTTGCTTCAAAATAATTAACCACCATTTCTCTTCCTGAATGAAGGGTAGCTCTTACACTTACAAGGTACAGAAAACTTCCACCTAATCTTTAGGACACTGACAATAGGAGTTTTGTGTTGTGGGCTGATCTAAACACATGAATGGCATACATATAAATATAAAATAAATGAACTCGAGTTCAGGACTTAAGGCACTGGAAAGAGAAGAAAAATTTTGATGGTTGTGTAGCATGCACAGCCTGTAAAGGTGTGCAGAGAAATAGGAAGCAGGCTAGAAGTAAGCACTGTCAATCACAATGTGCTTTTTCTATATGTCCTAACACCAGACAAGAGAACATCAAAGAACAGGAACAGCTGCTATATTGCTGTGAGCTCCATCTGATTTTATGATCCTGGCAAAACTTTAACTTCAGAATCTCCCATGTTGCTCTCTGAGACAAACTTATTTCCCAGATGGCAATGCTTCAGTTTTATACATGTCAAGTGAGGAACTTCAGATCAAGAACAGATCTTGCACTGTTCTCAAACTCACAGCCCGCCTAACAAAACGAAGAAAGCAGCACCTGGCTGCTTGTTCCCCCACCTCTGACTTGCCATGGATAATTTTCAGTCTTTAACTTTGCAGTCGTTAACAGAACAGTCAGCAACTGTTTTATCCCTTGCTCTGCAGAAGGTTAGCTCTTCCAAGTCTTTTTTTCAAAAACATTTGACCAACTATTCATCTGATTTCCAATCTGTTTCTAGCCAAAATCAAATGTTCAAAGGAATCATAAATAGATCAACTTTGAATGTCATGAATTTTGCAATTGGTAAAAACTTTTCACCAAGAAACCCAGAAATACAGATAATAGCAAGGACTTCAAATTGTAGCAATTTATATTTTTAAACCACTTTCTCTCGTAGCGCAACTCTACAAACACATTAATTTTAAATGTTGATCAATTCTCAGTGAACAGATGGCTTCCTTCCCTTACTATAACTCACCTAACCTATGCCAATGTGCAAGGGGTATTAGATCAAGTAGATCTAATACTGATCTACTGATGAGCCTTATTTCAATCCCTGGTAAAGTTGCAGAGTCTGTAATAAGACTTAGGAGTCTATGGATAGGTATGGACATTTTGGAAAGAATCGGCATGCTTCTTAGGAAGGAAAATCCTGTCTCACTAACCACAGAGTCTTTGGAAGAGGTGAATAAACAGAAAGAATAAGGTGATACATCAGACATATCTGGATTTCAAAAAAGTCCTTGACAATGTTAAATACTTGATAAGCTAACGTTGCTAAGACATTGGATTAAAAAAAACTATTAAAAGGTGAAAGCTGGTTAAAGGAAAGAAAGCACAAAAGAACTCATTCATTATCATGACTTGGTGATGAATTGATTTATTAGGCAAACAGTACCTAATGATCAAATAAACTGGACATATTTAGTGTTTCAAAAAAATTTAAGCTGTTTATTAGCTAAAACAAAATAAAGTCAAAAAGGCTACTGAATTATCATCTTCTAATCTGCCACTACCATAAACCATTCAGTACCTCTGGAAGTTAAATTAGTTTGATACCAATTATTACAAGAACAAAAAAAATGAAGTTATTCTAAATTTTATCACTGCTACCTTTATTTCCACACTTCATTTCAAGAACTGACAGAAACCAGCGTAATAAATACAAAAGTGAGAGAAAAACATGTATTTTATTTGTATTGAGGCAAAAGGAGCTCATCTCATTTAGAGAAAAGAGATGGAGAGCAAATGACTTAATCACGTTTTTAAGAATTTACGGAAAACAGAAAAACCATCTTCATGTTTATCACACCAATAAACAACTGAATTTCCTACGAACTCTCTGTTCCTTTAGACTTGGCACATTTTTTATTGTCCACTACCACACTTCACATCTTTGCCTGTCAAAATGTTGTATTACCTATGTAAACATCTGTTTTATGTGTAAACTTCAACAAGTAAATGGGAAAGCCTACTAATTTATCCACCCCCCAAAAAATCAAGTATGAACTAAATATCAAATTAATTACATCATATTCTATGTAATACTGTTTCAACAAAAACTATAGCCTGTTGAATTCATAACAAAAAGGATGCAGAAACAAAAAGCAAATGTGCAGTGTCATGCATTAGTCTAATAACATTATAAGGCAATAATAAAAAAGGTAAATTTTATTTTTAACTATACTCACCGAGACAAAAATCAAGCCTTTTCTCTTAGTTCCTTTTAGTAGTGTAGGATTTCTTCTTAGCTCAAGCTGAAAGTGTTAACTTTTGAGCATATTCACCCGTTACTGTGTTTGATAATAGATACTCTGGTCAAAATACATGTGGATTTAAATTTTGTGCAACAGTGGAGTTTATGTTTTTAGTTCAAATTCTTTATGTTGAAATAAAGAAAAACTCTGTTCCCAAGGAATCAAATAGGGTAAATGGGAAGAAATACTTGAAATTAAATACCCCTAAAATAAACAATTCATGAACAGTAATATCTCTGCAGGAAACAGAAGTTCATCAGCCTAAATCAAAAGACTGAGTTAATACTATTCTTACACGCTTTTTGTTGTTGCTTTGTTCACTTCAGGCTCAGATTGAGTGAACAAAAGTAATCACATGGCAGTCTGGAAAGCCAGACATCACCAAAGATTTCATTTATTGTTCAATGGGCTTTTGTACTGCAGAGCATAATCAACCCCAACCATTTTAAACAAGAAACTGAAATCACATCTCAAAGTTATTGCAAATGATCTCAAATTATAGTATCACAGTAATCAAAACGACTGTTCTTTTTCCTCTGCTTATAACTTAATCTACTACCTGTAATTTTTACAAACCGCAGTTCACATTAAAACATTTGGTGGTAACAAAGCTTTTCTTTGAAAACAACACTGCTTTACATCTAGTCAGGCAGCTTGTGCATATCAGAGCATTCTGTCAAGAGAGACACGGAAAAGGGTAAAGGAGAAAAAAGCTGAAATATGGCTGCAGTTTGTCTGTGCCTCCAATGCACTGCAGAATTTCAGGCAGCACTAGAGACAGCAAGTTTCTTCAGATGATCCATAAATACTTGTAAGCTGACATCATCAGTAAGAATGGGTGCTCCAGACTCCTATGAAATAAGGGAAAAAAGGAGAACTGATTATACACATTGTGAAGAAAAAGCATTTTAAGATACAGTATGTTCCATTGAATAAACATTTTATAAATTTAGCAAGATCTTAGAAGCGTATCATTGCTGAAACTCTGTTAAAAAAACCCAGCAGACTGTACATTTACATAAATTTTCATATATTTACATGAATTCAAGCATAAACCACAACTACATTCTGTTCCATATTAACACACAGAGCAATGACTGTACAGCAAGATCTTTACATCAGCCATACAAAACTCGAGAGTTGCCAAATATTAACTTACAAACTTTTAAATGTAAATAAAATTTTTATGGCACAGTTCCTGCATCATTCCTGCCTCAGCAGAGCAAGGAGAGAAACAGTAATATGCAAATGATGCAACCAACAAATAAGTATCTGTCAGTGAAGCTCAAACATATTGAAATGGTGAAAAGAGGAAACAAATCCCCTAAGGATCTGATCTGACACCAACTGAAGGTCATCCAGCTTTCCCAAAGAGAGGTGGGCCTATTCCCTCCTGTGGCTCTGTACCACCTCAGAGAAAGACCAAAAGCATCTGAAAGTCATGAGCAATCAGATCACAAAAGAATTGAAAAAAACTTTTTGGGTGGATTCTTGTAATTTCACAAATTCAGGAAGTTCAAAATGGTCATGTTTTAATTACTATTTTTAAACTAATTTACCAAATTTAACAAAGTCAAAATAAACCAGCAGTTGGCAACTCTGCAAATATTACATAGTAACTCCCTTAAGTCTTTTGAGACCAGTCTACCCCTACTACTTCCATTTACAGATACAGGGAGAATTCCTGTACAGTTCAACAAGTCAACCTTCTCAAAGGTACTAAGGATCCATATTTCTAAATAAAACCAGAGCTGTCAGAACTCTTGTAAAGTCTTCCAAAATACAGACATAAAAATCTTAATGAGGATGTTCAGAACTGGTGCTGTTTTCTGAGAACTGGCCAGAAACGGTTCTCAGTTAATGATCAAGAGGCAAATCCAAGTGCAGCAAGATTTCTTGGATCACAACAACACACAGCCACTCTCAGGGAAGGTACACTAAATTAGCTATCATCTGATGGCAGTGAGATTAAAGGATGGTCTACTTCCAAGGCCGTCAAATGCTAAGTCTGAGCTCTCTTATATAAGAATCACAGAATCATTTACATAGAAAAGACCTCTAAGGTCAGGGAGTCCAACCATTAACCCAGCACTAAACCATGTCCCTAAATGCCACATCTACACAACTCAAACACCTCCAGGGATGGTGACTATCACCTCCCTGGGCAGCCCATTCCAACACTTGACAACCCTTCCCATGAAGAAATTTTTCCTAATATCCAATCTAAATGTCCTCTGGCATATTGAGGCCATTTTTTCTTTTTCTATTGCTTGTCACCTGTGAGAAGAGACCAACTTCTACTTGGCTCCTTCCAGGTAGCTGTGGAGAGTGATAAGGTCTCCCTTGAACCTCTTCTTCTCCAGACTAAGCACCCCCAGCTCCCTCAGCCACTTCTCACAGGACTTGTGCTCCAGAGCCCTCATCAGCTCCATTTCTCTTTCCTGGACACACTCCAGCACCTCAGTGTCCTCCTTGCAGTGAGGGGCCCAGAACTGTACACAGGACTCAAGGTGTGGCCTCACCAGTGCTGAGTACAGGAGAACAATCCTTTCCCTGTCCTGCTGGACACAATATTCTTGATCCAAGCCAGAGTGCCGTTGGCCTTCTTCACCACCTGGGCACACACTGGCTCATGTTCAGCAGCTGTTAATCAGCACTCACAAGTCCTTTTTGAAAATTTCAACTGCATCTTCAAACACCACTCACATAACAGAGATGCACAAAAAGTTTATCATTATTTTCTGAAAATCCTTTCTATACTATTAAGGCCTGCTAAAGTTTAAATAAAATCTTTACTTAGAATATTAAAAACCAAACTAGGCAATTCATCACCAACTGAAACATGTTTTCAGTGGTGTGCGGGTGCCCTCTTCAGGTCAATGTGGACTTTCAGTTGTGCACAAAATAAAATACAAAACAATCCAGGAAGGTCATAAGAAAAAAAGAGCAAGATGCAAATCAGTTTTAAATTTCTCCCAGAATAACATTTCTCATTTCATAATTAGTACTTGATTCAACCTTTTTTCACAAAAAACCTGCAAATACAAGAGCATATTATCTTGAGCATACACACTGCAGCGCCCCTGGGGAGGTTAATACACCATTTCTTATGTTACCCTAGAAGTGAATTCTTTTCAGCATTAAAATGGACAGCTATTTTTTGCAAGACATATCAGTCTCACCTGTCCAGCATGAAAAATTATCGTACAGCTCAGTTAAAGATTTTTTTTTGTATTTACATTTGGAATACTGTTTCACTTGCTTATTGATTAAAGAGAAAATAGTTGTCCTGTACTGCTGGAAATGTGCAAACTTCAAAAAATTCCAGGTAATCTTTAAATTAAAAATAAGACCTTCCAAACTGGAGCATTTGTGTGTGTGTGTTGAGGGGAAACATGATGAAGAGAAGCACTAACGAACTGCTGGTTAGATTACCAGCTTTGGAAGCAAAAGAATTTGAGATTTGTGTTCAAATTGTGCTGGACCTGACTCAGTACAGAATTTTCAAGTATTTTCACTCTGGACTTCAGTGCTGTTCACTGCCAGAAGCTTCATTAGAACCAGTTCATCCCTATGAAGATGTAGCCTGATAAAACTTACTTGACTAAGTGACTGCCATAAAATTGCTACAGAGCTTTCTCACTCATGACTCCAACACTGTACACCATTTAGTAAAACACTCTAACCACAGTTAATATGTAGCTTCAAATGTCTGATGGCATTACACTTGCAGGAGAAGATAACACTGCACTAGCACTTACTCATTATAGAAGCTAAATGTGGAAGGAGATCATGGAACAGAGATGCAACGTTCAAGAATACAAGCTGCTACAGGATGTTTAATTTCTGAACATAACTTTCTTCCTAAAGACAAGATCTGAAAATTGATTCCTAGTCAACCAGGCCACAAAAATTCTGGAAAACATCAGTACACTGGCACTGGTGTATTTTCCAGTTCTTGCTTATGACTACCTTCAAAACTTAGTTCCCCTATTGCAAAAATGTCCCTTAGACTTTATGTGTGGAAAGCACTCTCATTTCCAGTATTTTGAAGGTATTTATAGGGACGAGATCTAAAGCTCTGTGATACAGGTGGACAAGAAGATAACAATACAAGGCTGCAACATGCTGACTTAAAGAGAACACCACCAGGTGAAGGTCAAGCAGCCTTACTAACGGCTCAGCCAGATGGAAAAAGCGACTCTGAATTGTTACTGTTTTGTTCTGCCCTTGAGCAGTATATGCACATTTTCATCCACAAGACAGCTCAGCATGACCAAAGCTGCCTAAGCCCTCATTCTAACTCATTTATATATGAAAAAACACAGCCACCAATATGAAAATAATAAAGTGGCTGCCCTTCTTACATCTTTCACAGCAGCCTAAAGACAGCACTGTCTAAGAAAGTAGGCTAGATATTAAAGCAGCCTAACAGAAGCCTAAAATAGTAAACCAGGTCATTTCTGTCTGAAGAAATAAAGCCCATATTTCTTAACTTCTGTGATTTTGGTCACTTCAGACCAAAACTGCATTCCTTTTTCAGTTTCAAAAACTTTGCATTACTTCTATGTACGTAATGTGCCTCGACTTCTGAAACAGGGGAAAAAATCATATATACAAGCTTCATCAGCAGATTCATACTCACCTGTCCCCACGCATACATATTGTTATGAGTCTGAGAGGGATTTACTTTTGAAAGCAGGAAACGAGCCTTTAAAAAATAAAACAGACAATAAATTGATCTTCTCAAACAGAATTTTCCTGCACTCAGAAAAAAATTGCATATGTATGAAATATGTCATTTCTATTATCTGGGGATACAGACACTGCAAAGAGCACCTCTGTAAATAAAGCCACTCGCTGATTCCACAGCTATATGAAGAACTGCTAACAACTTTCTGAGGCAGCTGAAACTAAGCTTTTGTCTTTCAAGCACTAGCAAAGCAAATGGGAATATCAACAAGACATAAGTTAGTAAGTTTAAAAAAAAATTACACAAATAGTAATTCTGGTATTGGTTCAGAGACCCAGACAAGTACTGTCTTTTCTGTCCTACACACCTTACACAAAGAATCTGAGAGTCCAAGTCAGTATGATTAAAGTAATAACACATAGCAGGATTCACAAATTAGCGGGAAAGCTAATACTAAATACCTTGCTCTGTAAAAGCTTTAAGAGTCAAAACATTGATTCGCAATTTTAGCAAAGAAATGCATGTTTACTACCAAAAATATTTCACAACATTACTAACACATTATTTCCAAGATTATGTAATATACACTTCACCATACCTGGCTTCCTCCATGCTCTGTATCAATGTATCTGGGCATTGGAAATCTGGAATGGAGAATTTCTTGGGCATCATCTATTGGAGCTTGTAGCAAGTGGTGGAAATTTTCATATTCTGGCATATCTTGGTACCCCGACTTACGCCACTGTGCTATGGTCTGGGGATAGGGGAAAGAAAGAAGTTTAGAACTGATTCATCAAACTTTCTTAGAGGATACACAGGTCTTTTCAGAGGAAAACGTGCCTCTTTTCCTCTTTTCTATCACTCATCCCTTTCTACCCTATAGTATGCAAGTCAATTTTTAAAAGCCAATATGTACAAGTAACATGTTACTAGATTCTTTTTTTCAAACTCTTAACAATTTGTGGTCTATTTGTATTTCCTCTGTTTTTGTCATCTTTTGCACACCAAATATTTTGTTTGGAGATACTATGTGCACTTCTCTAATATGCATGTCTATGACAAATAAGAAATAAGTATTTATATTGATACCTTTCAGAGTCTGTAGCACAACCTCCCCATCCTCTAGGAGTGAAGCTGGCTGCTCAAGGTCAGTTCACTGATACAGGCAGCTGCTAGGAAAGCCCTGGAGGGACCCTCAGCAGGAGCTCCTCCCCCCTCTGCCCACACCTGCTCTGTTTGCCTTGCTCAGGTACAGTGTGGACTGCTCCTCAGTGATGAGACCCTGCCTGCCTCGCAGTGATCCTAAGCCTCTGCTCCCCTTCCCTCAGGGAGCAGCCCATCACTGCTGGTTACTGACAGCACCTCACAAAAATGAGATAATATTCTGCTACTTAACAAGTGTTGAAGTTCAGTAAATATTTTTATCAGTGCAGCTACAAGGACATGATCCAGAATAATATTTTTCAAATTTTCAAAAATGTAAATGGCTATGAACCATTTACAGTTGCAAAGTAAAAAGCAGCAGCTCAATTCCCCAGGAAGGCAGAGCAGTAGCAAGTCAAAAGCACTTCAATTTTATTACTAAGTAATGTCTATCTACCAAACTGCCAGGAGCAGCTCCAGTCCTCCAGGACAGTATAGATGAAGGGTAGCTATAAAACTTGGTGTATCCATCCCTGAAGCATCAATTTAAAGGTCTAAAATAAATGAATGAAAAGTTTGGGGGCAGGGGGTGGGGGTAGGACTCTAAAGTAGGAAAAATATTGATCTAAAAAAAAAAATACTCTGCATATTAAAGCTAATTCATCTCAAACTCATCATAAGAAACAGGACCAAAACATCAAGTCATGTTAGGTATCTGCATATAGACATGCAAAACTACCAAACTACAAACACAAACATGGACTCTGCTGTCAGCCATGCAGATGAGAGGGTCAAGCACTGAGCTGCATGAGAACTGGAGCCTGACTTCCAGTGATTTCCATAATGTAGCACTCCTACAGAAAAAGAGTATTTATGTAAGAAATGACAACTCTTACCTCTCCATGATAAATAAGGATTTGGAAAAAAGTGTCCATAAGGAGAATGCGATCTGGTAAAATGCTGCTGCTATCCAGAAGAACAGGCTAAGATTTAAAAATAAATTTCAAAATTATCAACTGATGCAGAATTGAGCAATCAGATGGCATTGCTAGATTTTTTAATCAGTAACTGAATCTTAGGAACTTTTTCAATCACTTACTAAAGCTCTGTATTTGCTCCTTTTCACATTACACATCTGCAACCCACACAATTTCATTCTGAAGTTATCCTGCCTGATTCTGTATCTGAAACTTCATGAAAGTAATAAAAAAAGTATTCAAGAGCTGAAACCACTTTCATTATTATGCATTTTACTTGTCTTTCACGTACTTCCATATTTACCCATACAATGACATTAATTTGAATTGTATTTCAATGCATAAGGATTCAGCAGTTATTCAAGTGTAATATTTGGGGTTTGTGAGTTGCTTGGGGGCATTTTTTAGTCTTGTTCTTGCAGCATATTAGTACCGTGCATACATACCCCCAGTACTGTATATTGTAAATACCCATGATTTATGAAATCTTATGTTATATTTAAGGTTTTAAGTCACCTTTTTAAGGGTAGTGACACTGTATCAGTGATGTATTACTAAAATGAATCAGTATTACTAAAGATAACAAAAATATTAACTATTCCAAGAATCAAGAAAAAAACATTATTCATTCTACATTGAGATATCAGCTCCTGTTTAATCATATTTATCCTTCAATCACCAATGGAACTACTTGGTTTTCATACATGGGAGACTTGCAAGCTGCTCTTCACAAACCACCTTACTACTTTCATTTAAACTCCACTTCTAAAAGTCTTTTTTTTTATATCCTCATGAATAGTCTAAAAAAAAATCCTAAAAGAAGCTCAAAATCCAACCTGCCAAGATCCTTGACTACTATGCTTGTTTTCACTGCCTCACTCCCTTTTATGTAACAGACCTTTGTTATCTGCTGACATAAAGAAGTGCCTGACATTTCTTTCAGAAGCTTCTTGGAAGACCAGCTTTTTATTTTAGGTCTATACAGAATGTGCAAGGTCAGCTGGAAGGTTCTGTACTAAATCTACACATAATGTGAACCATATTAAAATTAGAAGCTTTGGATTAAGGCAGTAATATCAAGGAAATTTTGTACATTTTAAAAAAACCTCAACTTTTCTTTCAAGCAACAGTGAAAGTACATTTTTAAATAAAACCAGTTTTGTTTATGTTTACATTCTGGCTCCACAAAACCAAAAAAACCTCTCAAAAACTAACAAAAAAGCACCAGCCTTAAGTTTAAAACATAACCTCTTTACAAAGTGACTTTTGTTCTCAAGATTGCTACATCAAAATTCTGAGATATGCCTTGTTCATAGCTGCTTTAAATTAAATGAATGTTCTTTCTCATACAATAAATTTTAAACCAATACATTTTATAACATGTAACAGCGAAGACAGCAATCACCTCTTTCTCAACAAAGCACCTTTTAACCCACTATGGAGTTATTTTACTGATACCTCTGGAGGTCCATTGAAAGAGTAGGCATATAGAATTGGCTGAACCATGATAAGCGACTGGGTTAGATCTTGACGCATAAAATGATGACGATAGTAGGAGCTCTCATCTGGACTGTTGTTAAACACTTGTAAGAAAGGAGATCTTCTCAAGTGAAACATGAACTGCAAAACGAGAACCACTGTTTTGAACTTTGACAGATAAAAAGGATAGTTGTACAAGGAGAGAAATATTTTCCACAAACTGCATGAAATTAATGCCACAACAAAACTGAATTCCAACTCCTTTAATATTTTGAATTTGTACAGACACCTTTGCCAGTTTCTACACATCCCCATAATAGTAAGAATGGGTAAACCTAAAAAGCAGCTTTGAAATGCTTCCTTTACTCTAAGTTCTACTGTTCCTATGAGGGAGGTTGCTGTTCTACAACTAAGTAATAGCACGTGAACAGAAAAAGGAACGTTAGCCTCAGCAAAGTCAAATTTTGCTAGTAAAAGCACATGCTTTCACTGCTGAAACAAATTCTCCACATGCTGATTCAATCTCTACGCAACACTTAACACCTACAGACAGATTAGTAGGTAACTGAAACAGAAATATCATGGAAGCGTATGAAGAGTCCAAAAGTGAAGTATCTGGAGATATTAGAAGGGAGAAATTTATCAGAACAGATTATTAGCAAAGAAACTATTCAAAGTTTAATACAGTCAAGGTGAAGTTCACAGAGAAGTGTCTCTTTTTTGGTCAGTATCATAAATCATATGGGACAGAAACAATAAAGCAAATCCATTTATTTTCTTATGTTTTCTGAATTTCTTCATTAGACCAACCCTTTTAAAAGTGTCACTATATGAATTAAAAATTCAGGTGAGATAAGGATTTCATTGCAGGAGAGACAAAAAAATATACATAGTTAGACATTTAACTGTAAGGGCAGAGAACAAAAGGGGACACAGCAGCACAGACAACAGAAGTGATTTTCCTAACGTCACATGCCAGACAATAGTTAGGAGCAGGGGGTCTGGTCATCCTGATACGCCTTATTGTACTCAGTGCTACAAGGACTCTTTCTTCACTGAGCATTCTCTTCTATCCCCACAGACAAACCTTCCTATAGACAAACTCACCTGTGGATAAAGTGAAAACGTTTCTGAAAATCTGAAAGAGCTTGGATCATCCTTGTGATATTCTCCAAATTTCTGACACTGGAGTAAATGAGAAAGAAAATCTGTATTAAGAAATATACTTGTATGGTCATGCTATTACTGTAAGTTTGGTTTTAACAAGCACATGATTTGTGGCGCTTGCAAATTTGTAAACAAACAGAAACCTAGCAAAAACACCAACACAAGTTCTCTTTTTAACAAACAGTGATTTTCTTGCACGTGAGGCTTTAAGAACTTTGTGTGTTGGTTGTTTTTCCCTCTAAAATCACTAAGCAGACATAGATGATTAAACAGCCCAGAAGAAATTATTTAAAATTAAATTATTAATAACTACTTATGAATCAAAATTAAAATATATTAAAAAACCCATAAAATCAAACTTTTGAAAATAAAAAATCTATATGGTTTTCTAGATACTTTGTTTGCCTCCTTTTGTTTTTTGCTAAAAAAATTTACTCTACAATATCATTACAGACAACAGAAAGTAGAGAAAACTTTAATTTCTGCTAATCACATGCTAAAATTTCTCTTAATATCTGGCAATTATAATATGTTGAGGAAATGTAAATAAATCAACTGAAAATACAACTGCTCTTTCTAAATTTAAAATAGAAAATCTTTGTTAATTCTGTATAACCTCGTGTGGAAATTAAGCATTCCATTCAGTTTTTGCTTTTATTTTAAAAGAAACTATCACTGAAGAGCAGTCACTTATGTGTCTGCAAACACATGCCACATGTGAAAAGAAACATGTGAAACCCATCTGACTTATTCAATACAGCTCCTTTTACCAGTCGTATGAGTTGTCTGTCCAGCCACCTCAGCACATCAGGGCCCTCCTCTGTCTCTGCCCTGTACACTGCCAATCTAGCCATGAGAATTGCAGCAGCTTCCTGGTCAAAAGATGCAGCAATGTTTTGAATCTGGGTCTGTGCATCTGCCCAGCTGCAAAATAAAAATACAAGGATTTGCATCACATTTTTGAAAGGAAAAAATCTAACCTGAAAACACCCCTTCAAAATTAACGCAAAGAAACCTTAACAGCTAGAAGTTTAACAAACTCATGCTGAAGCTTCAAAAAAATCTACTAGGTAGATTAAATGAGCAGCCTTCCCAGTTAAGCATTCTTTAATTAGAAATGTTCCTTATTTTTACAGATGCCATGCAACCAGTGAAATAAAATATGTCGCTAGTAGAACAGGTATCATATTTTTTTAAAAAATAATGATGAAAGGTTGTTACAGAAAACACCATCCACTAATCTAATCACACTTTCCCACATAAGCAATTTTCTTGTGCACTTTGCCAGTTCTTTTTAAGTTACAGAGTAAACTATTAATTAGACCTTTCATCAGTCACTAGGATTCTACTAATACAACTAATTAAGTTAACAGCATAGTCTTTTCAACAATTAGGGCAATGCTTTTTTCAATAAACTGAATTTTCCATCGAATTAACCAAGCAGTGATCTCCTTCAGCTTAGAGTAAATAAATGTCACTGGACACTGAAAAATGTCTTCAATATATTAAACATCATTTCCTAAAACTGTGAAGTATAATGAATCAAGGAAACTGCAGGTAAAGGTTATACATGGAATACCAGATATTTACATCCCTCTGAACTGCAGTTAGCATTCTCCAGTTAAGTTATGAAGTGATTTTTGCTATTCCCTAACCCCAAACATATCCACAGTTTAGGCCACAGAATATCATTTAAAGCTTCCCTTTTGTCTAAAATCCCTTGGCTTTCTTCAGAGCACTCCTACAATAACATTATACAGCCACTGTAACTTCTCAGAGAAGAAACAGTCCACAGAACAAGAGAAGAAACTGTCTCAAAAAGGAGACTTACAAAATCTACAAAGTAAAAGGCATATACATATATATACACCCTGACTTTTCAAAAGTTATTCACGACAAGTAAAACGTACTTTCTGGCAACTGTGGTCACTCTGATACGTCTCTGTCCACTGGAATGCTGATACTGAGTCACAAACTGGATTGCACCACGTCCTCCTTGAGGAATAGGAGCATTGTGCTAAGTACAGAAGGAAAAAAAATGAAAGAGAATCTCAAGATTTTACATATAATTAATATAATTAATTACTAGAAAATCATAACATTATTTCCACTAGGTAGCCCAAGTAATATTAATGCATTGTTTGGTACTTTTGTTATGTTGAGTATCTTTACTAAATACAGATAATCAATTTGGAGATTGTTAAGGGACGTTAGGAGCAGTTGCTGCCTTCACCAGATATCCTTAAAGCAACCAATGCTCTTTCCTTTCATACACTCTTACACAGACAATATTTTCCAAGGGACCTTACAATTCCTGGTTTCACCACATTCTATTTGAACACCATATGACTCACTGGAATTACAGGATAAGAAAACTGATACTAATCTAAAATGTTGATCAGTGGATCTCCAATAGCGCTGTCAAAACAAAGACTGGAATCCAGGTGTAAACTGAAATTTCCAAACTCTGCTCAGTGAAAATACAGGTTTCCATGCTATATAAGCAATTCAAAAGAGAAGGAGAGTTGAAATCAACTATTACACAGAAGTTTTAGAGCTACTAATAAAATGAACCCAATATAAATATACAACAAGTAAAATCAAAATCTGGCTAAGGTAAGTTCAAGTCTTCAAACATTTGCATAGATAACAAACCATGAAATAAAGCATACTAAATATATAGGAACTATAGTCATCTCAGTTCCTGGGCTGCTTCTTGGAATAAGAAATGGTATGAGAATGAGTACCACACTTGCTCCTTATATTCTCATCCTCTTTTCTAGTAACCCCTCAAGGAAATAGGAAACCAGACTATTTGCCCTTCTTGCATTTCAATGAAACCAATCTTTGCTTGCAAATACTGAGCAATAAATTAAAATGTAACACTATGTGGTAATTACTTTGTAACTAAAACAGAGAAATACTGAAAAGCACTTCTAAATATACAGATTACAGCATTTTCATGCAATGCAATTAAAATACATTCAATAAGTAACACATTGAAAGAAAAAAATGGAGTTAGAAATTATGAACTCTAATCAAAATTTGTAGAGTTCTTTAATGCCCATTATCACATACAAGAAGATTAGCCCATCATTAAGCAGTTAGTGTCCTCTTCTAAACTTTGACAACACAAAATGGCAACATCATTTTTATCCCTGCTAGTATGCTTGGGAGAATCACACAAAAATACAAGCTTCAACAATCACAAAAAGTAAGATTATTGTGTTTAGTAGACAAGTAGACAAATATTTATTACCTGGTTTACCACCTCAAAGTACAGTGCAAGTGTTGTAGTAGGATTAAGACCACAAATCTTCCACTGACAAGTGCCTCCTGTACCAATCTCCTGCAGAAAGATTTTGTAATACTTTTATAAACCAGAAGTATTTCCTGGTTTGTGAAATACAGCATCTAGCCATTATAGGTAACTGTTTGCAACTACTCTCACAAGCTTCCTCCCTGCTCACTCTATCACCTTCTCAGACAAACACTCCTGCCTGTATTCACTGGAAAGCATTATAGCTAGAGGAATTGTCCAGTTACCACTGAAATGAGCTGTGTGCACTCTCATTTTATTTATATTCAAATTTTAATTCAGATAATTTCAACAAAAAGAGGTTTGGAATATAAATTAATCATTATATAAGTGCAAAGCAACAGACGATCTCACAACTGAATTTCTATTGCCTCCTATGAAATAGATATGTAGCTTAAATAAGGATATGTACCTCTAATTTACTTTTGGGGTTTTTAGCTTTTATTGCAATATATGCAATGAAATGAGAAAAATCTGTACCAGATCCCCAAGAAAAAGAAATGCTAGCTATATTGAATCTTTTATTTTCATCAAGATGCAACCACAAATACAAGGAAAATTAAAGGAATAAAAGTGCTTGATTAAAGCAGACCAACTGTGAGCATTTTCATACTGGGAAGTGCTCTATTACTGCAGATTGTTAGGAAGAAAAAAATGACATTTCTCAAATGTAAAACATTTCGGTCACTTGCAAGAATTGGTTTTTTATTGGTAATCAAAAGTTAATAATATTATCTGATAAGAAAATAAATGATTATTTAAGTCTAATATAATTTAAAGGTATTACTTCAGGAGCTTACAATAGCTGGATATTTCCATCAGTTATATTAAATGTGCATTTGGTGAAACAGCTACAGAAATGGGAAGACAGAGTTCAGATAAAAGGGATGTTTCCAGTCTTGTGTCCTCCTCTTATACCAATTCTTTCTAAAAAATGTATTTTTATGGTTCACTTTGGATCAAAGTACACAGCTCTGATTTTAACAATAAAGCATGCTAACTCACTTTCTACTTGGTTTCTGCTACATCATCATATAATTTTCGCATAATAATTTTAAAGCAACCAAATCTAAACAATCTGAACAAGTAGACAAATCTAAACAAATAACAAGGGATCTGCAAGGTCTAATACAATTGAATCTGAGTTTGCATGTATTTAATTTAAAACCAGTAAAAAGTGAACACTTTGTTCCATTTATGAAAGCTTCAGGCTCTCTTCAAATCCAAAAATCTTAAATCCTATTTTTACATAGTAGGATATTACCTTCATTTTCAGTGATGTTTACTTACATTTTCTGAGACACAAGGACCCTTAGAGTTGAGAGAGACACAGGGTCCAATGGCTCCAGAAATCTTTACTTCTCTTGAAGTCTTCATATATCAAATAGAAATATACATTAATATGCCATGCTAAAGAATTCAGTCTCATTTTATCATTAAACAATTAAAATCTCAAAGCATATTACATTACTGATACCTCTAGGAAAGGTTATAATAATGCTTGATACACCTGGAGACACTTTTCACATGCTCAGTTTCTACACTTAATTATGTTTGTTTGCTATACCAATTAGTATATCTTAACAGCATGAACATAAATGAAAACATAGAGAAAAGCTGCTTGATTTATAAACATAGGAGCCTAGAAAGTATACGGGGTAATGTTTCCTTTCTAATGAAATGATTAACATATTCAAAGGTAAGATTAAAACTGAAGACTTTGCACTGTAAGATAAGTCTACACACACTTGATAAAGGATTTATACTCTATGTCGTGAACATATTTAGCTAAAAGCAAGATCCAGTTATTTACATTCTTCCAATGTCACTTTCGTCTTTGAAGTGACCTGTACATCATTCTAGAACTGGGGATGCCTTTTTACATTTTCTGGGATCTTTCAACAAAATTCACAGGAATATGTATACAAAAAAAAAGGTTCAACTATTTGTCCTATTAGTAAAATTTTAACAGAATTTTACCAAAAATGAAAATAGGCTCATATTCTTCTGCAATATGGGACTCAAGAAACATCAAAGAAGGCAGTGCCTGAATACACAGCGTATAAACCTCTAAGCTTCTCACAACAGTGGAGGCAAAAAACAACATTGTTAAAATGCCAGAATGGATTCTGATAAGGATGGAAAGTGAAAGAAAATTTGTTCTAGACTACACAGAGAAACTGACTTACCTAAAACCAAGAAACCTCTGATACCAAAAATCTAAACTCACAGCATTGTGAGTTTCTAATGGAAACATTTATTTTCCTTTAGTCTCTGTTTTAGCTGTCACTGAATTCAAGGTGAGAAGGAACTACCACTATATCTAACTCACATTTACAGAATCCTAGAACTGCAGAAAGATAGCTAGGACTATGTACAGCTATGTATAGGCCAAACTTAATACATCTGTTTAGCATGTTCCTAAAAATTCCTTAAAAGGGCAAAGGTTCTACAGTTCATAGCCACCGTATTTCATTGTTTCACTAACAGACTGCATTTCTGTATGCTTACCTTTATTTCTAATGTGCCACCAAATCCCATTTTAAATTGTCCTTGCATATCTTTAGTGAATACTCTCTGAAAAGTTTGTTTGAATAATGATGTATTGAAAGAGTCTCCCATTACCATGTAGCCTCTAGACAACAACAAAACAAATAAAACCCATGAGTTAAAATAGATTATTTATATAGCTCATTTTTATTAAAGACTAAAACTAATGATAATTTACTGTGAGACATTTTTACCTTCTTAAAAAAGACTAATGTTAAATTATATTTTGCTACAATGTTAAGGATGAAAGTTTTAAAAGTGAGCTTCTTCCCCTACGCACCTTAAGGTCATTATAGTATGAAATAAAATCTTTCACTGGGAAAATAGTGTAGTCGACTTTCAAAACTAAAGATGCCTCCAGATCCTGACATACAAAGTCTTTACTTCTAATAGTTATTATTCCAAACTATAGTATTTTGTGTAGTTCATTCTTTATTTCAGGGTTAAATCTATGCTCAAGAAGCATGATTTATTTTTATGCTTAGCAACATTCTCTGGATGTAACTGCGACAGTTGGCACTTGTCATGAAATACCCTGCCTTTAGAAGATAGTAATGAGAGATATTATTTTCAATCATCAAAAAATGTTAATTAAAAACCTTTTAGTAAAATATATCAATAGATCAAACATTACACCCAAAAGAAGTTTACAGGTGGATACCCAAAAATAGAAGAAAACAGACATGGATAGAATCAGAAATTTCTCCCTGTACACAGGATGTAACCAAAACTAAAATAGAAGAGCTGCAGGAGAAATAAACAAACTATACATTACAGCTACAGAAATAGGGTGAGTCACAGGAGCAGACAGAAAGAACAAAACTGTATAAACAAAAACACAACTTGAATTTGATGCAGAAAAGGAACAGGTGTCAAATATGGAGGTAAAATGAAATTTAAACATAAATACCCTGAACAGTGAAAGCTCCCAAGCTAAGGCTACACACACAGCTCCAAAGAGAAGCCATGATTAGCATGGCCAAGCTGGCCTGAAACTCAGGAGCTGTACCTGATAGTCATGTAAACCACTGGCTGAACCTATAAACAACAATATATAAAAGAATGACATAAGACAGAAAGAATAACAGAGGGTTTTGTACCACTCTGAAGAACAAGAAAAATAAGGACAGTTCCTTATCTTCACTGAAACCTGCCACTCACACAATACACATGGAAAAACAGAAACAGTGTATCTGATAAATTTTCTGTTTAAAAGATATCCATGTTATTCAAGCCTCAAAAAGATCACACTACAAGAAAACAGCAAATCCACTTCCGATTAAACCCAAAATTGTGGTGACAAATCTGCCAGAGGCCAAGATATTCTAAAATTTCAGTAAAAATGCAGCCATCACAGTTTATCAGTGTGTGTATGCTTTTTTTTAAATAGCAGAATTTTTTGCAAGTGCTTCCTGTTAACAATTTTAAACTGCATCTTCATATACTACAAAAAAAAAACCAGACACATACCCAGTGTAGTTCGGACAACACTTCATCTCCAGTAGACCAGTCTGATCCAATGCACATGCATATATGTCAATAACATGACCATTTGTTGCAGCTCGATTAGCCAGGGCTTCAAAATGCTAAATACAAGATGAAAATACAGTTCATAGCAATTTACAATGTGAGCTCTCCTCATCTTCACATTAAATCTTAAACTCACAAAATTTTTCTAAAGCAACATTATCTATTAACATAAAAGTATATTTTTCCTAAAGTTAGTAAGACTGGAATTTTCAATACTTGGGGTTTTTTTTCTGATCATCTGAGAGCCTGACTCCCACTAAAGAGAACAGTGGTTGCTATTTAAACTAGCAAATTAGTTTGATCATCTTCCTCTTAAACTTTGCATTTAGTACTAGATCCAGCACAGAACTGAATTTGCTATTCTAATCTCAAGTGCCTACAGAGAGGTGCCTGCAACTGAGCTAATTGTTTAACCTCCCATTATAATCAGTCAAGATGAATTCAACAGATTTTGGTTCACCAACCCAAATGTACATTTTAAATTAAATTAGATGACTAAACTCCACAGCCTAATCCTTCCCCAACTCTGAGCACCTGTCTTAGAAGCACCAGCCTTAGAACACTAGATATACCTTCTGGTTACCTAAATTTCTGAATTAAACCAGAGAAACACTCCAAAGAACTTTAATGTGAGCTAGGCAAGTCCTAACTCAATATACTGAAATTTCTGAAGAAATTCTTGAGACACACCGCTATTCAGAGCCAGGTGAACAAAACCACACAATTCCCACCTCTTTATACATTTGCTATTGCTAACAGCATTTTTCAGTGCCCAGCAATTTAAGTCTTTACTTACTAGGAATATGTATGAGACCCCATGATCATCTCTTACCTTAGTACCCTTTTTAACATATTTTGCATTGTCTTTTTCGATGTCATGCCATGATCTTATAGGTAACTTCAATTCATCCCCTACAACCATGCCAGGTCCCTGTGTAGCTGGTCCTCCAATGAACATCATTATGCGTGCACCAGTATTAGGGAAAGTGCACTGCCGGAAATAAAAGACAAATAAAACCATTTTTGTTTTTTGAACTGAACAAAAGAAACAGATATGTGGTATTTGTCACACTGATAGGATTGTAACAATAACCACATTTTTTCACTCCCAGAAGTTAAATCTGCCAGTAATTCAAAGTCTCAATTTTGCCTTATTAGAATATGTAAATGTCTATGAAATTCTATGCACGTAAGGGATAATATCCATCAGAATCATCCTACAAATCTAATACATATCAATTAGTAAGGTTTTTACATATTGATTGTGGCAGCTTTTCTGCAAGAAAATTATCTATGTTTAGCACAGCTGCAGTTAAAGCTTTTACCTCAAGGAGTCCAACAGCTATAGACAGGGCCACTCCAGAAGAACGTAAGGGCCGTTTTCCTTGTGGAACAGGCCAAGGATCCCGTTGTAGTTCACCCAAAAGATCAGTAAGATTCATATCAATCTTCTGCACTGGTTGCAAAAATCTGGAAACAAATACATGGAAGTAGTTCAGATTTAAATTATTATATAAAAAATTTATCAATTGCTCACTAGCAATATATTAGACATAGATTTGAGATGTCTCTAGATTCTGGTCTGAATTCAGACCAATGTCTCTGCTTCATCAAAATAAAGCAGTTTGGAATTACTACATACACACTCAGCTTAAGAAGTTGAGCAAAGAGCTTGCCAAACTGAAACTTGCAGATTTAGAGACACCACCATTATCCAGAAAGAACCCTACCTAATCCAAAAGAACAGACCAGGTGATGACCTATGAATTTCAAAAAGAAATACGTTTCCCTACTTCAGTAACAATCAAAGATCAGGAGAAAAATTAACGTAGTAAGATCTCTTTTGCACTGCTGCAAGTAGTCTACATATGCAGCTAATTTCTGGAGGGCAGAGACAGCAGAACTATCTTTCAATAATTTCATAAATTTATTCTATGTCACAGTGAAATACACAGGAAAATCAAACACCAGCCTGCGATTTCCAAATGAGAGACCAAAGAGGAGGCAAGAGGAATAGAAAGGGGAGAAAAAGGGAAGGCACAACCAGATATCCGCGTAAGGTGCACTAAAGTGCCTATTAACACTTTCCAGCACAACAATCAACAGAAAAGTCATTATTATTATTTATGTATCTATAACATGCCTCTCAGAGCACTTCCAAAAATCATCCAGATAATATTACTATTATCCATCGAGTCAATTCTTCCCAGTACAAACTGTAGGAAAGAACAGTCTACTAGTAAATTTGTGCCAGACCAAGAAGTTTGGCTATCAGTTTATTGTTTTAATGGTCACAAAACCTAGGTTTTCCAGTACATCAGTGGAGTCAAGGTACCTGTTTAAAGATGTTCAAAGCAGATTACCTGTTAGAAGGTGGTGGCTGCTGCACTTGAGGACCCCGACCGACTTGTGCAACAGCTACTTTTGTAAGCCCCAGCATCTCCTGC
Organism: Irena cyanogastra; assembly: GCA_013397155.1. Lineage (NCBI taxonomy): Eukaryota > Metazoa > Chordata > Aves > Passeriformes > Irenidae > Irena > Irena cyanogastra. The sequence goes on along the minus strand of VWZV01001576.1, from coordinate 53,084 downwards.
AATCACATAAGACTTTATTACAAAATTTGTTTACAGACTATTTCACCATTAGCACCTTACTGATTTCTTTTTGTTTGCTTGTGTTCAATACCTGAAGTTGTTTTGCAGAGAGGTCCTTTGTTCCTCTGAAGACATAACTTTTGGAAATTCCTTCACAGCCAAGCTCATGAACTTGCACCATTCGGCCAAAGGTAATGAGACCTACTAATGCCGTTGGTGGCAGGAGACTAAGGGACATTTGCATGGATTCCTTCAGAGCTTGCAAGTCTTCATCTTCCATGCATGTATCCACAACATAAAGAAATATCAATGGCATCTGAGGACCACGCTTTGAGAAACAAAATTAGAATCATATGAAAAACAAGTCTTGCAACATTTAAAGGATCAAAAATGAACAAGTAAGGAACATCTTGTAAAAGTTTTAACTTTAATCACACCAGTAATGTCAATGTTCCATCTAACTTAACTCTCTCTCAATTAGTAATCAGGATACAGAACAAAACCTCCACCAAAGTGAACACTGTACAAAAAGGAAATGTTTACAACAGAAGAAAAGAAAAAATCCTTTCAGGATAGCAGGTAATTCTGAAGCATGAGCCAATTATATAGATCTAATATACAATGAGCTTTTATTGCTCCAAGTGAGCATAACAGTCATAAATCTATTCACAATTATAGAAGAGTCTAGCCTGATGACGGTCCATGGCATTTCACCTCCTAATTTTACTTTAGAGATCATCAGTACTTTTTATTCTATCTAAACTAATTTTGCTGTACTATGAGCAAACATTCCATTTATTTTGCATTACAAGAGCTGGCAAAAAAGTACAGATTCTGTTCAGTATTCACTCTTCCTTTCACTAAAATTTGTAAGACTTCAGTGAGGATTCAGATTATAATTTGCCTCACTGAGATCTTACAAATTTTAAACCTCAAAAATGTATTTGGAGGTTGAAAATTTGAAATTGCAAATATTTGCAATTTAGAGGTTTAGGTCCATTTTTCATTTCTATTCAAGTAACCTCTATCCTGAAAAAGGATGAATATTAAAATTCAGACACTTGAATTGAATATGTATTAGGTAATAGTATGTCTCTAAACCAGACAGCACTAGAACTAACTACTCATCATTCAAATACAGACTTAAATTTAAATGATTAATGAGAGGTGAATGAACAGTCAAATCTGAACTGAAATTACTTCAGCAAGCAACAGAGGTAAGCAGCCTCCTGACACAAACACAAATTAAACTCATTGTGAAGAAACAGACCTAAAAGATGTATCACACCTAGAGGAGAACTCTCTTTTTCTTTTTAAACTAGTCTTATTAGCCATCCTAATGTTCTTATAATATTCTCCTTTCCCAACTGAAGGCATCAATGTTCAATCTACTAACAAGCACATAAATACTCACAGCCACTAAAACAGAGTGAAGAAGTAAAATCGGAATTTATTCTTTTTGTATATTGCAAGGCAATAGATGTTCAATATTCTATTTAACTATTTTACCTGTACTACATATTCAATGCTGGAGAATTGAGGCAAAAGTTCAGCTGGCTGATTCATTTCAGATATGCCAGCATAAGTAGGAGGAAACTGCAAATAAAAACACATAAATTAAATATAAATAAAAGATTACAATTTCTAGAAAGGAAAAAAACCAGACTTTTTTCAACAGATATTCACTATTGCTGTTATGAAAAAAATCTCAATGCAATGTCTGAAGATACAATTGCACACTCCTGCCCTTGCTGTCAATTTCAGTTTGCAGCTATTATTTGAAAAATCAAGGTTTTCATTTCACCCGGTAAAAAATATTTTCTATATGCTAAATGTTTAATTTTCTTACCTGGTTTCTCTGGTAACAAAAGTTGCAAGCCCATAGTTTTGCTCGATAATCCACCTGGCTATAAAAATACAACAGGAAAAGCTTATATAGCATGAACAATTCATTTTCCTCCATTGTCCCTAGAATACATGTCTTTAAAACTTTAAAAAACATACTGACTTTAAAAAGGTTCTTTCAAATATACTTTCTCCTAAATACCCACATTACAAACAGAAAATAAGTGGAGCCTTAGACAGATGTATCAGGCAAATTATTTTGTTTAGGGAGAAAGAATGGTCTTCAGGAAAAAGATGCAAATAAAAAATTTAAAAATACAGACATGGCACCTATATTAGAGCCTTTCTGCATGGTTTTAACAAATCTTTTTAACTCTCCCTACCTTTGATTTTTCATCTTTTTCTGCCTCTATCTATTAGCTGTCAGAGTGTGGGACTAGCCTGAACACATATTATGCCCTAAAAAACCAGGTTCCAACATGACAGCTATCCCTGTAACAGAAACAACATTGCTTTCAAATGATGAGTCTACCTCCTTTTGTCTACATTTTTATTAGTATTCAGACATTAAAATAAAAAATGCAAATTCTATCTTCATGCCACAGAGATGTCCTAATCACATCTTAAGGGAAAGTCACCTTAATAGTTCCCAATGTACACTTCTGCTATTACATCTTCTCCAGTCTACAAGAGCAAAAATCTTTTTAAAGTATCATTGAATCTTCAGGTAAGTCCCAGCATGCTGTAAACAATACACAGATCTATTGCTATCTAATTATCTTTACCAGTTATAAGAGGCTGCGAATTACCTAGCCCAAAGTGCCACACAGGCTTCTAAAGTCTCCTCAGACTGAGCCTCTAACCATCCTTTCAGGGGAAAGAAAATCCAGTCATTACTAGCACATACAACACAGGAAAACAGTACACAGTTCACTGTAATGTCGGCATCTGTCTGACCTTTTACAATTTTGTCTTTTCAATGTTTTTCTTCCAGCCCTCAATAAAAGATAATGCTTCTGAAAAAGTTAACTCCAACTAAGTCTGACTCCCAGTATAACCAGCCACTGTGGCTGCTTAATACTGAAACACAATTTTATATGTGCTTTGAAGCTGTCTTTTCTCCCAAGCAGGGACAAGTAATTCATAACATTAAATTTGTTCTACAGGTTCTCTGACATCATGTCTAATCTCTATCAATCAGGACCCTTCCCATGCCTATCAAACTCCAACCTAGAAACCATTCTGCTTCTTTTCCATACTTCTATGACAGGAATGGCATATGAAACACCTCCTCTTCTTGCAAACCAAACTTACCCATGACTAGTACACAATCATTTGAGCTTGCGCCAATATCACCCTCAAGCTTAAACAGCTTTCTATCCTCTTTCATGCCTACTTCTGCTGTTATGTATCTATCATCTGTTTTGGTTAAGTAAAACAGATAACTTGCTTTGGTCCACAGATGAACTAATGTCAGTAATAAACATAGTTCATTTCACTTGGAAATTAAACTATATCAGGGTCTAACAGTTCAAAAGATACAGTATTATATCTTTTTACCCAAATAATTTTCTAGAGGCAAAATGCAAGAGTATACTAACTCCCAAAATGTATAGTTGCAGAAAAATAACACACCTAATCAATACTAAGTACATTGAAATGTCCCATTAAATGCAAGCTCTGTTTTCAGTAAATATGTTACATATGCAAATCTATGTGCAGAACCTTCTAAGGCCTGTAAGTCTGCGCTGTATAATGATGTGAGGAGTACTTGAACTTCCACACACCAGATCTTGCACACAGTTCAGCTAGCACTGCTCTCAGGATTCTAAGGCAAAGTACTGGAACAATAATATGCACTAAGTTTACCATAAGGGGTTCAGAACAGCTCGGCACGTGGTCCTACTGCACAGCACTGGCTCATACTGAATAGGAGGCAAGTCTGGCCGTTCCTTCAGTGGCGTGAAGAGGGCAGCCACCGGGACTACCATTCTTGTAGCTTCAAGACGACTTGAAGGCCAAACATTCCAGCTGAATCTAACTCCATCTCTGTCCTCATTCTGCTGGATAAATTCCAGGAAGGTTGTCATGGTCAACTTCTCTCTAACACTAAAATAAAAAGATAACCGTCAGCAGAATGTTGACATGCAAAGACTTCTAACTACTAAGTGCTGAATGCACGTAATAACAGTCACACATTCAAATACTGTAACTGAGTTACCATCAATAAAACAGGGAGTAGAGCTTCTTAAATCCTAAAAGCAATACGCAGAATTCTAAGGGGAAACAAAATACTGCTGCCTAGAATTTTTAAAGAGTTTCTAACCATTTTTTTGGTATCTCATGATGCAGCCTACATGCAAACATAAAGGAATAACAACATGACATTCCACAAGAGTACATTCCTACAGCAATGCTAGGAAGTAACTTTGTAAGAAATACAAGTACCATATTCCAATATATTATGTACCAAGAAGCATTTTTCAACAATTCTTTGAATTCAAATTTACCATTTTGGCCATTGACTTAAGGCTTTCAAAGTGTTCTGCTATGATTACTCAGAAGCTGGAGACCTGGGGAGCACAGACACATCCAAAAAGCTCAACCAGTACCTGTGAACATCTGGTAAAGTCAGCAAGGAGCACTCCTTCCCTCCAATCTCAAACTCCTCAGCTACATACACACTGTTCTAGACTGCTGCATGCTACATAGTACCTTTTACAATACACACAGCACAGGTTTTTCCAGGAACTAGGATATCTAAACTCACACTGCCTAATAATAAATGATTTACTGTAAAAGCCTACATGAACTACCTAAGAGGAAGTAGAAATACTCCTAGGACTCAACTTATACTGTACCAAATTCATAAACAGCTATTAGAAATGCTGGAAGCCTCCTGAACTGGAATTTAAATCAGTAATTCTCCCAAGTGCCATGACATTCTTAGTTCTGACCTTACATACATTACAGGAGACTCATTGAAACACTCAATTTATCAAAACCTGCTTCTATCTATCAAAATTATAATGGCATTGCACCTTTAGTTTCTATGACAGCCAAAATCTTTTCAAGTTATTTTAAATTATAGCCTAACTTAATGCTTTTATTCTAATTGTAACTTTTAAGAAAACAGATTAACAAAATACATAAAGCAAAGGGATGTGCTGCATTTCACAGTTAATATCTTCAGGAAATAATCAACTGCCAATATTTTAGTGGGCACCTCTTACTGATATTAGGAGCAAATCTGCTCCTATCTGAACACATCATGGCAATTACAACACAGGGAGCATGTAGGACTTGATGCATAAGAGCATTTCCACCATTGCTTTCACTCAAATTTCTGCAAAGCCATTGGGCAGCGGACAAAACTGAGCAAAACAGAGAATATCTGGAAGTTGCAATTACTACAAAGAAATCAGAGACAGAAATTAACTCAGCTAAGAGAGGAAAGAGCAGCCTGGCATTCAAAGAAGATACAGAATTTAAGAAACTTCTCTCCTAATAAATCAAAATCCATCTATGTTTTGTATAAAAGTTGAAGGTACTTCATCTCTGAAAAATGAGATATTAATGCAAGAATCTGCACAACGTAATTCTCTCTCCTATAACCACAAACTGAATAATCTCTCAATTTAAAAATTATTTCCTGAGAAGACAGAAAATTGCAACTTAAGGCTATTTGAACCACTCACTGGCAGCAACTATAAACTCGCAAAATCCAGCTCCAAATACTGCAACATGTCACACTTTCTGTCCTGGACTTCAAAGCATTTTCTCCAGCTATGTTTGAAAGGACTGTACATGGATATTACTTTTACCACTCAGTTTATTGCTCCTTAAAGGGCAATGTACAACACCAGTGTGCAGTGACTAGTCACATGCACGTAGATACATAAATGACTTGTTTACTGAGTTAAATACTGTTATTTTCTATTAAGTATGGATTTCCTATTCAGAAGGCAAAAGTGGCTAATAATCAAGTTCTCCTCCAGGTTTTCTTCTATCCTTTTCTTCCTCTTCAAGAGCCAGTAATGCTTACCCATTTCATCATTCATCAAAAGTGGAACCCTTGGTCTGACAAGTTACATTCAGTACCATTGTTACAGCTGTGCAGACACATTTTCTGAGATAGGCGTGGAGACGTACTGCATTGTACAAGAACAGCAAATCCTCCTGGCCTACAGGCTATACACCAAACTTCAGACACCTGAATACAAAATACACACTGCCCACCTCAGAAAACCACAGAGAAGGGATTTTCAGAACAGGTGAACAGCAACAGTTCCCACTTTGGGGTGCCAAGGCTTTACCTTTGCTGCAGATTAGGATATCCAGAAAAAAACAGAAGTCCTTTCTGGCATGCTTCTTCCCCCCCCACTGCTAAGGCTGAATGTACCTTACAACCCTACACCATGACAATCTCAACTTTTCTGTGTCACAAAAGAAGCCACGGTTGAATTGCATTGAGAGTCACTGGTTGACTATCAGCACCTTTAAACCTTTAGACACCACAGATAAATATGTCCCAATACAGAATATCCTCAAAATAACATCCCCTAATCCTTGCACGCATATACAAACAAAATCAAAACATTTTTCTCAACAGCACTCTAAGAGTTCCAGCACAAATAAATCTAAGTCGCTCATAGCACCATGTGTTTAACTACCACTAAATGAGTACAGTTCACTGCACACTTTTCTTAGAATACACTTATTCTCTAAGTTGATTAGGCACTAACAACCTGGTAAAAGAGATTAATAATAAACCCTTAATTAATTTTTTATGCCCAAATTACAAATCTATGCCCAAGGCACAAATCTATTTCAGTTCCAAGAAGGAACTAAAATACACGAGCAGAATGGTTTAGTTATCTAAGGCAAGTTGGTGACATTTTTACCACTCAAACGCAGTCATCCGCCAAACCTGCTCTCCCAGACCTCTCACTGAAAAAAATTTTTTTTAAACAACCACGGTATGTGATGACCCACTTAAATTAAACTTGCAACATATAATCAGACGCAGCAGGGCCTGCATTCCTTGTAGCTTTACCTACACTGCAAGGCACCCTCTTCAGTGGCACAGCGGCGTAGGTACAGCGGAGCTCCGGCACAGGAGCGCCACAGGCGCTGCCGGAGAGTGCCGCCCTTTACCCCCGGCCGTGGAAAGGCCGTGCCCCGCCGACCCCACCGGAGCGCCGGCAGCCCCGGCGCTCGCCCAGCCCCGGCCCGGTGGGCGGTCCCCGCCGCACGGGAAGGGCTCTCGCCCAGCCCCGGCCCGGGAGGCTGCGGGCAGTGCTAACCAGCGGCCGGCCGTGGCCCCGCACCTTCAGGCCGCCGGGGGCCCCGAGAACAGTTTCGGGCACCCGGAGATTCCCCACTGCCACGGAGGGGACGCGTGGAGTTCCCATCACGCTTGCTCCAGGTGCGGCAGCCGTACGGGGCCCCGCGGCCCGGGATGCCCCCCGTGCCTCCCAGCGCGGGGAGAGGGGCTGCTGCCTCTCATCCCCGCGGCACCCCAGCTCCGCCGGCTCAGGCTCGCCGCGCCCTGCGCCTCCCCCTCAGCGCTGCCCTGCCCGCTCACCCGCGTTCGGCCGCCGCCGCCGCCGCTCTCGCTGTACTCGCTCTCGCCGCCCGCCCGCTCGCAGCCGCCCCGGCGCTGCCGACGCATCAACATGGCTGATGGGAGAGTCCGCGCCACGTCAAGGGGCAGAGAGCGGGGGCGGGCTGAGCTCCGCCGCTCCCCCGCCCTCGGAGCAGCCCGCCGCCGGCCTCCCGGGCCAGCGCAGCGGTGCCGGCCTCAGCTGTCCCACAGCTCTGACCGTCGCTTCGCCGCCTTGTCGGCTCCTGCTCGCCTGTGTGTGTTCGTTACCCTGTTCGGCTTTCTTCTGAAGGTCGGTCGTCTGCATCTCGATCCCAAGTCCATTCAGGAAAAAGGCATCTCGACCACCGGGGGCAGTTTTGTCTTCTCTCCCCGCCGGCAGCGCTCGGCTCCCTCGTGCTGCGCCTGTGCCCGCGGGTACCGGGGCTGCCTGCCGCCCCGCCGGTGGTTGCGCTGCTCTGTCCGGCACGGGCTTCCGGGAGTCTTTGAGCTCACCCTGCTTGTTCTCATCATCCGCCATGTGTATTTATGACACCTTTTTAATCTAGAAGATTGTTTACATATTTCTTCTGAGTTCCTGGGGGAAAAAATACATTAGAATTATATTCTTGGGGGTTTTAGCCTGAAACAATCCTTTATCTTATTAGTGTGGTCAGCTTTTTATCCCCAAACTCAAGTTATAGTGACTCTTCAGTTTCAGGAATTCTTTTTAACAAGCTTGTCATGAAAGGCCAAAACAGTAACCTCTGTTTTTCCTGAGATGTCTTAGTGCAATTAATCCAGACATGGGGGAGGACTGAAAAACCATTCTGCTGACTGACTACCATAACCCCCCTCCTTCATTGCAACTTGGAAAACATTCTGTGACCACCAAGCAAATATAAATTACTAAAACAACCTTTTCCTCTTTTCTTCTATGTCAAATGTGATTTTGATAGAATTTCTTTGCCATTACTATCTCCAGTATGGTTTACCAGTCCTCTTCAGTCTGAAAACATGAACAGCAGAATTTACGGGAGGGATTTGAAATTTTCTCGTCCACAAATGTCACTGCCATTTGTGAGAGTGTTAAGCAGGACCTTGCCAATGACATGTAGCATCCTCACTCTGAACTCAAAAGTAAAAAAGAAGAAAAAGACCAACCCCAAAACTCCACAACACTGCAAACTTCAAACAGATGCACAGAAAGTGACTCAGTGTTGTAATTTCAAAAGTATTCAAATACCTTGTGAAATGTTTTCAAAAGAGACAAGTCCTGAAGTCTAAATTGCAGGATGAACTCTATAAATAATAGAAAAATAAGTTCTGAATATTACTAAAGTATTAGAAATGAACTTTATATAGCTGGACTCACCAAAGTTTTTGTCTTGATCTTCAGTCAGCCTTTCTAGAGTTATCACTGTAGGCTTAACTAGGCAGGTTTTATTTCTAATGGCGACTGCAATTGTTGCATACTTATCTAGGACGTTAGATCCGGGTTTCAGAAAAAAAACTCCCTGGTACACGTAGCTGCTTTTGGAAACACCTTAAAACAAACAAAAGCCATTGGAGAGGAGGAGTTAAGGTAGATGTTTATTTAGAAATACTGAAATACAGACTTGCAGAGGATTAAAAAAAAAAGGCATTACTTTTTTTTTAATTTATGTCAGAAGTATCCAAAACTACTTTGAAATATTAGATCTAAATAGGCTTTGCATGCAGAACTAATTGGAGAGATGGATTACACATTTTGTGTTACAGGAATTTCATAATACACAATGTAAATGATTACAGCGTCATCCTTCCACTTTTTTTCTTACCTGGGAAACAATGCCTCTTTGTGCAAATGCTACCTTGCTGTCTGGCATGTGGGTGCTCCCACATTATAGTCTTCAGAAAAACTCATACAGCAGCAACTTAGGCATTGACCCTTCCAGAATGGGAACTCTGTAAATTTATAATAATTAACTTCTATGTAACTGGCTTTAACCACAATCTCAAAGGCTTTCAAATATTATGAATACTGGGTGTTCACAAGTAAAGTAACAGAGTACTAATGGGTGAGCTTTAAAGAACCTTTGGCAAAAACTGCAGTGTATTAGAATAATGGCACAGGGCTTAATGAAAGAAGTTACTAAAGGTTTACACCTGTTCACCACAAAAATAGGCCTTTGGTGGGCAGTGAATTGGCAAACCCCTTTCTGCCACTGCTCTTTGGCCGTATTGCCTTTATTCCCCTCCGGTGGTTTCCAGGGAACCAAGACGCCCAGAGCAGACCGCGACACATCGGCGCAAGGCCGACGCTCCCTCCTGAGGGGGCCCGGCCCGAGCACGGCCGGACCGCCCTGAGGGCCCCGCAGGAACAGCGCCGCCCCGCGTGCTGCCGGCTCCGGCCGGCCCCGCCCCGCCGCTCTCGCGAGAGCAGCGGCAGCCGGGCGGGTTCTGTCGCTGGGGTGGAGCGGCCATGGAGCCGGGCCTGGAGGAGCTGATGCCGCGGCTGCTGCCCGTGGGAGACTGTGACCTGGCCGAGGACTTCGACCCCACCGTGCCTCCCAGGACGCCCCAGGAGTATCTGAAGCGCGTCCAGTGAGTGGCGGGGTGGACGGGCCGGGGCCGGCCTCGTCACTTCTCCGCGAGAGCGGCACGGCAGCCAGTGCTGCCCGGGCCGGGCTTCGTGTCCCGGTGCCCCAGGGCGGCCGTGCGGTGGTGCCCTTCGCCGGCATAGTCGGTGTTTTACACACCTGCAGGAGGGGCAGGTACCGATCTCTTCCCTCTCGTGACCGGCGACACGACTCGAGGAAACGACATGAAGCCGTGTCAGGGGAGGTTTAGGCTCGCTATCAGGAAAAGGTTCTTCACCCAGAGGGTGATTGAGCACTGGAACGGGCTCCCCAGAGCAGTGGTCACAGAACCAGGCATGACAGAGTTCGAGAAACATTTGGACAGTGCCCTCGGACACAGGGTGTGATTTCTGGGCTGTCCTGTGCACGGAGTTGGACTCAATGATCTTGATTGGTCCCTCCATGATTTTATGAGTATTTCAAAAACAGTGGGTATATATCGACCTGTTACAGGAAAGAAAGATTGCAGCCCACTTGATTATGTTTTGTAGGATTGAAGCAGCTCGATGTCCTGACGTGGTCGTGGCACAAATAGATCCCAGAAAATTGAAAAAGAAGCCGACAGTAAACATTTCAGTAAGTTTGAGAGCTATTACACATTTCGAGAGGGGAAAAAAAACTGGGAAAGATGTTACTATAATGATGTTTGTATTAATTTTTGGGAGTCATTGGCATAACTAAATAGCACTGCTAGATTCTAAAAGCTTCTACAGAATTAAATGTCTATGTTTGAAGAAACCCCTGCTCAACTGCTGGGTAACAGCAGTCTTTCTAACTGATTAAATTGATAATCACCATAGTATTTGATATGTAGCTGACTATTTTACTGTCTGAGGAAATCAAATGTTGCATTAAATTTTACAATTATTTAATCATAAAATCTGCATAAATTTTAGAAGAAAAATATGTCCATACCTGTCTTTGGGTTTAAGTCTAGGGTAGTAAGTGCAGCTAAACTTTACTTAAGTTTGATAAAATTCTAGCACCACTTCTTTCATTTTGGAAGGAATATTTTATTGAAACTTTTCCTTACTGTTGAAGCAGATTTTTCTGTTGTTGCATTGCCCTGCCAGCTTGGTTTTTAATCTACTTCCAAATAGTTTGCCTTTCTCCAATGACAATGATGTAATCTGAGATTTCACTGCTAGATTTCTCAAAGAAGGTTTCTAATACTGATACGACCTTGTAACTTCTGTACTTGTAGCCATTCTCTTCATCTGTCTTATCTGTGTGTAGTGACATTCTTAAATACTTGTAGAAGGATTTAGTTTAATAACTCTTTCATGATAATTTTTAAAGCAGTTATTCTACTTAACTATCAAACCTAATTTCCTAGATGGTTTTATGGTCTTCTGTCTTCCTCAACTTACTATCTTGACATGTAGAATGCCTAAGATTGATAGTATCTGTCCCAGGTAAGGAAACAGCATCATGCTTTTTATAAGCAGGGAGATTAAAGCAGAACAACTGCTAAAAGGAAGACTTTAAGTAAAATTCTTTGACAATGTATTTTTACATTTTACAAAACACTTAGTTTTCCTTCGTACGTACATATGAGAAGAGTCAAACAAAAAAAAATTTGACTAAACCAAAATCTTAACTCAGCCTCAGATGTGGGTATGAAATTACCTTTCTTAGATTAAGATTTCAAGGATATTATTTACCTGACAGTAAATATTTACTGATTCTCTTGTTCTTAAGGATTCTTCTTGTAAAGCTCTCTTTACATTATAATTATTGCCAGTGTTTTCTCAGCTTTCTGGATGTCAGCCTGCTCCTGAAGGATACTCTCCAACGCTCAAGTGGCAGCAGCAGCAAGTGGCCAATTTCTCAGCTGTTCGTCAGGTACAAAATAGTCCGTTAGGGGTCTTGTGTGGTCTAGATACATATCTGTGCTTTACAGGGGATAACTTTATATCTGGTATAGAAGTGTTATGATTTTGTAGCAGGATAGATGTTTATAGGCAAGTGTTTTAAGTTCTTGAAAGCTAATTGAGCATATACTGTGCAGCTTTTAAACTTCTGATAAAACTCTTGAGAGTCACATTTAAGAAATTCTCCTTCAACAAAAATATGTCTGTATTTAGATTAAATAATAAGGTGTAGTTGTAGGACAAAAACCCCTATGATGTTATGCAGTTATATTAAAGCATAATGCTAGCAGGAAATGTTCTGCAGAACTCAACATTAACTAAGAACTAAGTGAATTCTAATTCATCAGGAGATTCATAAAGGCCATTCATACAGTCCATTTAGGAACCTGTTGACAGAGGTGGCAACCCATTATGAGGAGAAATACTGATTTGGTAAAACACATTTGTAAGGTTGAAGAGTTAGCACAGACTTTAATCTTTCCTGATGCAATTGCACCCTGCTTGAAATAACACAACAAGAACAGAAAACTTAAGCGGTCTCAAAGGGTAAAGGTTCTAAGCTCAGCTAAGCTTTACTAAAGTTTTAAACTGAAGGAGGGTTGATTTAGATTAGATATAAGGAAGAATTTTTTATAATGAGGGTGATGGAACACTGGCACAGGTTGCCCAGAGAGGGGTGGATGCCCCATCCCTCAAAACACTAAAGATCAGGATGGATGGGGCTCTGAGCTTGATCTAGTTGAAGATGTCCCTGCTCACGAGGGTTGGACTAGATGGCCTGTGAAGTTCCCTTCCAACCCAAATCTATCATTCTACTATTCTCTGTGCACAGGTGAAATGGAAAATATAATAAAGATGTAGGTAGAGGTCATTTGCGACTCCAGTGCAGCAGACAACATGGTTACAGTGCATTGATGCTGCATTGTAGGAGTACCTTAAGTATGGAGGTGTGACCAGCTAGGAGCTGCTCTAGCACTGAACTCTGCATGAGCTCATGTACCATGTTTTCTTCAGGGAGGAAAATTTAGTGAAAGAGATCTGTACTACTATATCTACATTGTAAACAGTAACTTAATAGGTATTTATTTTATGCTCAAATCAATTCTTTTCTCATCTGTGCCAGAATTAACACTGTGAAATATGGGACTATCCTAAAAAGCATTTAAAACCAAAAAAGAGCATCAGAATTCACTTGTTCAACCACTGCATCAGTTGCTGTTACTTTGAGCGTTTTTAGTGGTCTTTTATACAGCTACAAGAACAGCTGGAGTGTAAGACAAATTCTTTCTGCTACAGAACATTTACAGCACTCTACAAGTAACTGTTAAGCAGCCCAATTTGTCTTACACATGATTCCTGCCAGGTAGAAGAAATGTGCTAAGAAACCACACTTGCCTTCTTTAATACTATTCTGTAGACCTCTGAGACAGATACAGACCACTGTTGGAAACAGGGTATTGGCTTTATGTGTGCTTTTGGATTAAATCAAAGTGGGTTTTTTCTTAAGATTGTTCTAACAAGAAAAGTCTAAAGACTATTAAAGCTTACTATGTCAGCTTAACCTTATATAATAGACTTCAAAATGCCTTCAGCTTTAACATTACTTCCAAAAACCCAGCATGAGATTCTTAATTACATTTCTGCTAAGAGGCGTGGGAAATATTAAGCCAGTTGTGCTGGCTATATATCTACTGATTTATACGAAGTCATAAAATATACTTTTCATACATTTTAAGAATAATGAAGAGCCCTTGTGACTAGGATAAAATAACTGCAGAGTTAAACTGGGATTTGACTTTGTTTTAATTACTCAGAGCCTGAACAAGCACAGGAATCACTGGAGGTCACAACATTTGGACAGCAATGTTGCTATGGTGAGTAGAACTCATAATGGTGCTCTGTGGTTTGTTTTCCCAATTACTGAATCCACAGTTAATGTTGCTTTATAGTTGCATGCAAGAATTTCTGAGTATTAGCAAGTTTTTTCTCCAGTGTCTTCAAGATAACAGGATTAAACAGTTTTTTATTTTTATTTCAGCCAAAATCAGAGGATGAAGAAGGCTGGAAGAAGTTCTGCCTCGGTGAAAGAGTATACTCAGAAATAGACGCACTATCTGATAATGAAAATTTAGGAATTGATTACTTGAAGGTGAGTATAGGACTTCTATTTAATTTTCAGCAAGTATTTTCTAGACTAACTGCCAGAAACAATCCTACTGTTTATTACCACTTTGTGCCAAATAGAAAGTAGGCTCTGGTGAGCCCAGAAAGTCCCAGAGTACATTATTTTATGCAGAAACTAAGTGAAGCAGGAATTAATTCTATGTCTTCAGTTAAAATTCAAAGAGTTCTTCATCTCTTACCAGCTAAAGTCATTATTTTGTTCTCACTGAACAGAATGGAAGCTTTCTTCATAGTCTGCTTTAGTGTTTTGTTGCATAGTGATATATGGTTACCATCCTCATATGTGATACCCTACAAACATGTTCTTTTCTACCTCATTTTCAAAAAACAAAACTAACAACTAACAGTAGAAGCAAGGTGCTCTGATACTTCACTAGACCTTCAACTTTCTTAAAGATACTTTTAAAATAAATTTCAAAGCTCAGAATAGACTTTTAAATCGCTAAAAGTGTCTGAACATCAAATTAAAATCTTAGTATGTTCTAACTTAGAACAAAAATGTTAGTGATAATGTTTGCATTTTCCAACTTGCTTTTTTTCAGGTGGGCTTTCCCCCTTTGCTAAGTATTGTAAGCAGGATGAATCAGGTAAACCTACCTCTTAGAATCATATAGTGACACTGCGTAAATCATTATTTCTCATGTTCTGTTGCAGAAGGCTTATCTTTTTTTTTTTTGCCTAGAGCAGGCAGTTGTTTATTACAAATTCTCTTAACTGTACACTTAGAAGGAAAATAAGTATTCATTATCTCACATTCAGTTACAAATAATTTTACGAGCAGAGATTTTTCATTACTAGTTCTGAAGGTATCTTGTAGTTTCTCTATAGCACATGTAATGTTTGAATTTTGCTGAATACTCTAATAGTATTCATTGCTTTACAGTGTTTTTAAATTTCTCATTTAGTGTTTTAAGTGCAGTCTTTCAGTTTGATTGTGAACTTTCATGTACATTGCAAGGCTAGAAGAATCACACTTATCTTTCCTTAACTACATTTCCCACTTGCCACCATTCTACACAACCAACTGACCAACCAACCAGTCAGTGTGATGCTTCTTTCCTAACCTCTAGCTACTTACCCATAACTTTTCATTAACAGAAAATTATTTCATTTCATACAAAGTTCTTTCCAAAAAGTGGTACTTTAACACTTACTTTACCCTTACATGTAATTTCAACCTGGAATAAATACTGTGGAATAGAAATAGTTTTTGTATAATAAAATCCTTCAGATAGAAGAGCAGCAAAACAAAATATTGCAGACACTATATTGTCTCTTTCTGTTCCCCTTTTGAAGGCAACAGTAACCAGTGTCTTAGAATACCTGATAAGCTGGTTTGGAGAGAAAAAATTTACTCCAGAACTGGTAATTTTTAATTTATTCTAACTACTTGCACGTGAATGCATTAAACAAAGAATATATTGTTTGTAGTTTTCTATTAAATTATTTTAATTTTCTAAAGAGTTCTCTAGATGGTTGTATCATATTGTTACTTTCCAAACTTTCTTGATTAGATACTAAAATGAGTATTCAGATTTGTTTTTGGAAGGCTAAAATATAAAACATAACAGATACAGACATAAAAAGTACTCCCCAAACTCCCTCCCCATTGTATCACTTGCCCCACTAACTTCAGCCATGAGGCTTCAGGAATATCAAGGTTCAGGAGAGGAGAGAGATCACAGCAGCTTCAGTTCTGTCAGGGTGCTGCACACTATTTACCAACACCTCCAGTTTAGTTTGGAGGTACATTACAGTGTGCTGGCAAAGATCTCTAATCTTTCCATATGCAGCACAGACCAGAAAGCTTAGCTGCATTCATGTGGTGACAAATCAAGTCTATTAAGAACTCCTGATTGACAGGCTACAATGGCATGGAGTTTGGCCACAGACTAGATTGACCAGCTTGGTGGATTGACCAGACCTTGGTGGATGCTTCTCATCTCCTTCAGTACCACAAAGCAAAAGAGTAATGAAAAATTACATGATGCCTAGCATAGTTTCACTATTTTTTTTCAGTCACTTAAAGACCTTTCATGTTCTGTCCTTTCCTGTAGAAGACTGTTTTCAGAGAAAACAGCGTTGCAGAGAATGTGCACAATGACTTTTAGGTTAGGTCCCAGAATGAAGGCCACTAGACGCTGTGATTAAATTATGAAGTTAGACTGGTACCAGAAATTAAGTTTGTAAGAATGCAGTAGAATTCAGAGATGTAAAAAATGCCAAGGATGTATTGTCACAGTGGTGCAAATCCTAAAGCAGATCTAGCCACTAATTCCACAAAGATCTGAGTTCATACATTCAGTCTTGAGAAATGTTTTTTTCACAGATTGTGAAGTTAAAAATTAATAGCCATGTAATAATGTTTAGATATTACTAAAATAATCCTTCCTTCAGACTACAATAGCATCAGCTGTAATAATTTATATCTTGGCCAGCATTCAAAAAAATGCCAGGAAACCCAGGAGTAGTGCTCACAAGAATCTTATCTAGAGACACAGAACTCTCTACCATGTAGTGTCTAATGTAGTTTTCAAAATTCAATTATTGCATGTAGCACTTGAATGCAGTTTTGTTTTGAGACCTACATTCAGTCTTGCTCTATATAACATGAATTGCTTGAATCTTCAAGGAAATGCTCAGAATTAAAACTTTATTATTTGAATTCTCACAGGGTAGATGGCTTTACGCACTGTTGGCATGCCTTGAAAAACCTTTGCTTCCTGAAGCTCACTCCCTTATTCGACAGCTGGCAAGACGATGTTCAGAAGTCAGGGCACTGGAGGTAAGATTTAGTATAACTGTGCAGAGGACTTGGTGAATTTAGCAGGTAAGGAGGATCATTTTTCAGAAGTCTTAATTAATTTTTCATGTCTCAAGTTTGCTTGAGAATGAAGGGAAGACTACAAATACACATAACATGGCTTGTAACAGCTTCTCTATTTGACACAGGTCGCAAAAGAATTGCTCTAATATTTTATCTCTTTTCCAGGAGAGCAAGAATGAAGAACTAATGTCAGCTCTGAACTTGATAATCTGCTTAGTTAGTAGGTAATGTAACTTATACACCTCAACCAGTAGTGTACGTCCTGCATAAATGTGTGATTATTTGTACTAATTTAAATCATTTTAAAAGTGGAAGTCAGTAAAAGTACCCTGGGCCAATGCAGCAAAAATACTTAGCTGAAAGGATTTAAGATATTCTTAGGGGTAAAGTAAGCTTATTCCTGTCTTCAAATGAGCCCCCTGAACCATGAAGCCATAATTAAGATAGCAAAACTAAAAGATGAGCTAGAAAGCAATGGGTCGGACAACTGGAAGTAAGGAATATGTTGCATTGGAAGTTTCTTACCATATTTCACTTCATTCCTAGGTACTTTGATCAACGTGACCTGGCTGACGAGCCTTCCTAGGCTGTTTTGTGAACATCCAGTATTTTGCATTGCCACAATACAAACAGCATTATCTGCGTTAACAGCAAGACACTGCACTGTTCAGACCTGAAGTATTACACAATCCCTTCAGAACACCTTCACACTAATGCATTTGGGACAGCTGTGAATAACTTCAGCTGAGTTTTAGCTGAGATTGTCAGTGTCTCCAATACCATCATCACCATCATTGTAAAGTGGTAACTAAAGTGTCCAGCATCATCTCTCAAGCTCCTGTCTTTGCAGAAATTTCTAACCAAGAATTTAGTTTACAATCTGAGTAATCTATGGACACTGCTATTAGGTGAAGTCTGAGGTTACATTACAAATTATTATTCTTTTTCTAACAGACTATTTGAGGACTTTTTTAATAAAACTAAAGGATTTTAAAGACTGTTCTTAAACACTGTGGATTTTCTCACTCCGCATTATTTAACGGCAGCCTTACTATAGAAATCTAGAGTTAGGGCTGAATGTGTTTTTTCAAGTTTTGGTGCCTGAGCTCTAGCACTGCTTAGAGGTTCAGCTATAGCCAGCATGTTACTGAAACAATTGTTTCAGTAAAACATAAACATTACTACTTCTGGAGTAGTACATTACAGAAGTAAACTGTAGCTAGCAATTAAAAACAATTACATTAATATTGAATTGATGCACAACAAGGTGGAATAAATTTCCTTCTTTGGCCAGACTTTACATGACCTTAGGCATAAATCATTCTGACACAAGGAACAGATGCTAATTTTAGGGACAGGAGAAACTGTTGAACTATGTAAAAAACAAGTTTTCTTCTACTGCCCCAAACTACAGTCCTACAAAAGTCTCCACAAAATATCTTTAATGATGTGTGAGCTGTTAGCTCACGTTAGCAGGCTTCATCAAAGAAATACAAAAGCAATTGCTGCCTCCCAGTTCAGAGTGAATGGGAAAAGGTAGCAGTTGGGCATTTACATTGGGCACACAACACAGATTTGTTTCTTATTCAAATTTTAGTCTTGGTCAGGATTTTTGTCTGTTCTCAAACTCTGTCTCTGGTCTTCCAGGCTCTTTTGGTAATTGAAATGTTTTGCTGAATATGTAGAGTACACAGTTTTTACCATGTATACATTATGACTTTGGTATAGAATAAATTTCATACCAAGACACAAGCATAATGTTAAGTTATTTCAATAAGCATTTATTATCTATTTTGGAATAGTGCTGCACACTGCTATAATTTACATGTTATATACAAGACTGAGCCAAGATAGTGAATCCACATACAAAGGTTTTTTAAAGTAGATACCCAGATTTTGAATGTGCTCTACATCTTCTGTATCATCACCTGAAATTTACCTGCAGGAAAAGCAGAGTCAGATCACATTATTACCATTAGAATTATTTCTCCAAGTAATTATTTTCTTGTAAAAATTTTAACAAAGAAATAGTAAGGAACATTTCAATCTTAGTTTAATTGCAAGCAGTTGAGCCATTATTTAAATTTAGCACTTAAATTTTAATTCCACACTGAACAGCTTTTCTCTTCTCCTTTTTTCTGTAAGTTGACCGTGTTCCACATCACAAAGTTTTGTCAGCTAAACCTAAAATTTGTGCTAAGTCTGTGGAAAACTTTTAATTGAGTTAAATGGTCTTCACTTACTACATTCTTAATGACTCCTATAGAAAGAGCTTCACTTGTGCAAATAACCTTCTGGACACAAATCCTTACACATATGATGCTTCTAAATGTAAATACAACTTTTTAGTTGCTTTCCACTCAATATCATGGAGGCTTATCCTCTGCCAGTATTTTCTAAATACTAAAGGATTTAGTGGCAAGCCATATCCTGAAGTTCACATGGACTCCTATGACTCAGCAGCTTCAAACAAATCCCACCTTGAAAAATGCTTATAACAGCAACGCAGTCAGTCAGGAAAGTTACCAAGTGAGCTAATAATTGAGTACTCCAAGTACTACTTACATGCAGGCATTGATGAAACTTCAGCTGTTACAATACTCTTTATTCCCAGATTTGATAGGCCTCCTCTGATTAGTCCACAGGTGAATGCTAAATACTAAATAAAAAGATGCACTTCAGATGAGTGTCAACAGTGAAGCTTGTTGATAAAGATTGAAAGTAAGTACTCAAGAACACCACTTAATACTTGGACAACAGAAAACCATGAAGGTTCTGAGAGACTTTGTCATGTCTCTAATAGATGAAAGCTCCAATACTTGGTAGAGTGGAACTCATTACACAGATTGTTCTCATTAGAGGCAGTATTTTGAGTCACTTTCCATTAAGCCTCTAGGAACTTAATACCCTTAAAACAATTATTCCCAAGACTTGGCTGAAATTAACAACTGGTATTGAAGTCAACAAAGGAGAAACAGTCCCAAGACAGCATTCTTGTGCAGGCCATACCTCAGAATAAACCACCTGCAGATATTTAATATGTGTGTTGCAAACTAGAAGAAACATTTAACCAAACAAAAACAAAAAATCCCAAGAACAGCAGCCAATTAGGAGGACTAAGATAAAGAATTAAGAAACCATAAAATAGAACTGAATGTCCCATTTTTTAATCCACCTGAACCAAAGGGCTCTATGATAGGTTCTGCAGAGGGTTCGATTTTACCTGAACTATTACCATAACTCAGCATCTGCACTCAAAACTATTTTTAATTGGTGGAAGATCTTCTGAACATTCACATCATCTCAGAAGCTTGTTTTATGTAACAAATAGCATCTTCCAAATGTGTTTTGGGAATTTTAAAATAAAGTTTCTGAGAACACATGCTTCCCGAAGAGAATCTGTGTGACAGTGGCAGGTAATGGCAGACAAGCACTTTCACCATGAAGTAACTCTAATGTAACAGCAGCAAGTTTTGCAACAACCATGACCATTTTTTGAACTATAAATCAAATCCACTATTCTAAAATAGGGTGCCTTTTTAAAAAGCACACAGGTTCTGAAAGCATATCCTTAGGTGCCCTTTAAATAGTGTATCTATTTAATTACAAAATTTAAAGTTATTAATAGATCAAGGTAATTAAAAGGAAACTGGTGGACCCTCCCCCACATAAAATCAAAGGGTACCTTTGGTGCATGTTCTAAATACTGCTTTCCTGCAGACATTTGTGTCAAGAGACGAAATTTATTGTCTTGAAGGACATAAATACCCTGTTTGGAAAGAAAAAAATTGAGGGGTTTAGTTAAATGTGCAGTAATATAAAATCCACATTTTCTGTGAATGGATTTAATTTGTAGATAAAATATATATGATCTCAGGCTGAAAAATAAAATTTTAAATTAAGGCATATGTGATTTAAGTTTAAACTGTATTATTTACTTACAATGACTATGAAAAGAAAATATACTAAATAGTGAGTATACAACAAAACCCTTAGATAATAATATGATCAGTTAACCCTAAAAATGTTTATGTACATTTCTTCTTGGAAGAGTCTTTCCAGTGATCAGAAAAAAACAGTTCCATACTAGAAAGTCTTTGGTAATATATCAAATGCATACTGATTTTTATGTTCAAATCTCAATCTTCATTCAGTTTTGCAGATCTCTATTCTTATTCTCAAATTCAGTGGGAATTATTTTTCTGAATAGCAGTACAGGCAACAATACCCAGCAGACAAAGTAAAAGTCTAGCATTTTCTACAATACAATTTTGTGCAACAATATACATCTTAATAAATTAAGTATAAACACAGTATAGTTTTATCTACACCTGCCATTTTAATTTCCTAGCTACTGACTGTGCTACTTCCGAATTTCATAAGCCTTGAACTTAAGTTAAGGCTGTATATACAATTAAGACCATAAGCTCAATACTGCAGCTTTTTTGAATTAAAACCTCAGATTTCTAAAGTTTTAATTATCTGTTATTACTTGATAAACAAGTAACTGAAAAATAAAACCTATTTTATTTAGCACAATGCTTGTACAAATTCTCTTCTTCCTAACTGACACAACAGGAAAATGCCATAAGAAGATCAAGTCATTCAACAGGAAAAAGATTTTTTACTCTACTAAAATGGCTCCTTAAGTTATTTTGATCTAGCTTTAAGAACTGTGGCTGCTGATATAGGAAACACATGGATACAGCATAATGTCATCAACATGCAAACCTGAGAAGTTTCTCCGCTATTTCTTATACAAGTATTTTCAATAGATTACAGCCGTCTCAACTGCTGAAAACTCAACATTCTTCAAAGTAAAAAAAAAAAAAAATCACAGCAGCCATTCTATTTAAATAGATGTTGAGAGTATAATCACTTTTTCACTATTTTTTTACTAGCGTTTATTAAGTGACAGATTGAAAAGTTCGTTTAAATGTTAATCAACTGTAATCATGACTGTCATTCCTGTAACACTGCAACAGTACATATGAAATTCAAAGTATTTACTCTTTTCAAACAGAGTGGCAATAAAGACATCACAAGCAATTACTAAATTGCATTCTAAAGCAACATGATAACATGAATACCAAAAAACACGCTTTTTAAACAAAAGGAATACGGAATATTTTGGGTTTCTTATCTGGTAATTAATTCTAGACCAAGAAAACCAAAAAAATGCACTAGCAACTCAAAACTCACTGACTTTCCAAGCTAAATCTTAATCTACAGCATTAGTACCTGGTGATTAGTCCTTAGGTTATCTATTTGTTTTTTGAATACCGTTGTCCAAAAATCTTTGCAAATGAACTTCATAATATCTAATTCATCCTTGAACCTGGCAGTGTCTTTCGTAAACCTAAGAGAAAAGTGAGAAATATATCAATTAATGATGGTACACATAACCTGACTAATTAAACATAGAAATAATTTTTAAATGGTACTATGCAACATAATTTTTGAGGTTTTTATAGAAATTAGTTTTCCAACCATCGTACAGTATCATTCTAGCTTGACTGTCCATTCATCAAGTATTTTACGTTAAGAGCAACACAGTGTTATCTTAGTATCTGCAATATGATAGCAGAATAAATTGTTTTAATTCCATGATTATCAAACATAATTGACATACAGGAAGGTGGAAAGTGCTCCATCAGTTTTATCTTCAACAAAGTATCTAAACAAGATAAACAAAATGCTCACACCTATACTACTCCTCAGAATGAGTGCTTCAATCAGGCAAAAAAGCTCTAACATAGGAAAAATCATGTTCCCATTTTTCAGAAGGGACCTCTTCCTCTTGCTTATTTCAGATTTCTCTCTCTTTATCCTCCTTGAGGGTCTTTATCTGGCACTAGAGGACTACTTTATTCAACAAAAGCACGACTTCAGAAACTCAAGAGTCTCCACACGACCTCGGAACGAGGGCACTGGAGTTGCATCGTGGATCCCCAAAGGGCCCGAGCTGCTCAGTCGCAGACTCGCAAGGACTGAGAGCACTTTACAATCATAAAATTACGCTTAAGAAATAAATCAGAAAAGTAAGGAAGTCACAAAACGTATCGGAAGCAGGAAACGTGCAAAAGTCTACACAAAGTAAAATTAAAGACAATTATAGGTATTAGAAGTAACCATGTACCCTGACTCGGTTTTCATGCCGGCCAGCACTAGGAAAACAACACACTCCAAAGCTGCCCCGTGATATGCAAACGCAGGAACCCACAAGAATGAGATACAAAAAGAGGAAATGCCAGAACAACTGATAGTAAGAGGAATGCACTCTCCCTCCAGCCGAAACACCACACTTTGCCCATGCAGGTGTGCTTTAGCGGCGAGGTGAAAGCCCCGAGAACGAGCAGCGGCTGCCAGGGCCCGGCGGGGACTCACCTCTCGATGAGCCCCTGCCCGACTCGGAAGCCCATGCTCTCCAGCTTGGTGGTGCAGCGCCCGTTCTCCTGCAAGACACAAGGCGCCGCGACAGCAGCGTCAGCAGCGTCAGCCGCGGCCGCCGCCGGACGGCCCCGGGGCGGCCCCGGCCCCACTCACCCCTTCACCCTGCTCGGCGGCACGGTACAGCCCCGCCACCATCTCGCTGTGCAGCAGCAGGAACAGCGCCTCATCCGCCATCGCCGGGGCCACCGCCCCTTCCGGGCAGGCCCGGACACTCGCGGGAGTCCCGGCCNGGCGGGGCGGCCTAGCAGTGTCGGCTGGGCCGGTTCTGCCCGCCGGGGAAGCTCTGGGAAAGGAGCTCTCCCGTTAAGGCTCCGCAGAATCCGCGGCCCAGGGTCCCGAGGGAGGGCTGGAGCCGGGGATTAAACGCGCCCCTCCTGCGGAGCTGCCCCGCCCACCCTACTGCTAGAGCCAGGCGGGGCGCGCATGTGTCACTGCTTTGAAGACAGCGCCCGTGCCTTCCCCTGCCCGCCGCGGGGAGCCACAGAGCGACGTCGGCTACAGCCGGGGAAGAGCGTGGTCTAAAGCCTCGCCGCCGCCCCGGGCGCCGTGACTAACGCGCAGTGCGGAGCTTCCCTGCCACGCCGCTCCAGGCCGGATGTGAGGGCAGGAGCAGCCCCGGCACGCGCCGCCTGTCACGCCGCCACCCCAGGCAGCGGCAAGTAATGCCCCCGCCTATTGGCTCGCCGGGCACAGCCGCCTCTGGTAGCACAGCGGTGATTGGCCCTCGCCCGAAGTGTGCCGGCTTCTGTGCCCCATTGAGTGGTAAAGCAGGATGTGTCCTGGGGAGGTGGGAACACGCGGCCTCAAAGTAGCTTTCTGATTGGGCTACAAGGAAATGACGTTTGAGTTCTTATTAGCTCTGTGCCATGTCACTCCGGCGGCCTCTTTCATTGATTCGTCGAGCTAGCAGGCAGAGCCTTCGCTAGTTGGGCGGCCGGAATGCCAGTCTGCCCCTGGGCTCTGTGATTGGTGACCGCTTTTGGCGAGACACCCTGGGAGGCGTGCTCTTTCCTCTCGTGCCCGGCGATTGGTGGTCAGAGGCGGCCACCGGGGTGCGATTGGCTGCGCCTTCCGGGCCCGCGGCCACCGGAGTGGGCGGGGCCTGTCCCCCCTGTTTCCCAGCGCTGCCTCGCGCGGGGCCCGGCCAGGCCGCGCGGCGGGCGGGATGGCGGTAGCGGTGCGCGCGCTGCAGGAGCAGCTGGAGAAAGCCAAGGAAAGCCTCAAGCACGTGGACGAGAANGAGCACAGGACGGAACGGCCGCAGGCCGGTTGGGCTGGGCGGGCAGCAGCGCCCCGGGGGCCGGGCAGGCACCACTAACTGCGGCTCCCGTCTCTTTCAGGCCCCCTCAAAACAGGCTGTTAGCCCTCGCAGGCCCCGGTGGAGGTAGAGGGCGTGGGAGCTTATTGCTGAGGTAAGGAGGCGCGGAACGGACAGTGGAGTTTCATCCATCCTTTCTCTGGCAGTGGTTCGTGCCATCGCGCCGAGTGTCGTGTGTTCCTCGTTTGCCTTCGCTGCTCGCTGCGGTACTGTTTGAATGAGCACCAGAGCTGCCCTACAGGGCTTTGAGGCTTAAATTTAAAGCGCCTTTTCATTTAGAGTTGCAACAAGTCTAAATGGGTGGTTTTCCCCGACCTTCTGACCTGTTAGGCTGAAAAATAAGGGGAAACGTCAAAATGAAGGGAAGTATTGTGTGGTGGCTGGGACCTTCTCTTTGGAATCGTTCAAAATCAGTCATTTGGTGGTTAAACAACTGGTAGGTGTTCCTTGAGGGAATTTAAAACACATGTTGCTAAAATCACATCCTGAAAATTACTGTAGATAAGATTATTTGAACAAAATAGGATGCTTGTTTTAGTGTAGCTACTCAGTTAAATAAGTGCAGAAATTCAAGGTGAAATTAGATGGCTCACAAGCAATCTATTTGAACATTTCACTGCAGTACTAACAGTAAAGGGTGATAGAGCTGAGTAAAATTTATGTTTAATCGTGACCATAAAGCAAAATTATTATTCAGTTGTGCAGATTTGAAGTGATCCAGGGATTAACCTAACTTGTTCTAAGACCACAAATGTTTTCTTTTTAGGCGTGGATTCTCGGATAGTGGAGGAGGACCCCCAGCCAAACAGAGGGATCTTGAAGGTGCATCCAGTAGGTGAGTGCAAAAACTAATGCAGCCAACTTGCTTTTCTGAATGAGAATTTGTAACAGTAAACCAAAAACTGGTAATAAATGGGAGCTTTCATTGTCTTCTTTGGAGATTACTTATTGAAGACTTGTGGGGAATAATTTGGGTGGTAGGAAATAACTCTGGTGAAATCTTTTTCATACCTTAGAGCAAGATAAATATGGTTGCAGTGATATAAAGATATAGCAATACAAAGATGTTTTGAAATTTTTGGCTTTTTTGGCATACAGTCTGCTATATTACATTCTTTTTAGTAGTGACATTTGTTTGCAGTGAATACAAATTGAATTATGACTGAGATCTCCTGTTCAATAAATTGAATACAAGCAATGTGACAATGAACTTGGGTTTTGAGCTTTCACATCTGACTGCAGATCCATCAGATGTGACTGATAATAGTGAGCTTCAGTGCTGTGGGCACTTAATGTGCAGTGGTAGTTCTTGTCCAAAGCAAAGCTTGCTTTGGAATTTTTGAGTTAGCAGAAAATGAAGCTGGGAAAGTGCTGTGCCACAAAGCTGAAAAAAAAAGGCTGAAAATAACTTCAACTTTAATTGTTTATTTTAGAATTTATTTTATTTAAACTATTTATTTTAAGTTGTTCTTTGTTAAAGCCTTAGTTCATCCGTGTCTCAAGTGGTAAGCTCTCTGCCTCTCTCCCATAGGTATTTGGTAGGTAACTTAAACAGCATTTCCTGTTCAAGAAATTATACCAAACTTTCCATGTCAATGCATTTAAATCTGTCTGATGGTTCCTTTATACCAGTGGCCATTTTACAGAGGTTTTTGGAAAAGCACCAACATTTAAAAGACTAAATTCCAAATGCATTTTAAAAAGTCAGATATGGTACTTGCAGATTTTTCTGGTTTTATTACTCTGCAGATTGTATTAAAATTTAAACTGTTCTGTCTCATTGATTGATTTTCACCAACAGTAGATTCTGTCTGTAAAATGTTACTTACTGGTTGTTGTAACAGTGGGGAGATATTTACTGAAGTGCTGGTTCTTCTGACTAGACATGCTGGTAATTTTCTCATGCTGGAAGAGATTCTCTCCTAAATACATGTTCCTAATGACCACTGGCTTTCTTTGCCAGGCTGGGTGGAGAACGTCGGACAAGAAGAGAATCACGCCAAGAAAGCGACGCAGAGGATGATGATATTAAAAAGGTAATATATTGTGAGTGGAGCTATGCAAGAAGAAACCCACCTGCAACACGATGAACAAAGTAGTTTGTTTTTCTTTCTTGTAGCCAGCGTTGCCATCTTCTGTTGTTGCTACCTCCAAAGAGCGAACACGTCGAGACCTTATACAAGATCAAAATATGGATGAGAAAGGAAAACAAAGGTATGCAGAAACCTCTTTTACAGTAACATGATACTTTTGAGTTCTACCACAGAAAGTAGTTTTAGATTTAAAAGATATTGCATACAAGCTGTTGTGTATCAAAGATTATGTTGAAGATTTACCATTATGGTATACAATTTAATTTAAATAGTATTATCTGAAAATACTTCACAAGCAGCAACATGTGCATTGTTCACATAACTGACATGGATTCTACTTTTCAGGCCACCTACAGGAACAGGTTTGCTAGTGCTGTTTTAATGTCGTTTGAGTAAGACAAGTATCTGTAGCTTCATTGGTTGCTTAATGTCTTGGAATATTACAGCTGTCTTGGCTTATCATGTATTTTGTTGGTTGAAATAGGGTTTTGGATATGGTTCCTCACTCCCTCTGCCTCTTTTTTAAAATGAAATTGTTCTATCATGTTTCTTTTCTCATACTACTTTGACTTCTTGTTGTATCTGCAGTGTTGCCTTGGTTTTGCCTTCTGCTTTTTAGATTCCTCCTATGTATATCTCTTTTTTCCTATATTTTATTTTTCTCAGGGCTATTAAAATTTTAACTGAAATGCAGCTCTATTGGTAAGAGGTATTGGAAAATCAAATCTGCAGCTGTGTTTGACCTCTTGGACTTCATGCACTTCAGACTGCAAGTCACCTGGTGCAGTAATAATTATACCCCCAAATAAACAGAAGAATTAGGATTGGAATAAGGAACTATAGAAATCTTCTCTGATAAGTCCCCCCAGATCAATTGGCACAGAAAACTGCCACTTTGCTTCTTTTAGTTATAACCCCACTTAGAGTCTTCCATTACTAAGTTCTAATTGCTTTCCTCACAGGGAGACTTCCAAAATTCTTACTGAACTTCCTAGAGCTTCAGGCACTAAAAACTTGTTCCCTCATAATTGTAGTTTTACTGCTTTTCAGTTCAGTAGGGTCTGGGAAGATGAGAAAACCAGTATTAATTTCTATGAATTGTGGTGGAAGGAGGTTCTTTACGAGGACAACATCCACTGAACTCCTGATTTTGCTCAGTGTCTTCTGGGATGTCATTCATATACAAATGCACTTTCAGTGATCTCTGGCTTTCGATTTTTATCTGTTCCTGTTTCTACTATTTAATATACTTTTGCCTTTCCATGTGAGGTTTGTGCCACTGTAATAGAATGGTACTCAGGGAAGACATTAGCATTTTATCAGGTAAAGGTTCAAGGCAAATAAGAACATCTGCATCAGGTTGTAGAGACTTAGTTTGGGATTGAATGAAAATAAATTGAAGGTGAAAGTCAAGAAACTAGTTCTTGCTCAGAAGAAGGGAATTTGTTGAAGAATTTTACTTTCTTTTCTCAAAACAACAGCTAATTGGATGAGAGCAGCTCTGGTTTCTTTCCCACAGTGCAGTGTCTCATTGTTGGGCAGCTCTCATAGATAAGCTTTCACTCCCCTGTGGCCCTACTTCTCCTTAATAATCTAAGCAGATTGTGGGGAGGGGAGTGTATGCTTTTTAGAAAACACAGTTTGCTCCCTTATTGATAGCTCACACTGTATTTACTTGACTGTTTTTTCTTCAGTACTCTCTGCTTTAAAAATATTTGCCTAGCATTATTATTTCCAGATGAAAAATGTGCAGGCTTCCACTTTTGCCAGTGCTAGCTGTTCTGTGTTACGCATAAGAGCTGTGTCTTGCTCATAAGCAAAATGATATGTCACTGTAAATTATATTCTGGGCTGTTGGCACAGTCAGTATGTCTTCTATTGCCAATGGCCTTGGGCACTACTGGGCCTTTAAAAATAAGTATCTCTGAAGTGGAAAGTTTCTCTGATTATTTATACAAATAAAAATCTTAGTATTTGAACTGAATCTCAAATTTCTTTTTGTTGTGGGTTTGTTTTTTTCAGGAATCGACGTATATTTGGCTTGTTGATGGGCACTCTTCAAAAATTTAAACAGGAGTCCACAGTTGCTATTGCTACTGAGAGGGTACTTACTTTCAATTCTATCAGATTGTAAATAATAAAGCAAAAATGTTTGGTTAAGTTGTTTCAAGTAAGAATGAGAGTTATCTACAGTGTAGGTTGCAGGTGCAGCAAATTGGTGAGAGTGCATGTAGGGTTTTTTTTGTCTTAATTCAGGGGAATGAGGGTGGGAGGCAGGAAAGGCGTTCTTACTACGACTTTGTAACCCTATTTTTGACCTTTGTGAAAACCAAAAGGCAATGTTAAATGGAATTTAATCAGGTAATTATTTAAAGGATCATAGGCTATTTCTGGAAATACTAGTGATGTGGTATTGCTGAAGCAGTGCTTACCCTGGTGTGTTTGAGATGTTTAAATTATAACCAAGTATACAGAAATCTGCTTGGTTATGCTATCTGTCTAAAAACATCTTTCCTGTTCCAGTACAGATAACCAGAAGTTGATTTTAATAAATAAATGTATGATTGTACTGAAGCAAAGGCTTTGTATAGCTTAGTGATTACTTCAAAAAACTTGTATATGGGACCATGGTAACTTTATTCCCTTTTAATTTGTGAAGCCTATGGTATTTGTTTACTGTTGCACTAAATGGGTTATTCAGTTTACTAATAACCTTTAGATTAAAAACAGTGTTTGAAAGTTTGAATTTTAGCAGTCCAGTTGAAGCAGATAGAAATATTTAAACTGCAAACAGAGCCAGGCCACAGTGCTGGTATTGATTACTTTCAGATTCAGTATTTGAGTGGTTTACCTAACTTGTCATGTGGCACATAAGGCCAAAGTTCACTTTTGCCTGCTTGCATTAGATCAAAAAGCTGTTTATCAGGATGGTCTAGAAACACGGAGTCCCTGTCTAATTTATAGCAGTATGTGTTTGCACAAAGAGGAGTTACTGCTCCTTGCAAAATTTTTCTGAGAATCCATATGGAGATCTTTTTTTGTTCATACATATACACACATTGCTATAAATCAAGGTCGAGGCCTCAGGAGTTTTGCAAAACAGTTACTTTATTGTCTAGGCAGTAAAATCAATTTTTTCATTGACAATTATTGTACAATCTGAGCACATGGCAGTCTAGGGCATACAAACAGCATTCCTGGATAGTAGTAATAGATATAATTAGCAAGTAATAGGCTGAAAGTGTTCACAATCTTATTTTTTTGGTCGCAAACAGCAGTCTGCAGTCCTTCATTTGTTTCTGGAGGAGTTTACTACTTTTTCTCCCAAGTAGGAAATTTACCTGATTTCCCTGATACCTCAAATACATTCCTTTTATTTTTCTGCCATTGAAGGGAAAAACCCAACTTGTTGAAGCTTATATTGGAAATTTAAGTCCAAACTGAAAGATAGTAAAGCACACAGAAATTCACAAGGCCCCATAACTATATAGTTAAACCAACAAAAAATTAGGTGCCGGCAAGCAGTGACGCTCTTTTCTTCCATTAGCTGTAGTTTAGGAGGTATTTCCTAATGTGTTTTTAGGAATGCCTTTAATGGTGTAAATAATTGAAAACTTAAGTGGATCAAACTAGAACACTTTCCCTTGATGTAGAAAAAAATAAGATGGTATTTAATTTATTTTAGCAAAAGAGACGACAAGAAATTGAACAGAAACTTGAAGTGCAGGCAGAGGAAGAGAGAAAACAAGTTGAAAATGAGAGACGAGAACTGTTTGAAGAAAGACGTGCTAAACAGACAGAGCTGCGGTTATTGGAGCAAAAGGTTGAGCTTGCTCAGTTGGTGAGTTTTTGTTTTGTTCTTGATCTTTCTCTTGTTTAAACTGTTCTTGTATATCTCAGGGTTATTTTCTTCCATTTCTCAGCAAGAAGAATGGAATGAACATAATGCTAAAATAATTAAATACATAAGAACAAAGACAAAACCTCATTTATTCTACATACCTGGCAGAATGTGTCCTGCTACCCAGAAGCTGATGGAAGAGTCACAGAAAAAGATGAATGGTAAGTGGTCTTTGTGATACAAAGGTCCTTGTTCTTGCCTCCCTTTGTTTGCTGTACAAATTTATTTTAAGTCTCTGCTTAAATACATGAATTTCATGCTTAGGACAAACTATATTCTTACAAGGGTGTTCATCATAAGTGGAAATTACTCTTTCAGTGGCTTATTTTTATATTGAATGGGACTTGATTCTCTTACAAGAAGTCAAAAGATGCATATGCAAAATTTCAGAGGTATGTGTTTATAAGAGTTCTTTATATTAGCTTTAGTACACAGATGTATCCAAGTGCAGCATCTTCATTTTTGAGAAGGCAGATTCTCTGAAGACTCAAGGAACTACAGGTGTTTACAAAGCATTTGAGAAGTATTTTCTTAAGCATAGCATTAGAACTTTAATTTTTTTACCTCAACGTATGTTCATTTCTGTTTCACAGGATGACTTAATCTTTTTACCTCAATGTGTGTTCATTTCTGTTTCACAGGATGACTATGTTTTTCTTTTGGAAAACAGTTTAAAATGCTCCGATTGATGGTAGTCTTACTGTTCTTTATTTATTAAACTAAGAATGTATTGGTTTGGTTTTTTCTTAGGCTCTTTTCTTCATTTTATGGGGTTGGGGGGTAAAAGACTGTAGCTCACCTGTCTGGATAGCTTATAGTAATTAAGCTTTCTTAATACCTAGCTAGCTTTTTGCTTGTTTTTACTGTCTTTTGTTTACCTTAGGAAGTATAACCTTAACAGATAAATACTAGGATATTTAAGTGTTATTTTGATAACTGTTGGTTGGTTTGATTTTAATGAAGTAAAAGGTTTTTGTTAGCTTAGATTTAGGGCTTTACTGTTCAAATACTCAGCTGAGCTTACTCTTCCCTTTGCTTTGTTTTCTTAAGGTAACTAACAGTCTTTTTTATGCATGAATGGCTTGCTACTTCAGCAAGAACAAGGTTGCGGTATTTAGAAGTTGAACAATTTGATAACTTACTAGCTCATAGTTAAAGGGTAAGTAGACTTCAGTGTGTGTAGGTTATCTTAACTATTATTTATGCATTTATTCCATAGCACTCTTTGAAAGCAGGAGAAATGAATTTGCAGAACAGATTAACAAAATGGAGGCCAGACCCAGAAGACAATCTGTGAAGGAAAAAGAACATCAGGAGGTGCAGAATGAAGAAAAGAAGGAAGAACAGAACAAGGAGCAGGAAGAGGGTAAGGTGGCTCAGCAGGTGGAAGAGATGGAGACAGGTAATCAGCACAATGATGTAGAAATGGAGGAGGTAGGGGAGGAAAAGGGAAAAATAGGTTCAGGTTCAGGGCATAGCGATGCAGAAAAAGAACAGGAAGAGGATGAGCAGAAACATGACATGGAGGTGAAGGTAGAAGAGCCTACTGAGGTGAGGGAGAATGACAAGCAGCAGGATGGTCAGCATGAGGAGGTCTCAGTTTTAAAAGAGGAAAGTGAAAACATTCAGCCTGTGGATAATGAGCAGGATGTGGCTGAAATGAATGAGGCAGATAGTGTAGAACCTATAGAAAATGAAAATGGCAAAGAAATAGAACCAGAAACAGAATGTGATGCTCAGCCAGAAAAAGTGTGTAATGTTCCTTCTCCCAAGAAGGAGAAAGGTATCAAAACAGAAAATACTGCTGAACTTGAAGAAACACAGGAGAAGACACCTGAAGCTCAGACAGAATCTGTGGCTGAGGCTCTGTCTCAGCCACAGTCTGTGCCACTAGCACAATCACCTCAGTTGTCTCAGTCCACTCAGGATACAGAGCCCCAGACAGACAAGGATGAAAATGCTGTGGTGTCTGTAAAGGTGGTTGAAGCCCAGGCAGAGCAGAATCAGACACCGAGTGCAGAAAGTAAGAGTAAGACTAGGAGTAGAAGCAGGGGTAGGGCAGGGAACAAAACTGGTCATAACCGTAGCAGCAGCAGTAGTAGCAGTAGCACTTCAAGCAGCACTACCAGTGCAAGTAGTTCCAGTACTGGCAGCAGTTCCAGTCGGAGCAGTTCCACCAGCAGCAGCACTACCAGCGGGAGTACGAGCAGGGACAGTAGCAGCAGTAGCTCTAGCAGCAGTGAAAGTAGAAGTCGAAGCCGAGGCAGAGGGCATAACAGAGATAGAAAACGCAGAAGGAGCACAGACAGGAAGCGAAGGGATGCTTCGGGAGTAGATAGAAGTCACAAGTCCTCAAAAGGTGGTGGTAGAGATACTAAAAGCTCAAAGGATAAAAGTTCAAGGTCTGACAGAAAGAGATCTATATCAGAAAGTAGTCGGTCAGGCAAGAGAACTTCACGGAGTGAAAGAGACCGTAAATCAGACAGGAAAGACAAAAGGCGTTAACAGAAGAGACCAAGCTTCCTTAGCCTAATCTTTGCAGCAGAAGATTATTTGAGTGAAAGGATTCCTTGTAAGGAGGAAGAGAAGGCTGCCTTAAGAATTGCATGCTGTAAAAAATCTTTTGGAAAAATGCAGACTGTTTACCAGGCATTCTTGTACTTTTTACATAATTTTGTAAAAGGTTACTTACCAAAATTATGTGAAGTTCCCGAAAATGTAAAAATAAAAGATTAACACTCCTTTGCATCTTTTTTTTAAATATCCTGTACTCATTAAGATCCTCTGTATATTTTAGTAGTTAAACCTTTAAAGTAGATGTGATCATTTCTTCTGTATTATACACTTTTTTTTGTAGAAATAAATGTGCATTTTAAATAAATTGTTTGAGATGTCCTGTTGACAATTAAATTCCCCTTTTTAGATAATATGTAGGAAGGCAGTATTGCAGGAAATATAACATTTTGCCTTTCCCCTTTATTCCTTGCAAGAATGGGAATTTTAAGACCTAGTAAAGCAAATAATCTTTCCAATGCTGGGTAGAAAGGCAAAGTAACTAATTTGAATCTATAGTTTTTGTTTTCTTCTGTAATTGCAAGCTCTTAGTCAATTCTGTCTATCCTCAAGTTTTATAGAAATTTCCTATCCATAGACAAGCAGTAATTAAATGGGAATGTTAACTCTGGCCAAGGTAGCTCAAGTCTGGAAAACCACTCTTACCTGCTTTCTGCAGATGCTTTGGTAATATATGCATCTATGTTCTAGATATAATCTGTTCAGTGATGATCCTTGTTTTGGTGGCCAGTGAAAGAAAGACATCAGCTTGCTTCTCAAGCAGGATTCTTTTGGTTTTAGTTGCAGACTAATCTTTGATCCCTTCATACCACTAGGAATGATTACATTGCAGTATTGGAGTTACCTGAGACTACCTAATACTAATGTTGTGTGCGTGCAAGAATGCTTTCTGAATGTATTTAATAAGCCTAAGGTGGTATAGTGCTATCTATGAAGGTGAATACTGTTTTTATATAATTTTGTATTGAAAACAATGACATCTGTTGCTTTGTTCTGTACATGTGCAAATAAATGTGGCTTTGTAGACTACTTACTCTCTCATTGCCTATGATCTTTTCTATTAACAGGTGTATTACCTTAGTCTTTCTACATTTAAAGTATGAATTGTAATTGCAGATGGCTGTACCTTACAAGCTCTGTATCCAAAATTATTCTTAAGGCTTTTAATTGTCTATTAACTGAGTATGAAACTGTAGTGCTATAATCTATGCTGTCTTGACAGGAGGAGAATTGTGTTATCTGATAGCCAAATCACAGACCAGGAAATCCTAGAAAGATTTCCGTGTGGAAGGACATGTAAGCTAGGTTTAGTGTATGAAATGCCATATACACCCCATTTTTCTGGAAGGTAGTTGCCAAGTTCTAGCTTGAAGTGTGTCAGTTTTTATCTGAACTCAACAGTAGTGACAGATTTATGTGTTCGGAAATGCTCAATGTCATGACTTCAAGAAATGTGTCTAGTAAGGGGTGGATTGCAGCACAAATAGGCAGTGGGAAAACATAGGCTTCCCCTTTCTCAGGGAATTCAGATTCTTCAGTCCGTTTGCTACTCCAATATCCTATGTGCCTCTCTCTACAACAAAGTAATTTTTATCCTTGTGAGTATTTTCTAACAATGTTTCCTTCCCTTTAGGGAATCTTGTGGTTTAGTGTGTCTTTTTTGAAGGGCAAACAAAAGTTCAAATGCCTTACTGAAGATGTTAAACAACGTTCTACCAAAAAAAAACTTAATACTGAATAACTGAGTAAATGTTACTGGTCTATATGTTTTGACTAATTTCAGGTTTCAAATTGCCTTTGGAAGCCATTTTAGTTTTTTCAATTAATTACACTTTTTTGTAATGTTGTATAATTGTAATGTTTCTTATTTTGAGCTCATGTGATGCACTCCTGTAGTGCATTTACTGCACAGGTTTAAATGGCTGCTACTGGAGTCAGCGTGCAAATCTTCTGACCACTGTTTCAGAGCAACATGTTAACAGGGTTTATGAAAACAGTAGGATGGTGGGTCCAATCACTGAACTAAGGACTGGATGGATTACGTTGTTTCAGGTTATATTCCCAGCTGCAGTGTATTTTTGACTGTGAAAATACAGGAGCTTTGTTGCTGTGTGTGAAGCTGATGATGTAATTGATGGTTTAATGTTTGTTAGAAGAAACTTAACTGCCATTGTTAAGCAGTGCCATTAATTGCTAGCATTCCTAGATCTAAGCAGCTCAGTGTAACATGAATGTCAGTGTGTGATAACTTTCAAGTTTTCTAAAAGCTAAATATTCCAATCACTGTTCTGCTATAGAAATAGTGTAAGATGATAGTGTACTGTTAACACCACAAAGCAGTAATGTTTCTAGTAATTGTTACATTTTCCTTCAAGGTCACTTCCTCCTATCCTGAAACAGTATCAGAGCTGTGGATAGGAATGAAACCATGAAAATAGCTGACAACTTCAAGACTAAATTTGATGGAAGTTTGTATTTTCTGAGTATTTAGTGCAGATAGCATAGAGGTAGGAAATGATTGAAACATTTTCTTATCCTTTCCCCATGATGGTGAGTGGAGATCAAAGGAAAAATGTCTTGTTCACTTTTCATTCAAGTAAGGATAAAGGAGCAATAGTTTTTCCCCTTTTCTAAGAATGAAGTAGAGATGCTTTATGTGAGTAGGGAATATGCCATGTATGCTCTGTGCTGGTCTTTTGAAGTGTTCCCATCATATGTTCCTTCTAGCTTTAAGTGTAATTTAAGAAGGCAGTTGGTGGTTTGGTTGTTTTAGAATCTTTATACTATGCACTGATGCTATACCATTATTTGCTGGTTTTTCTTCAGTCCTGATGCACAGATAAGCTTGAATTCTCCAAGAATGTGTTTTTCCACAATGCTCCACTTGGAGTTCTTGTCAGAGTAGATGTTAACACAGATTGTTCATGGAGTATAAGCTGAAACATGACTTTGGATAAAAGGCATACCTCTTCAAATTCCTGTTCTTTAGGGTGATGTCTTTGTGCTTGGAACAGCTTCTTTAT
This sequence comes from Irena cyanogastra, assembly GCA_013397155.1. NCBI lineage: Eukaryota > Metazoa > Chordata > Aves > Passeriformes > Irenidae > Irena > Irena cyanogastra. The sequence goes on along the minus strand of VWZV01001576.1, from coordinate 16,787 downwards.
ATTTTATTCAAAGGAAACCTGAACATAATTTTTCTGCAGACATTAGGTATTAGAGAACTGAACAACCCCCCTCCAACAAAATTAATTTCAAAACCAGTAAATTTACAAATAGATTTCTGGAACATCATTGATTTCTCAGGAAAGTAATGGTCTTGTGATTAGGCCCCAGATACAAGATTCAGGTTCAGCTGCTGATTTTTTAGCAGTTACTGTGGTACAACAGGGTAAACATACTCATTTAATGTGTGTCAAAGATCGTCAAAATGAGTTTGCCTGGTCAAAGAAGAATTTCTCTGAGACTACATGTATTAATGATGGGATCAAATGCTGCAGCAGTGGTGCATTAGTAATGTATAGAGATCTGTGTAATGGAGGATGTTCAGCCTTGGGGTTTTTTCTCTTTGTTCAGGCAGTTTTTATTACATAGTCTATTATATGGCAAAATGTGAGGTGTTCAAAGCTTGTAAATGTAGTCTCAAGATTCAAAGTAATTAAAAGTCACAACTTCCATTATTTATTTGAAATGCACTGTCAGTCATCATGTTTGTAATTGTCCTTGTAATAAAGAAGCAATAGTGGCTTTTTCTTGCTACTTGTTATTCTGGTTGAAAAAGTTGGTTTAGGTCTGGGTGATGAATGACTGTTGCCTGGTTAGATTTGTCTAACTGGAAGAGTGAATTAGTGTTACTTCCTCTTACTTAATTCTTAAAATATGCTTGTTTAAAGAAACAAAATTTTGCTGGCATGACATTTTATTAAGTGTAAAAGTCAATTTGTATTTTCATCCAGACATCTGAAGTCAAGAGAACTATACTGTTAAAAGTGCTTTAGCCATGGACTATATTCTTTCACATACTGTGCAATATTCTACACTGTGAAACTCTGCATTTTGTGTGAAGCCCTTTGGTGCTACCAAAACGTTATAGCCAAAGCTGTATATTCTGTTCTTAGTATAAAATAGATATTATACCAACTTCTGAAATGCTTTGATCTTTATTATAAATGCAGATACTGAATAGTCTAGGAATTGCAACATCTTCACTTCTACAAAGCCATGTCTTAAAAGAGCCATCCAGTGTGCAATACTACTTAGATTATTTCAATTACTCCATTAATTCTGATCCTTCTTTGAATTCTAGTATGGTTTAAGAGATATCTGCCTTTCTACTTCAGTAGTTAGTTACTAAGGTGTCATTGCAAATAAAAATAGTTCCATTCTAATGAAAGTTATTAGAAGTAGGTATTTTTCATTATTGTTGTTTGTCTTTGCATGTGCAGTAGTACTCACATTCACTGCTTCAGTTCTTCAGAACAGAAATTAACTGAAGCCTCACTCTATCTGCTATAAAGCTTTCAACTTTGTCCTTTGGAATCTAGCTATAATAAACTCCATGAATCTTTGACTTCAGTTCAGAGGTGATTAGAAGTCCTGCTTGATAGCCTATGCTATGTATAGGATCTGCACCCAAGGGAAAAGAATATTTGGTATGAGTATGATTTACTAGTGAAGTTACTAGAGGAACAAGTAATATAGAACAGAGATCAAAGCAGTGTTTGTCAGCATTTAAGCCTTGAAGAATGCTTGTAGAGACTAAGCGACACAATAAGCAGTCCCCAGCATAACTTGAAAATTTCAAATGCAGTTTTAACTGAGTAGCTGAGATTTTTACTTCCATGTAAACACTTGGACTATGTTTGGTATCTTTATAAAACTGAAGTCAGTACCATTTTCAGAGCTATTTTCACAAATACAGTAATATTGTACAGACCTCAAGATGTGAGTCTGATTGTTCTCCCCCACAAACCTACTTAAGTACATAAATTTAGATGTCAGAATACCTCACTTTTCCATTTTTAGGTGAATGGGCTCCGTGTTGCCAGGCTCAGAAAGGGACTGTTAATCTTTCTAGGCCCATTATTGGGTTTTGTCACATGTTCTATGATTGGTGTGCAACACTATGAAAGACTTCTGACCAGTTGGATAAAAATGTCCTTTTTTTCCGTTTTTTTCTTTTTTTTAATTTGTACAACACTAAGTACATAGAGAGTCCTTCCAATATAAATTACTTGTATATTCTTTCTCCCCAATCTGTTTTGTAGAGACTTGGGAATGAAAAAAAGGGGCAGCATTAGTCAGGAGTGACAGGGGGTGCTGATCTGCAAGTGTATTCCTCGGTGCTCTGCGGTGGATTAGCTAACAGCAGAGACAGCTGGTGTACCAGGTCATGGGATAGGCTGCCTGACTATCATGTGTGGCAAAGGAAGGGGCCAAAGTGTTAGATTGCAAGTGGGGGACATGTCTCTGTGAAGTTTCTGTTTGCAGGCCACTGCTGGTTAAGGTGACCCTGGCTCACTTTGTGCCCTTTTTGCTGGCTCTGTAGGTCAGGCTAAGCACCAGTGTCTGGCAGGTTTGAGTTGAGGAGCAGAAGGAAGGGGAAACTATGCTGCAAGTAGGATACAGCTTAGGTTTGTGGAAAGAGAATACCGTGACTTCTGCATGAGTCATACTCAGGGCTGAAGGAGGGGCAGGCTTACTAGGAACCATACGACTGCAAAGGTCAGGTTGGGAAGTAATGCAGATTCTTGGGGTACTGTCAAGAAGGCAGGGAGAAGAGGCTCCCTCATACAGGACAGTGGGAAAGGAATAGTGAAGCTTTTTTTTATGGGTTAATAAGATATTGTGTTTAGGTCACCAAAGAAGTGTGAGACAATGATATGAAATCTTTGAAGCAAAGCCAGCTTCTGATGCAAACAAAGAAGATGGAGAATTTTTTACAAGTAGTCACATGTAAAAGACAATGAGTACAAAATTCAGAAGAGAATCTGATTAGACAGAAGAGGAAAATATTTCACAGTGAGAGAAATTGGCCATTGGAACAATCTCCTCATAAAGTGGTGGATGCCCAAATGTTTTGACACTTCTAAGGTTCATGTGGACCACCTTATTTAGACCATGCTTTTACCAAGAAAAGTTGGACCAGATAAACCTTAAGGCCCCCTCCCAACCTGGTATTCTGATTCTCTGCAGGTTTTAATTTATAACAAGACTTCATGCCTGTATAATTATTGTACATCTCCCAGCATAATTACTACTTTAAAGCATAACATATTTGTGAAAAAATATTTGCAACTACGTATTGCATAATAGGTTGCTAAGAAACAGAGTATTCTTTAAAAAGCAGGGCACGTCATTTTCTTGGTTTTGCTATATTGCTCTGTGATATATGATGCAGAGATAGCATATGGATTTCCTAATTGTCTTACAAGCCTGAAAACTGCCAGGCACCTTCAAGACTTTGGAGCCAAGTAAGCATTCCTCATGCTAAAGGATGGACTGTACTTAGATGTACTGCATAAGAAAGCTCCAAAAGACCACGTGGAAAACATTTCTGTTCTAAGTTTCCAATGACCAGCTACAAATTATCTAAAACATATCAGTGCACAGAAAAAACATAGTTTGTTAAAGAAACAAACACACAAAGAAAAAAGCCAGAACACTGTCAGTAGCTAGGTTAGCATTAATGCAAATCAATATATGCATAAAATTGATAGTTCATCTCTTGTGTTAAGGATATAGAAATTGACAGAAAGTAACGACCCCTGCATTCCAGCTGGGCCTTAGAGATCAGAGGGTCTGAACATGGCTGGGCTTAATTTATGATTATCATCAATTTGGCACTATAGGTCTGGTTGTGTTCAATAAGAACTTTCACAAGTACAGATTCAAAATAGTGCAGTTTACCAATCCAAAACTACAGGTCAAGCTGTGCTCAGTAAGAACCTTCACTGTCCCAGGTTCACACATAGCACACAGAGTTTGGTTTATTGAAACAACAGAAACACAGACTTGGAATTGCTGTCGATAAACAGCACTAGATGTGACAGAGCTCTAACAGTAACAACAATACTGTGTTAGCCTGGGTAATAACAATAATCCTATACAGAAGCTTACCAAGCAGGCATCCCTGCTTGTGAAGAGAGGAGAGTAACCCACCAACTCCAAGAGCTTTTTGGGTCTTTAACTAAGTACATGAAAATTCTGTCCAACTAACATACAGCCCAGTCTTATTCTCCTCCTCCTTCTTTACATGTAGCATAATCTAGGTGAAAGATTGAGTAGTATAGTCATGTATGTAGTAGCATGTACTTCAAAAATCTTACTAGCATACTCAGGGTGTGTGCTTTAATATTTAAATATTTAAACCCTTACTCAGGCAAAAGTTACTTTTTTGGCCATGGTGTCCTTCAAAGTTCTAGTCATATGACTTTGTTCTGTTCTGTTCAGTTCTTCAGAGCCAAAACAGGACCATCCTATCTCCACAGGGCCTCCTCCTTCAACCCACTCATCCTTTCTTGATGTCAGCTATGCAGAAATCCATCTGCAAAGATAACATAGAAGGAATGGGGTGTAGGCTGTAGATAGTAGGCTGTTTTAGCCCTTGCCAGGCTTCTTGGTTGCACTACACCCTCTTAAAATCAGATGAAAGTGGTACATTAAAAATGCATTCATAACCCAGAAACAATCCTAATACAACTGTTGAATTCCCCTAGGCACAATCTTCTACAAACTCAGTATGGAAGAATCTATCTGATAGAGGCTAAATTTTGACTTGACCAGAACTATTTTCTTTGTATTCAAAACATCAGCCTAGCTATCAGAACATAGTTAATCATTAATGCATGTGTACAATCAAGACACCTGACTCTGCAGATTGTTAGCAGGTTAAGAGTGTACTTCTGTTTAAGCAGATCAGAGAAGGAAAATAGGATTGAAAGTTTACTTGCAATGTTTTGTTAGGCTACGAAAAATGTAGACTATTCTTGCTAACTGCATATCAATGCAGTTTCCACAGTTTCCGAGCATTCTGGATTTAATCTAAAATGTCAAGGATCTTGGATCAGGGAATTCTGTTGTTAGTAATTTCATTTTCAGCAAGTGTGCAGAGTACAAAGGTACTTTCAAAATGGAAGAAGTGTGGTGATCCGGAATGTGAGAGTAAGTAAAAATTTGGTTTTTTCAAAGGGAGTCTGTGGTGTATATGCAGCTATTAGGAATCATAATGTTGAAATTAGCAACGAAACAGACTGAAAATGAGTAGCCATAGCAAATGTTTGTTGATAAGTTTAAGAGCTATAGGCTTAAACTTTTAAAAAAAAGAGAAAAAAAAGACTTGCTGGATTGTTTTGTAAGGTTATACAGATCAAAGTTCAGTAAAAACACTTTTGAATAGCTAGTTTTCCTCAGGTGTCCCAAAAATGGGCAGTATATAACAGACTTAAAGTATTTTTAACTCATTCTTTCAGGTACAAAGTAAAATAAACAAAATATAAATAAAATTAAAATGGAATGTTATAAACTGAGAAAGAAGACTCTTTATCATGTGTTTATAGTACATTCATAGCTCATTCTACAAAACTCTTGGGTTGTTTTTCTACCAGCAAACTGGTTTGGGAATTCTTTTGTAATCCTTCTTACAAAACACTCTGTTAATATTTCCCCTTAACTTATTTTTTCTTCTTTAACATGAAGTAAGTGCTGTAACAATTTATGTGATTCTCAAAGAGTAAATAACTCTGCAGGAGGCAGAGCCACTGAATCACAAGTGGACAAATAATGTCCCGTTTATTATCCACTGATTACCATCATGAAACCTGTCATAATCATAGTTGAAGCTGTTTCTAAGCTGTTTCTATTTGTTTGCCAGACTTAAGTGTTGTATTTTCAGTGTATTTTCAATCTTCCACTTCTTCTGAATTGGGAGAGACCTTAGATTTCCTCTGATGATGGATTTCTATTTTCTTGTGGAGCCATACCAACTTCAGTAGGTTTTGGATATTCAGAGATGTCTATCTTTGTGGAACAGCATGTGAAATGGGCTCCAAACTGACCAGAGCACATCAGTAGTAGTTTCTGTGGGGAGACTGGGGTGGAGACAAAGAAAACTTAAAATAATTCAAAATTAATTTGAAACTTTGATTTTAGTAACATGTTTAAGGTTTATATTCCTAAAATTTCCATATTTTCCTCATAAGATAAATGTTTCAAAAAGGAGGACAAAATCCCTGAAATAATTACTAGATTTAACTAAGAATTTCTAAAACACAAAATTATAAACATGCCTGGGAAATACTTTTTAGCTGTTTAGATCTGCTTTAGTAATTGATTTTGCTAATCCTGCATACATCCTTTCAATTTAAGAATTGAAACCTTGGCTAAACAAGCACTGAAAAATGTCCATATAGGACAAGAGCTTTTCCCCTTGATGTCTGCAGCACATGGGAAAGAAGACAAGACAGGGCTGCTTTTTGTATTAGTTGATTTCCACTTTATAATATAAATGGATTAGTATTGTAACAAAGTACATACATAAAAATGTTTGCTACTGCAATTCATCAGTATTTGATATATATCAGATTTCTTCAGTAACCTGACTTCAGACTAAATGGATGCTGTATTTGTTTATTTCTTTCCACACATTATTCCAGAGGCAATGAGCCGAGTTCAAGCCACTACTGACTACTTAGGGCCTGACTGCCGATATCTGAACTTCAAAACAGGGGAGGAGATCATTGTGTACTCCAAACTTTCAAGGGAAAATGAAAACTTGTGGACAGGAAGTGTAAGTACTTCAATCTGAAAGACTTTCCCCATAAATATTTTAGATATAGCAATAGCATAACGACTGCAGTCTAGTTGCTTCTAAGGATCTTCTATCTCTTTTGGAATATTAACCAGTCATGGATGAATACAATGATTGGGAGATGGGTCATTGTTACCATCTTTATACAGAAAGAGAAATCAAATCTTGGCAAAGATCACTCATAGCAAAACAAGGTCAAGATCCAAATACGAGTTTTCTGTTTCCTCATCTTATCATTTGGCTGTAATTATTTAATCTGGTTCCCTTGAAAACATTCAGATCTATCAGGTCAGGTTCCTACCTACAGGTCTGTGGGTAAGACATCCAGTATTGGGACCTGACTTCACAGTTCAGTGCTTAAGGAAAGCTCCCAGAGAAGTTATCATGCATATTTAATGACTTGGAATAAGTGTCAATGAAATTAGAACAGTCATTTGAGAAGGAATGAATGCATTGATCCAAATCAAGTTTTACTGCTAGTAAAAGAACGTAAGTGCTTCGAAACTGCAAGACATTAGTACATTTTTTGGGTGGGCTTTTTTTCTGTAAATAATCTGTCACATTTATTGTTTAACAGTGAAATTCTGTCTTGTGGGGCTGACTTTCAGTGGGACTTAGAAAAACTCAGCAGCAAGTCCTGTTTTCCCAAGAGAGACCTGCTTTCCTTTCCAAGGACGGCTCTGTAGAGAATTTTAGATTCTCAAGAAATAGACTGATAAAAAGTTTTTATAAGCTTCCTTCATTCTCAAAACAATAGCTGTTTTCTCCTCTTTGCTTACTTTTCCCTTTGTGTCCTTTCTCAAAACATGCTCTCTCTACCTCAACCAACAGTGGCAGAGAAGCGTTGTTCCATTTAGCCAATCACATAATTGTTAGCGAAAGTCNTTGAAAGTTTACTTGCAATGTTTTGTTAGGCTACGAAAAATGTAGACTATTCTTGCTAACTGCATATCAATGCAGTTTCCACAGTTTCCGAGCATTCTGGATTTAATCTAAAATGTCAAGGATCTTGGATCAGGGAATTCTGTTGTTAGTAATTTCATTTTCAGCAAGTGTGCAGAGTACAAAGGTACTTTCAAAATGGAAGAAGTGTGGTGATCCGGAATGTGAGAGTAAGTAAAAATTTGGTTTTTTCAAAGGGAGTCTGTGGTGTATATGCAGCTATTAGGAATCATAATGTTGAAATTAGCAACGAAACAGACTGAAAATGAGTAGCCATAGCAAATGTTTGTTGATAAGTTTAAGAGCTATAGGCTTAAACTTTTAAAAAAAAGAGAAAAAAAAGACTTGCTGGATTGTTTTGTAAGGTTATACAGATCAAAGTTCAGTAAAAACACTTTTGAATAGCTAGTTTTCCTCAGGTGTCCCAAAAATGGGCAGTTAAGAGCTATAGGCTTAAACTTTTAAAAAAAAGAGAAAAAAAAGACTTGCTGGATTGTTTTGTAAGGTTATACAGATCAAAGTTCAGTAAAAACACTTTTGAATAGCTAGTTTTCCTCAGGTGTCCCAAAAATGGGCAGTATATAACAGACTTAAAGTATTTTTAACTCATTCTTTCAGGTACAAAGTAAAATAAACAAAATATAAATAAAATTAAAATGGAATGTTATAAACTGAGAAAGAAGACTCTTTATCATGTGTTTATAGTACATTCATAGCTCATTCTACAAAACTCTTGGGTTGTTTTTCTACCAGCAAACTGGTTTGGGAATTCTTTTGTAATCCTTCTTACAAAACACTCTGTTAATATTTCCCCTTAACTTATTTTTTCTTCTTTAACATGAAGTAAGTGCTGTAACAATTTATGTGATTCTCAAAGAGTAAATAACTCTGCAGGAGGCAGAGCCACTGAATCACAAGTGGACAAATAATGTCCCGTTTATTATCCACTGATTACCATCATGAAACC